>VZRO01007699.1:330703-351213 GCA_013397915.1 Daphoenositta chrysoptera | reverse complement strand
CTCCCGGCTCTCCCGGGACAGCGGGTTCTCCCGGCTCTCCCGGCTCTCCCGGCGCTCCCGGCGCTCCCGGCTCTCCCGGGACAGCGGGTTCTCCCGGTTCTCCCGGCTGTCCTGGCTCTCCCGGCTCTCCCGGCTCTCCCGGCGCTCCCGGCGCCCCCGGCGCCCCCCGGCAGCCCCGGCAGCGGGCCGGCCGCCTGTCCTGCCGGGGAACGCCAGGGGACAGCATTGCTCCGTGCTGGAGCGCGCTGCTGGCAGCCCGCCGGGCCGATCCCAGCAGCGCTGCTGGACAGCCTGCGCGAACGCGGGGCAAGTCACGACTTCTTCCGTCACCCTAAGTCCAGGGAAAGTGCTCACAGAAAGGAGTGACTCCATGAGGCTACTGAAACAGGTATCAAGGAGCAGCACGACGACGCAGAGACGAAACTTAGACGTGAAGGTACAGAACGGGATTTACAAGATGCAGAGTTACAGGCGTTACCCAATTCCCCCCAAAATGTTCGTGAATATTGTGGGGTGAAAAAACACGTTGCAACCATGGCAATTATTGACCAAAAAATAAAATTAACATCTCCAATGAGTTTATTCTCTCCTTTACACAACCAGGTACTTCCCTGTTTCTGAAAGGATTCACCGATACATTCTCTCCTATAGGGTTTGTATTATTTGCATAGAGCAAATGTGATACGTAAAACATTCAATAAGTGCTTTCTATGCAAATGCAAAGTAACATAACACCTTGTATTTATATATGGTAATTTATCATAGTGCATATAATAGAAATGAAAGAATAAGTTACCTGTAGAATTTTACAGTCCACTGTTAGTATTATAAAATCCTGTTGTTTTTCAGTAGAAAGAATCTGGATATTCAAGGGTACAATTAGCAAAATAGGAAGATAAAAGGTAACAACTGAGAAAATAAAAAAGACTGATTGTGCTTTTAATTCTGGAAAAAAAATATTTTCAATAATAGAAAATAGAAAAGTTGGTTTGCATTCTATACATTTATGTCAAAAATACCATTCATTCATCAAATACAGATTTGAGAATGATGCACATTAAACTGCTTTTATGTTTTTCAGTAGAAAAGTGGAGTTTTCCAGCACTTGCATAGTCTTATTACACACCTCAGAGGCTTGGTCACCTGCACAGAGGAGCTGCCTTGGTGCAGAGCTGTTCTTCCCTGTTCCAGTAAAATCCTGGGCTGCACCGACATGTTCATCAGCAAGAAATTATTCTTTTACATCTTTTATCGTTTCTTCTTTCAGCTCCTAAACTCTCGGCTTGTCCCCTTCCTTAGGCCACTCTCCTGCAGATGCACACTGGACCATGACAGTTCACTCAAGTTCAGCTTCCCAGCAGGAAGCATTTCTGTGGAATGAAAGGGAGATTGCTGCAGTCCTGTGTACCAACCACACTGCTTGGGCTTTAGGCAAAACACGGTGTGTGTAGTGTCAGTCAGTCAGTCCAATGGAAATGGGGTTCATTGGTCTATTTTCTTTTAATACATATTTTATTCTCAAGGATTTTTCACAATGCAATCTGTGTTCTGGAAGAAACCAGCAAACTATTGATGTACATGAGCACAACAGTGGCTTCCTTCTGACGGATAATTAATGGATCTCATCATTAATGGATTCGCATAGCTAATGAATCTCATTATTTGGCAAACCTTTCACCTGGATTTTACTCATCCCACCACGTAGAAGCTAATCCAACTTACAATCATTTTTGTTAAGTGCTCAGAAATTCTGACTCATGCCAAATTTGAGAGCTCCCTGTCCTCAACACCCTGCAGAAATGACGTCCTCAGAATTGTGTCCACAGTCCTGCTGAGGGTCCCTGGTTGCCCTGACCATGGACACGTTGGCCTCAGCACGACTCCACATTGCTGCCTGAGCCTGTGCTGCCAGGGCTCACCCAGCCCCTGCACCTGACAGAAAGTCCACCACAGCCCCCAGCAAGGTTTAAATGTGTCAAATCCACTGTATAAACAACAGGGAATTCTGAAACAGAGCAGGGCATGACAGCGGAAAATCCCAGCTTTGTGCTGGGATCTCTGCTTTGAAGAAAAAACAGAGTGGAAGCCAAGAGTGACGTAATTAATGTGCATATAAGGACTGAGTTAGAGCCATATATAACCCCAACTTCTCTCGCTTCATTTGCCTGCAGCATTTATAGCCTGCCAGTGCTGACTGGGGTATAAATAAGTATTACATGAGCTGTGTATGACTGAGTTGAAGACAGAGCTCTCTGCATGATGAATAGGAGTTAAAAATATGTTCCATGTATCAGAGGAAGCAAAAAGGCAAAGCAAACAGCTACAATAATCATTAACATACTACGAGGGCCCAGATGCAATCTGTGAGTCAAAACAAGAGAGATCTTTTAACATGATCAATTTGAATTTCAAGGCCAGATTAGATGGGGCTTGGAGCAACCTGGACTAGTGGAAGGTGTCCCTGCCCGTGGCTTTAAGGTCCCTTCCAAACCAAACCCTTCTGTCATCCTTTGATTCTAAATATGACATAATGTCATGTAATGATGACAACAAAGAAATTAAAGCCTTTGCACACCTTGCATTTCGTCCCAGCTGGCACCTTAGGTTAAACAAACTTAGCATTATCTCAAATTACACCTTTATAGGTACAGAACTGAACTCATTCAGTGATCTTTCATATTTACCTGCTGCTGATTAATTTGAGGGTACATTTACGCTGTGCTCCAAAGCCTGACTCACTCACTGGGAACTGTTTTTGTGTAAGGAATTCTTTGGATGTCTATGGAAGTGCCCAGGTCATCAATAGTTGACCATCCCAGAACCCAGCCACCCTTTCAGGCAGGTCTGTACCCAGAGCTGCTGCTGCCACAGTCACCTCTGTGATGTCCAGAGATCGTGAGGTTTGGCTCTATCCAAGCGAAGGGAGCTTGGCTCTATCTGAATTACAGACTCAGGGGGTTCCCTGAGTCCTGGAGCAGACGCACACTGGGATTCCACCTCCCTCCTCTGCTCACATTTGGGAGCAGAAGCATGATTCCGAGGCACACTCCATTATTCTCTGCACGCAGTGTGTAGCTGCTACTCCTTCCCCAGCTCCCACCCAACACAAACAGATGGGCCATGTGGGAGGGAGCAGAAAACTCTCGCCTGTTACAGAAGGTTCCCAAACCTCATGTCCATGCCCACAGATTCTAAATATTAAGACCATGGGAAAATTTTTCTTTAAATATACACTATCTAAACTACCGTTGAACGTGATCACAGAACTAAGTTACAATGCTGTTCCAGACCATCATTTATACTTGGTTTGTTGTTCCAGCCTACTGGGTTTGAGTTAATCAGAACAGAACACAATTCCATGTACTTGTGCAGACAAAAACCAACAGGAACAACATTTGATTTGCTGTTTTGAAGAACAGTAATCAAATCCTGAAAACTTTCAAGATTGTGTATCACTGAAGGGGAGTTAAAAACCAAAATCACTAGCTAGAGTGATTCAAGTGTGCTATGTGTTTGTCTGGAAAGGAAGGCTGTAACAAATGGTAAGGGAACTTGGGAAAACAACAGGAATAGCCCACTTTACCACACAAGCAACACACACTTGTCAGCTCTACTCTGCTCATTTCCAAACCAAACTCATTAAAATGCCAGTATTCACCAAAACCCCTGAAACACATAATAAAACTCAACCTCTACAGCTGCCTCCTCACAAGAGGAACCTCTGATTTATTTCCATGATTAGCAATGGCCTGTGCTGATTCACAGAATCATGGAATGGTTTTGCTTGGAAGGGACCCCAAAGCCCCTCCAGTGCCACCCCTGCCATGGCAGGGACACCTCCCACTGTCCCAGGCTGCTCCCAGCCCCAATGTCCAGCCTGGCCTTGGGCACTGCCAGGGATCCAGGGGCAGCCACAGCTGCTCTGGGCACCCTGTGCCAGGGCCTGCCCGCCCTCCCAGGGAACAATTCCTTCCCAAAAGCCCACCCAGCCCTGCCCTCTGGCAGTGGCAGCCATTCCCTGTGTCCTGTCCCTCCATCCCTTGTCCAAAGTTCCTCTTCTGGTCTCTTTAAGTCCCTTTAGGTACTGGTGCATGGACAGTTCTGTGAAATAGGGAACTTTGGAATTCTAGCTCTATCATTATCATTGTCATTATCATTATCATTAATACTAGATTTAAAATTATACTAGGACTGGACTTCCAAAACCACAAAATATCTTTAAAAGCACAAAAGTATGCTTTTAGAGGTCTATTTAATATATTGCTGGTCTCCTTCCTGGAAAACTCTGTAAATGTTTCCAGGTGATGAATTTACACTAATTCTGCTGTGACTGGAGGTGGGTATGAGGAACAATTCCTGCAGTCAGATTTCCTCTCCCAGTCCACTTCAGTCTGACCTACTGCAGTTCTCATCTCTCATGAGCCTTGCTGAGGGAGGTATCGATGTCCATGTGGAGCTCACAGAATCTGTGGTCTGAAACAGCCTCGATTTAAGTCTTCTGAGAGAACAGTTTAACTTGCAAACCACTGAACAACTTAATTCTCTAATCCTTCACATCAATCTCTCTACAGATCACATGCACTGTAGCTCTCTTGCAAGTAAAAAAGCCAAGCCAGGAGGGTCACGCAGATGGTATCTTGGTCTGGAACTCCACTCGAGCTCCTGGTAACTTAAAATGTTAAGTAAGCAGGCATTTACATACTGTGCATGCTAAAATAAATGTTCACTAACATGGGAAAAGTGATACAGACATTAAGTACAGGTAAGGCAGATAAAAGGTGTCTCCTTAGAAAAATACACTGCTTGCTGTCAGGTCACGCTAAAATGTGGTAAAATTTGAAGGTAAATAGTGGTAATTAAGCAACACTATTGCTTAATTTAAAAAGAACAAGAATTAAACCCAAGATCTTAAAACACAAAGACAATAATTGTGTGACATTCTGGGAATTTATGTGGTTGCCTATAATGATACCATAGATGGAACTGAGATTTATAAAAAATACAGTCGTCTGTACATCAGTATTGTGACTTTGTTTCCAGTCCTACGGTATTTTGAGCTGATATTTTTGTATTTTAATATTTCAACACATGGTTTAGCATTTCAAGTGGCTTATTTATACCCCAAATTTACTGCATTTCCTTGAATGATATCACATTTTAACACCCCTAATTCTAGTCTGATACTAATGGTACCCACAGTAATTAGCCTTCATTACAGGAAAGCTTATGTATGAGAAGAGGCATTCTGTGGGAATATGCCCAGTATTTCTATTATTAATGGCTTCTGGAATCCATCAGACCATAAATAATGCATCTTTCCCTCTCTGCTGACAACTTCTTAATTCTACCCTCCTAATGTAAATTTATAACTGCAATACTGAGGAAAAAAAAAGAGAAAGTGTGAGAACAGACAAACACAATTTGCGCTAAGAACACGAGCTCAAACACCACAACACTCCCAGGCTTCTGGTGTGTGGATGAACAATATCGAGCAGCTTCTAAAAATTACTTGCGGGGTATTTACTGTGTACTAAATTATTTTTTTAAAGTAGGTCTGAGCATCGAGTTGTACACAAATGTGATGATAATGTCCCTTGACACACGGGCACACAGAAGGCATTTCTTCCATCTGTATCAGCCAGTAGTGTATTTCCATTTTTCCCCAGAGTCTTCTGCTAATTAACTGTCCTCTTTCATTCCCTAATATCCTAATTTCCCCTATATCCCCTGTAAAATGTCATCTACCTGTACACATTCCTCTCTGCTGCTGGGATGAAGTGCCTGCCTCGCAAACAGCCATTTCTCATCCCAAAAAAACAGCCCAGCCTTCTGCTCCAGTTTCGTCTCTCCTGACTCCAAAGAACAGCCTCTGCTGAAAACTTCATCTTGTGTTTCTGCAACCACATTCTATGGACTGAATGCTTCTGCCTCTCACATAAACACAACCTCTTCTCCTCCACCCAGGGCTGTGAGATTCCATGGCTGATATTTTATCACACCATTGAGGCGTTTCTCTTTCCTTATTTCTCCCGGCCCCCAAAATCCCCTTGGCTGCAAAGCTGGGTGACACTCCTCAGTGAAAAGGCCACAAGAAAATTGTCCCTTGGGTCACACTTTCCTTCAAACAAATTCCAGTGACAGCACACAAATACATCTCTGAAGGGGCTGGCTCCACACAGAGTAGCTTTCCATTCCCAGAATGCCCCATGAAAGGGTTTTAGTCCCTTTTGTAGGACACCTCAAGGTGGAAATTCAAGGCAGAAGTGGCTCAGATTGAAGGCTGTCAATGCAGTCAAGTTTCCTGTGGACCAGGGACATTTAGCGAATTGATTCAAACAAAAGCACAACAGCTGAAATCTGGCAAATCTTTAAGAAAATAAATGTACCAAACCTCTAAGAGAAAGGTAGTATCATACTTTGTCCTGACATTTATCGTAGATGGACATATGGCTTATAAAGATGTGTTTTGGAAGCGCAGCACCAAAAGCCCCACAGACAATCTCAATCAGGATATATTTTCCATATTGTACTGCTGGAGTCACTGTAAGTCTCCATTCCCAGCTTAATTGTGCAGTTCAACCTGCCTCACCTTTGGCAGGTTGGTTGTTTAAAATTCTGCCTGTGTCTGTCTGCCTCCCTCATTCCAGTATGAAAAAATGTATTTGCTCTTTTTGAATGTTGCTTTAAAACCTCACTTGCAGAAATGACAAATACATTGCTAATGGCACAGCTCTTTGGTTCTAAATTACCAGTAATTAAAGCTGAAAGGAATGTTACAAAACAAATCTTCCAGTGTGATTAGCAGCTCCATTTGACAGTACTTCCCTAAAAATGTCAACTCCTGCAATATTGACAAGGTACAATTGAAAAGAAAAAACAAAACCCAGCATGAGAGAAACTGCAGGCCAAGAGCAGCAGACGGAGGCAGCAGGGTGCTTGGGACACCGGGAGTGTGAAGGAGTTTTTCCAAGCACTATGATGGGGA
Source organism: Daphoenositta chrysoptera (assembly GCA_013397915.1). Lineage (NCBI taxonomy): Eukaryota > Metazoa > Chordata > Aves > Passeriformes > Daphoenositta > Daphoenositta chrysoptera. The sequence goes on along the minus strand of VZRO01007699.1, from coordinate 344,228 downwards.
CAACAGCTGGATCCTCTGGGGCCCATTCTCCTGGAAGAGAGACCTGAGACCCAGGTGCAGATGGATTCTTCACACCAAGGAGAGGGTACATACACCCTGCTGCCTGCAGAGTTACACCCCAGCTACACCAAGAATGTACAGTCCTGGTGCTGCCATGGACTGTGGATTTGTCCCAGTTACACTGAAATTCAGAGGAAAGTTTAACTGCACTGCAGATGTGCCACATACTGGCTGCAGAACAGGCATTTCATTTTACTGTAATTAAAGTTTGTGAAGGGGCAACATGGAATCAGCCTCCAATGTCTCACAGAATCATAGAACGGCCTGGTTTGGAAGGGACCTTAAAGCTCATTCCATCCCACCTCCTGACCGTGTCACTGTCAAACCAACAAACATCCCCTGTGCCCTAACCCATCCCTCCGACTGCTGTCAGCACACAGTGCAGCCAGGGAGTGCTTGGCTTTGGGGGTTTAGCAAACTGAATGTATTCCCACAATCTAAACCCAAAAGTTTGCTAAGCAAGATACAATTACCAGAACACCTTTTCATAATGCCATGAGTCACAAATTAGAAAATCACTTCAAATAATCATAAATTACAAACGCAGAAATGGAAGAGTTGTGTTACTAACAAGCAGAAATGGCTTTGAAAATGCACCTTGTAAGGGACTATTTGGGAATACAATTAGAATTAAAATAGTTTGTTACAAAGAAACTGAATCTATTTTTAAACAGAAATGATCAAAATGAGTCACAGATGACTTCACTATTGGAAAAACGCAATCTCTTTTTATCTTGCTGAAAGCCACTGAGGTTTGAACACTGATCCAAATGCAGTGGGGGAGTTGCCCAGGCCAGCAGCTGCACCTCTGGCACACCTGGGGGACAAACTGACACTCCACCTTTCAGTATCCCTTACAAATTCAGCCACTTCAGTTTTAAACCACAGCACCTCCTGAGAAGCTTCGCTCTAGAATTGTTCCTAAATCACTCACAGTTCTAAAGAACTCTTGGTTAGAAGAAGCCACAAAATTCTCTGGTGCCTGGGCTTTCTTTAGTGAGCTGAAGAGTTGATAACTGTATTCTCACCCCTTTTTACAGCAGAGGAGACTGAGGCCTGGGCAGTGAAGTTTTCATCTTTGCTATTTAATGACAATTCCACGTGAATCAGGTGAATCAGACTTAAGAACAGCCATAGGTGAATAACAAAAGTGCTTTGTCACCGTTCAGACTTCTGCTCCCCTTCCAAAGATGTCACGTTCATCGAACAGGTGGCTTTTAACAACAACAGAAAGTGAAAGTTCAATCAGCAAAGGTGAACACTGAGAATTCATCATGCCCAAGACTAACATCTGAGGCAGAATTATCATGGATCAGCCTCCAAACTGACCTCTGCTGAGCTTACAGACTTTTGATTGGTATTGATGTCATAAAACTGGTGTTCTACTCACTAGAAGAGAAGACAGCAGGGCAGGGCAGTTCCTCTGAGTTAGTGCTGGCACTGCACCTTTGTCTCCTGTTCTGTCCCTGCATCCAGGTGGTTCTGATGGCAGGTGTACAGCCTAGGGAGCAATGCAGAATGGAGGAGGAGGAGGAGTGGGCTGCAAATTAGCTCATAAAACACATCTTTTTCAGAAAAAGCTGTCTTGTGAAAGCATGAATGTTTTGTAAAAATATACCAGATTTTGCCAACACCTCCCTGTGTCACAGGCACAATTCCAGGTGTTCTCCCAGGTACCAGGTGGACGGCCTGGTAATGTTCAGGTCCCTGTGACTGCAGAACGGGATGTGGGCTGCCTTAGAAGCCCTGACAGGCACAGCTCCACCACAAGGAAATCCCCTTAGTGATGTGGATAAGGGCAAATCCTTGCATTCCACCTCCTTTAGCCAAGGTTCAGACCACCGTGCTGGTCCAGGTCTCACCCTGTCCAGTGTGGGAGGAGCTGAGCCTGACACAGCTCCGGGGCAGAGGACAGGGCTCTGCACACCATGGTGTAAATACACCCCGTGTGTGTGACGGGGTGGTGGCTGTGCTGTGTCACTGCCCCAACAGTGCCGCACACCCTCGGGCTCTGCCAGGGGAACGGAGCAGCCAAGGCAGTTTTCAGGAGGACAGCAGCACCCTGGCCCAAACATCCTGCCAGCCTTACCCAGGGCCCTGTGACTGCTAAACAGGAGGATGTGTGAGAGGGGCCGAGGCAAACCCTGCGGACAGCCCTGGCAGTGTGGGACGGGCACCTCTGCACAGCCAGGTAAGGCTGTGCCCAGAGCACACACACAGCTCAGGAAGCCTCAGGGCCTCCAGCCATCTGTCACTGCCGTGCTGCTACCCAAAAACCTGTCCTGAATTCCTGCAGTGCTCCATAACCATTGCTGTGGCTTCAACAAAGCCTCCGGCACAGCAGGAACACTGGCATCCTTTTTTAGAGCTGTCACCCACAGAGCCAGCAGAAATGGGTAAATGCCACATATGGCAGGAATCCCCTCATCTCAGTAACAACCTGGGAAACCTGCAATGATCGAAGTATTACAGTGAAAAAATCCAGATCTAGATCTGGCCAGAAAAGAGCATTACATTAAACCAGTTTCACTGCAGGAAGGCAGCAGGCCTGTGGCTCGTTCTACTCTGAGGGATACAAAGATACCTTAATAGTCAAATAATATTTTTTTGATTTGTTACTGCTCAGCTTGGGAAAAATAGAACAGAGTTATTCCAGGAACAGGCTGCTCATGTGAAGCAGGAATGGAGTGACTGATGTCCTGTCCTTCCCCTGCCTGGGCTACTGGTCATCCCACGCTGGCAGCCGGATGGGCAACAGCGGGGCCGCGGAGCCACCACGTCCAGCTCCAGCCCCAGGCCACCTCCCCGCTCTCTGATGTGCTTTGATTCCCTGTTCAAAGCTCTCCTTCAAACGATCCTTCTAGGAGACAGGCGCCCGTTTGGAAAGCCCTGCCTCAGGATGCCGCAGGAGCAGCTGGCACAGCGGAGCTGGGAGCGTGGAGCCGTGTCCTGGCAAACAGGACCTGGCCCCCGGGGCCAGCCGGGTCCTCCCGCCCGGGTACCCCCAGCCCGGGCACCTCACAGCTCTCTGAACCCTCTGGCACAGAGCCCGGGGGACCAGAACGCCCGGGTCTTCCCCCTGCCAGAGGGATGGATGGGATTTTGGGAAGGAATTGTTCCCTGTGAGGGTGGGCAGGCCCTGGCACAGGGTGCCCAGAGCAGCTGTGGCTGCCCCTGGATCCCTGGCAGTGCCCAAGGCCAGGCTGGACACTGGGGCTGGGAGCCGCCTGGGACAGTGGGAGGGGTCCCTGCCATGGCAGGGGGGGCACTGGAGGGGCTTTGGGGTCCCTTCCAACCCAGACCAGTCTGGAATTCTGTCATTATAAATAACATAAGTAATTTTCCCCTCTCTCTCATAACACATGTTTGCAATAAATTAATCTCATTCTTTAGATAAACATCAAAGTATTTTAAGGTCTAACCACAGAATTCAACACTGAGAGCCAAAAAAGTCTTTGACATCTTCAAACCAGAAGTGAGCTCTCACCAAGCTCTGCGGGAGCTCATTTATAGGATTCCTTTCCAAAAGCAGAGTTTTCAATTGCCTCTTCAAGAAAACAGAAAAGAGGAGCAACTGTAAAAGCAAAGTTCACTGAATTAAACAGAAACACAAGGATATTTTTCCTCCTTAATTTTTTTCCTGCCTTTGTTTCCTTCAACAGAAAGGAGTAAGAAAGGCACACAAGACAAATTCAGTTTTCTCCATCATTAACATCAGTGCTGGAAAACAGCACACCCCAAAGCTTTCCATCATGACAATCTGAAGTTTGCATTTATGCCCATTCTTCATACACTGCTCCAATATTTAGTATTTGATCTTTGCAAATCCTACTTATCATTTTAAAGTCTGATACTGACTGTCCCCGTTATAAACACAGCATTTGCTGTTGTTTATAATTTTGCTGAGCTTTAGCTCTTTGGGTTGCTGAGTGCCTTCCTCCAGCTAAATCTGAGCTAAAGCTGCTCAGCCATTTTTGATAATAAGATTAGAAAGAAATATGCCCTGTTTTTATTTAATTTCATCAACTTCCTTTCTTTGAAAAATTCTGGTGTTCCTGTTCTGGGAAGCAGCCTGGAAGCTTTGCACAGGGCACAAAAGACATTCATGTCACATATAAGATAATATTTTTTGATCTATCTGAAAACCTGTTAACATTTAGTCAAACCCTAAGCTTCTGAAAAATGTCAGCATGTCCAGGCTCAGCAAACAGTTGTTGTTGTTCATCTGTCAAATGCTCAGGGTTGTTTTGTGTGCTCCTGTTTGGAGCATCTCCTCTGGGCTCCCACGTGCTTGGGGTGCAGGCACATTTCACCCCAGCACGGCGAGGGTGACCGTGCCACCAAACAGGCACTGGACACAGCCCAGGTTTAACTGCTTCCTGACTTCCCACTGCTCTCATTTTACCATTTCAATAACATTCCTCTAAACAGCTTTTATATCCAGCAGCAGATCAGCTCGAATGAAATGCTTTAGACAAAGGGCTGGTTTTATTTCCTAGCATTGCAATTTGACTTGTTTACTGTTAAAACTCAACAAAACAAACACTAAGGAAGCTTGGTAGTTTCAGTCATAATATTTCATTACCTCTAGGAAGGAGAAACAAACATTTTGGCAGCTGTTCAACACCAGATTTACATTTGTGGCAATATTTTAAGACATTTCAATTCAGTCAAAGCCTGAAAGCACTGTGTTCACATTCACATTTTGAAGTGAGGAATTCAATGGCTTTTAAAGCAGAAAAAGGAGGGAAAGGATTCCCACAGAATTTCCAAATAGCTTAGAATTCAGCTTTTGCACCAACATATAAAAAGGACAAAGTGCAACTAAGGAATATTCAGTGGATATTTCTGATGGGCATTTCCTAAAAGCAGAGCTGCTGGTTGAAGTCAGTGGAAAACACAAACAAGATAGAGTACAACACATGAAGGGACTCATAACTGACATTAGTTTTGAGGAAGATGCACACAAAGAATGTCGGTCAACCCCTCACACAATGATGATCATCCAACTTACAAACAATATCAAAATACTATCAGTCCTGTCCAATTTAATAATTGGACATGAGAGCTGCATTTCAAAACCTTGATATTTTCCAGCTATTTTTAGAGACATAACCTTCATTTGCTGCATTTGTCTAATCACGAGTAGAGTATGTAATGATTCATGAACAAGAGCTCTTAAAATACCTTTAAGCACCTTGTTTAATTCACAAGACAGAATCATAGAATGGAAAGGTTTGGGTTGGAAGGGACCTTAGAGATCACCCATTCCACCATTCCACCCCTGCCATGGCAGGGACCCCTCCCACCGTCCCAGGCTGCTCCCAGCCCCAGTGTCCAGCCTGGCCTTGGGCACTGCCAGGGATCCAGGGGCAGCCCCAGCTGCTCTGGGCACCCTGTGCCAGGGCCTGCCCACCCTCACAGGGAGGAATGTCCATGAAGAACTTCCCTAGAGGCACCATCATATTGTTGTTTGGGTTTTGTTTGGTTTTTTTTCTTTCTTTTCTTTTACTTTGGATAATGCTGTAGCATCTGCTGACCAAGGGCTGCCTCCTTTTCCTCCTCAACATTCTCACATAGATGTTTATTTTAGTACCACTACTGCCAGCAAGCTGGTCTGTGCCAGTCTTTTCTTTCCGTACAGTAAAAAATATTTCTTTGTTCCAGTTAATTACCACATATTTGGACTTCTTGTCTTCCACTTCTGGAGTGAGAAGCAAGGAGTTGTCCAAGGACATCAACAAACCTGGTGAGAAGTTAGTTTTGGTGGTCATGGCAAGGTGAGAGCAAGTGTCACTTCTCAGGGTGATGACATCATTGTGGTGAACCTTCCTCCTTGCACACTTCATCTGAATAGGGACTGACAATTAATCCTCCCAACAGGTGATAAATACCTTGTCAGACAACCATCAAAAGAAGATTAATGGGTAACTCTCTGACAGAGCTGTCCTTCACTCTCACTGAGGAGAGACATGAGGTTTGTAACTGTGGGTCCACATTTCCACTTCCCCTACAACACCATCAAAATAGTCACCAAATGAAAATGGTACAAATCTCACATGAAAAAAAGCAACATGTCTTACATTTCTGAAGTTAAAAGAGTTTAGAGATTCACCCTGTAACATCAGTTGGACCTTTCAGTTCCATCTGAACTTCAGCAAACAACATTAAGCTTACCTACCATTCCCCTGCACCAAAGTCAGTACCAGAAAAAAGCACCCCAAAGCCTGACTGTTGCAATGAAATTACGGTCAGGTAAGTGGAAGATAAATACAATTGTTATTAAATTGCCTGTGTGAGCAGTGGTCTTACATGTGGTAACCAATTGCATGGGGAAGCTGTAATCCTTTGAGACTGGAGAATCAGCCAAAGCAGATCTGGCAGCTTCTGAAATAAATCGTCGGGAATTGTTGATAGGACATTTGCTTCCAGATGCCAGTTCTGAGAGAAAAACACAAACGTTTTAAACCCAGAAAGAGGGGCTGGTATTCCTTGGTATATAAAATGTCACATGTGAACACTGCAAGGGGTTCCATGTTTCTGTGGGAAGAACACCGAGAGGGCATTAAAGAATGCACAGCTACATCAATTGCACATCAAAGTGATTTATTCAAGGATTTTTTTCTTTAAAAAAAAAAAATCCTGGAATTATAGACCATAGCTAAGAACCTGTAGGTTGCCCAGAGAAGCTGTGGCTGCCCCATCCCTGGAAGTATCCAGGGACAGGGCCTTGGGGCAACCTGGGATAGTGGAAGGTGTCCCTGCCTAGGCCAGGGGGTGGGATGAAATGAGCTTTGATGTCCACCCAACCCAAACCATCCTGTGACTCTGTGAAACACTGAATACAAGGGTGCAAATCAGTCTGGTACTTCAAAGCAGGGTCACGCCTGCTTGACTGCTCTGTGAGATCTGTCCCCTGTGCACGGGAGAACAGCTAACACCCTCACACAGGGCACACCTGCAAGGGTAAGAACCATCCCACGGCAAAATAGACAGCCTAGAGAATAAATTTTGGGGCAAACAGTAAACATCTTGTTCGATCCCATGCACATGCAGCTGGAAACTGAACCCCTCACACAGCCAGGGACGCTGCCCCCACTGCTCCCAGCTTGGCTCCCTGGATCAGTCCCCTCGTTTAGGAACTTCTGAACTCCAGGGCTACCCAGACAGGAGCCTGCTGTGTACTAGAGCGTGTGGGACCTTGAAAAGTTCCATTTTACAGGAAACCTCTGAATTCTTACAGAACCCACCGTGCTGTCCTGCAGTGACATATGCTGCTGTTTCATGGGAACACTTGGCTTCAACGCAAAACTAAATTGGCCCCCATCTTCACGGGTTTTTTATGTTTTTTTTTTTTTTTTTTGCTGGGGGCACAAGCTCTTGAAAAATCCCCTGACCTGGACTGAATGAGGCAAAGAACCTGTTCCTCAGCATGGATGCACCTCCCCTTTGAATGGACAGCTGCTATGAAATAGGCTATTATCTGACTTTAAGAAAAAGCAGGTATGACTAGTCATTGTATCATGCTTTTCCTGGAATAGATTTTCTTGGAGGCTACTTAGGTAATTAAATCCTAATTACAAGCAGTATTTGTAAACCAGAGGGCAACATTCATGGCAATTACAAATGGATCAATGGCAAGGAAGTGCTGGAAGAAGAATTGCTTTGTATTTGTTTACACAGAACAAAAAATATTTGAGGGTAATTTTATTTAAGGTTACATAAGAAAATACATTAGGATTGAAAGCAATGACATCATTCTATTAATTAAAGCAGGGATTATTTCAGCTAGTTTTGATCTCAGCATTGTGTTTAGAATTTTATAGCACAACATTAATGAAGGAACAAGTTCACTGACATTTCAGGAAGAGAAAGTGTATTGGGAAAGATCCATAACTTGGGTAAATCATCTTAAAGCAGGACTTTCAGTGTTCATTTTTCAAATCTAGTTGTCCAGTTCACCCTCCTCACTGAAGCCTTAGCTCTCTGCGGCTTCAGCACAGTAACACAATACCATTCCTTTAACATGACACTGTCTAAGAAGATTTTATCCCAGTGAGGCAGAAAGAAATAGTAGATCAAAAGTAAAGAAATATGTCCCTCCATACCTTCATTTGACTTTCAGCAAGCCGGAGTCATGAGCTCCAGTACCAAAGCAGCAGCCAGAACTAAATGACTGAATTCTTAGAATGAATCTTATTAAACTATAGCAGCATATGTTCTTAATTTCTTAGTAAAACATTTGGTTAATCTAAATAAATGAATGACACAAGGAGAAAAGCAAACAGATGTGAATGAAAAGAAAAACAACAACAACAAAAACTTAAAGGAGGCAGAAGTTACCAAAAAATTAAAGGGCTGGATTGCTCAAATAGTACTAGAAACAAAATCACTCTTTCACAGGATTAGGCAAGAGAAAGCGTTACAGCATACAGAAAATACAGCAGGGTATATATTTGATACTGTAAAAGGCTTAACCAAAACAAGCAACTGGAGTAGCTGCACTTACCTCACCAGCGTGGGAGGCGGGCGTTTGGCAGGGAGGGAGGCAGCATTTTTATCACACTTGGGTGTCAAGCACCTGCTGGTAAAGGCCCTGGAATGCCCCTGGAACTGCTGCTGGCACCTGTAGGATTGGCAGAAGCCTTGAACTGCTCTGAAAGGTGCAAGCCTGCCCCTGCCAGAATGTTCAAGTGCTGTTCGGTGCTGCATGAGCACGGTTCCTCTTCCTGTGGGCCTCTGCAGGTGATTCACAGAATCAGGGAATGGTTTGGGTTGGAAGGGACCCCAAAGCCCCTCCACTGCCANCCAGCTCTCCTGGAGCCCCTTTAGGCCCTGGAAGGGGCTCTGAGCTCTCCCTGGAGCTTCTCCTCTCCAGGTGAGCACCCCCAGCTCTCCCAGCCTGGCTCCAGCCCTTGGAGCATCTCTGTGGCCTCCTCTGGACTCTCTCCAGCAGCTCCACGTCCTTCTGCTGCCGGGCCCCAGGGATGGGGCAGCTCTGCAGGTAGGGTCTGACCTGAGTGGGGCAGCGGGGCAGAATCCCCCCCATTCCCTGCTGCCCATGCTGGGGGACCAGCCCATGGGGGGTTCTGGGTTGCCAGGGCACGTGTCTGGGGTGTGTCCAGCACCCTCAAATCCTTCTTGCCAGGGCTGCTCCCCATCAGCCTGTGTTTGGCCCTGGGATTGCCCTGACCCAGGTGCAGTACTTTGTGCTTGGCCTTGAACTTCATGGGGTTCACACAGCCCCACCTCTCCAGCCTATCCAGGTCCCTCTGGATGCCCCATCCCTGCCCTCCAGAGTGTGGCCCCTCGCACAGCTCAGTGTCACCGTCAGTGCCACTGGCCCTGTCTCCGAGACGTGACACAGCCCCGGGCCCAGTCCCAGCCCCCGAGGATGCCCCTCCTCGCTGGGTTCCACTTGGACACAGAGGCCTTGATCACAGCTCCTTGTGTGCGACCATCCAGCCAATTCCATATCCACTGAGGGGTCATCCATCCAATCCCGGTCTTCTAACAGGATTTAGTGAACTGTGGTGCTGTTAAAAGACTTTGAAAAGCTGGCTCAGAGTCATTACTATTAGCATCTTTAAAAATAGAGTTGGCAGTATTTACAGAAACACTAATGATAGGAAAATATGTGAAATTTCCCTCTTATGTAATGTTTATTGAAAGAATTATGTGTTCTGTTAGAGGAACTTTTAAAAATAAACATAGGCTTTTCTCTGTAGGCTTTCTTCTCGACGAAGAAGGCATGTGAATTTTGAGGATCACAATAATACTCCTTTCATCATCTTAAACATGTTGCAACTACAGTCATTATATTCAGATAGGGCTTTTTAAGGAATTTAATATCACGGTATCTTGCCCCCCTTTGTTTCTATGCCCAAATTCAGAGTTTCTCACAATATTTGCCTCCTTTGCAGTTTTGTCATAATTGGTGGTATTTTTGTTTAGAAACCGCTTCATCAGCTCCCTGAGACCAGATAACCATGGAGAACATAATGCTGCTTCAGGCAGTTCTATTTCTATTTACACTGGTTTTGTTCAGGATAACTTTGCTGATACCAGGGAACCTTGATCGTGATTTACAGCAATGAAAGGAGAAAATTGTCATCATTCTGTGCCACCAGAAACACGAAAGAATGGGAACCCGAATAGCTCCCAGTAGGGTACAGCATAACGAGGTAAACTCCAGGATCCGTGCTGCTTAATTGAAATGTGGGATTAGCAGTAAAAGTTTAAATATTATCTTCAGTTTCCCTCGTACTAATTTTGACACAATATAAAATATGCAGCTCACGATGCTTGGGAACGAGAACGATCAGTCATTCTTCAAAGAAGACCCATTCACTTGCAGAACTGAGGCATTTGAGAAAAGTGGGATGAAATAACAACTAATACAAATACTTTGATTAAAGTATTCATCCAGGAATTTAATGAAGAATTTATTTGGCTTTATCATGTCTCCCAGTTAAATGAATGCACATTGACTTTGCCCATTGAATGTCAGTGGATTTTGATGGTGGTTCTGACTGGACAGAGAGTGAGTTCGGCTCAGCATATGCAATTCTGTAAGGCTGGAGAGGATTTCATGGCCGGTGAAGTGAAAGAAAACTCTAATCTCTTAAATCTGTGAGAAAAGAGTGAATACACAAAAGTAAAGGTGGACGGGAGAAGACAAACGCTTCCCAAGGTCCGAGTGGTGGCCGCGGCCGGGCTCTGCCGCAGCCGCCGAGAGCCTGCAGGGCCAGCTCGCCCGCCCGCGCTGCAGCAGGGCCGGGCAGCCGCCGCTCCCTCCCGGCCAGCGATCTCCCAGCCCCGCGAGCCCGGGAGCGCCCCGGCTGCGGATCCCGGACCCAGCAGGATCCAGCAGGAGCTCCCAGCCTGGAGACCCTGCAGCGCCTGGCACGGGGCAGTGCCCTGGGGCACCGCACGCTGCTCGCCACGGCAGGTCTGCTTTCCCCAAGGGTTTTCTCCTGCTTTCTGTAGAAGGAACAGAACCTTCTCACATCTTATTTGTCTTTTGTTTTTAAAGCAAACCATCCAATCTGCTGTATGCTCACAGTTGCCAGGACTGACAGACATGCACAGAGTATCCCCAGGACTTCCACTGGTAAAATGCCGGTTTGTCTCTTTGTAAAATATAAAACACAGAAACAAGACTGGAAAACGAGGAGGAAAAACTGAAAAAAGGGAGTAATGAGCTTTCAGTGTTTTCAAGGACAGCCTGTTCTCAATGACCCCTTTGGCCACCCAGATTGCACGTTTGCCCCTTAGAGGTGCAGTCAGAGCTACAGCCAAAGATGTTTGAGGAATAAATTACTGTGAAAGTCAGCTTTTATTTAAACTCCCTCATTTCAAGCACAAAGTGGTTCTCTGTTTCCCTGGAGACCGGGATATGTAAGAAGGCAGAATTTTCTCTCCATTTCCCTTTCCTACACTGGACCACTGTAGAGCAGGTTTTGGATTTTCCTTTTCCCCTCCTGCAGGACCGGCATTAATCATGACTGGTCATTTTCCTTGGGTGACTCTAGCTGTGTCACTGAGGTGAGTGACCTGTGCAGAGACTCCCGACATGCAGGTGTTGCTGAGGGGATCGACATCTTTCACCGTATCTTCCTCACTGGGTTTAAAATTGATGTCAGACACGAGTGCCCAATGAACAGAAAGGGAGACACTTTTCAAGTTCTTGAGGTAGAAAATTACTACAATTAAAATGAATATAATTCTGCTACACAAATAATGCAGCACTAAAAAAAGCGCCAAACCAACTTACAAGGGCTTTTATTTGTCTCCTATTTGACTCCTCTTTAGGAAGGTAAAATCACTTACTACGCTGCTCAATGAAGAATAAATTGAACAAACCCTGTGTTGCACTCTCTGCACAACGAAAGGAATTAGGAGATGGAGTGGAACAAAACCTCCCTCTGGCATGAGGACAAACACATCCTTATATCCCAATCCTGTTCCTATACTACATCTTGAAAATTTATTGGGAAAAGACTCTGACTCTAAGCTCTGGATTCCATTGTCCAAATATTAGTGGAGAATGAGAAAGAAATGACAACTGACTGAAACCCTTTAATGGCATCTTTCATACTTTTCCTACAGAACGTAAAGGCAGGAGAAAGGAAGGAAGAAAGCTGATAGCTCAGAGATTCGCAGTGTATTTAAACACAAACCTATCCCTAAACAAAGCTAAAATTACTGTCTTGTATAAGTGTTCTATCTTTTTATTTGAGAGCAAATTCTTTCTGATTTTTCAAAGAAATATTCTTTGAGAACTATTCTTTGCCTTTGGAAAACTGTTCTGAAATGATACCCTTCCATTGTAATCCTTTTACAACTTCCAGGCTCTTTGAAATAATGATTGCCTCCTCGCACACATTCTGTGAGGAGCACAATAACTGACGTATCCATTTCAAAACATGCTGTGAAAGAAAACTGCATCAATCTTAAATGAAAACGTGGGAAACAGCACCTCAGGAACCATGAAAGTGCTGCTGGTGTAACAGCTGTGGTCTGCTGGCTCAGGGGCTGTCCCTTGCCATGACATTTCTGATGTGGTCTGCTGGCACTGAGAGTTATTTCTGAGAGATGCTTTTCATTAGCCATTCCACGAGACATTCCAGTTCAGCAAGCCATGAAAACCGAAGTCACGAGCATATTCCAGCTCAACATTCTCATGAGCTATGCCTGGATTGGGGCAGCCCCTGGTGTCAACCCAGGCTGGGGTGTGAGCAGGTGGAGAGCAGCGCTGGGAGAAGGCCCGGGGTGCTGGTGGGTGAGAGCTGGCCATGCCCAGCAGTGTGTGCCGGGAGCCAGAACCCCGTGCGCTGGGCTGATCCCCCAGCGTGGGCAGCAGGGGAGGGGGCGACTCTGCCCCGCTCAGGTGAGACCCCACCTGCAGAGCTGCCTCCAGCCCTGGGGACGCCAGCACATCGGCCTTTTGGAGCAAGTCCGGAGGAGGCCATAGAGATGGTTTGATGGATGGAGCACCCGTCCCATGAGGAAAGGCTGAGAGAGCTGGGACTGGCCAGCATGGAAAACAAAAGGCTCTGTGGGGACCTTATCGCGGCGTTTCAGTGCCTGGAGGGGGCCTGCAAGAAGGATGGAGAGAGACTATTTACAAGTGTCTGGAATTACAGAACAAGGGGGAATAGCTTCTAGTGACTTCCGAGATCGGTAGAGAGCCCTGGGCACCGCCGCAAGACGAGCGATGTGCGCTGGCACAGATATCGCCGAGCGCCGGGGAAAGGCTGGGCTGCACCACAGCCCGGCAGCTCATCCCGCCCGTGCCATCTTTGCGTTCGAGATCTTTGCGTAAAAATAACGGGGCTGCTGCAGGAGCCGCTGCGGTGAGAGCGCACGGAGGGAGAGGAGCGGCGGGGCCGCTGCAGGGCCGGGGCACCGGGCCGGGCGGGGCTCAGCGCGGGAGCCGCGTGGGCCGGGCTCCGCCACCGCG
>VZRO01007699.1:304869-330201 GCA_013397915.1 Daphoenositta chrysoptera | reverse complement strand
TCCGGGCACTCTGCCCTGCCCTGCCCTGCCCCGGCGGTGCCCTTGCGGCGGTGCCCCGGGATGCCCAGCCCGGGATGCCCAGCCCCGCGGTGCCCTGTCCCGGGGTGCCGAGCTGCCCCGCCCGGCTCTGAGGTCCCACAGGGGTGCCCCCCGGCGGGGCGGCGGCGGGGGGCTGCGGGCGGGGGGCCGTGCCCGGGTGCGGGGCTCTGGCCGGGCGTTGCTTCCCCGCAGGACACGGGGGCTCTGCCCACGGGCACCCCACGGGCACCCCACGGGCACAGGGTGGCCGCCGTTGAAACATGGGGGGACCGAGAAGGGGGCGGTGAGGGCACAGTTCAGCAGCAAAGTTTCGGTCTGTGCACGGACAGCCGCGCTTGTACCAAGGAAGGGCCAAGTGCCGCCGGCCGTCAACACCCGAACACTGTCAGTGCAGAAAGCTTGCTTTGGGGTTTTTCCCAAAACCAAGTTGGGCTTTTTTTTCAGAAATACACCGTGAAATACCACCGTTGCATTAGAAATGTCGGGTGCAGGGTGAAATTTCGGAGGAGCAAAGGAATGAAACTTTGACTGTGGGTGGGGGAAGAGTCGGGAGAGCCATCGGGCCAGCAGCCGGGTGCCGGGTGGCCGGGGCAGTCCTGAATGCTGTGTTGGTCCTGTGACACCAACCGAGCACACGCAGAAATCCCTGTGTGTGTGAGGTGCTGGAATTGTGCACTGGATAAACCTGGAGTTAGATGTGTTAGTTTGAGTCTAAGTGCAATTATGTGTGGGTCGGCTGGAATTCCCTCGGTGAGGGGACCAGACCTGTCTGTGCTGCTCCGGCAGCTGACAGGGGTTAAATCAGGCAAACTTTTCCTGGCACAGGAGCTGGTTGATTTCTCCAACACGTTTTTATTAGCAATTCACACTGAGCAAGCCGAGTAAAGGCACTTAAATCGGAGGCTTTGCTGCAATTTCATTCTGAAAGCAAAATTTCTTTCTGAGAAGCTTTTAATTCTGCCCTGAGCCTGTGTGCAGCCAACCAGGGAGAGTGAGCTCTGCAGGTGAATGACTGCTAACAGGAGCCTGGGAACACCTCATCAGGTACTTTCAAGCAGAGCTTTTGCTTATGTCCCAATTATTGGGACATCACTTCCTTGATATCTCCTGCTTTTCCATAATTCCTTGTTAGAGTGTGCTCAGAGCAATTACAGTGTTGTTCCAGTGAACTCATATTTACTGTCATGGCACGGTTGCTATGGTGATCTCTTAAGACATCCCAATAACTTCCTTAGATAAAGAAGCCAGTTGATATGCGGGTTTGTGTGTGACCTAATGTGGAAGAGTTACTAGTGACAACAATTTAATGAGAAATCAATTAAAAATATAAAAAGGAAAAAGACAGTTTGGTATGTGAAATTCTGCCCATAGGTGGTTCCTGGTGATGGATCTCTGCACAAGGATGAGCCTGACTGCTGAAATCCAGCAGACAGTCCCTGTTAATTTTGTCAGAGTGCTTGTAAACAGAAGGTTAACGTTTATTGTAGTAAGCAGTAACACAACTAGTATTTTCCCTCAGATAAATTGAACTCCAAATCGTTGCAGACCTTACAGTCTTCGTCCCTGACTTCCTGGGGACTGGTTTTGGGACTTCACTGAGTCACTGGTTCCCGTCACACCGCGGTGGCTGAGCCAGCTCATGGGGGGTGTCCTGGGGGTGGGCAGTAACATGTTTGCTCTCTCTTGGTGTGGAACACCTGGCCCCAGAGGGTTATCCACTGTTTACCCCTCCATTAAGAATTGCCGTTTCTCCTCAGCCTGCGTCTGTCCAGCCCCAGCTGCCTGCTGTTGGATCTCCCCTGGATAAACGCAGGAGTTCAGTGTCACACCCCTCTCTCTGGGAGGGCCTTGGCTGCTGGCGTCCTTGTTGGTGGGACCTGTGGGTTGAGCTCTCTGTGACTCCAAGGGTAAACTTAGTATTCCAGAGTATGTCCTAAGGATCTTCTCTCAACCCTCTCCACTTTTTCAGCATCTTTTCTGTCAGTGCTGGGACTGGGCTTGTTCTTTGGCGGAGATGGAAGCTGGTGCTGTGCAGCCGGTGTGTGGGGCTGGCTCCTGGCCCACCCAGGGCCAGGGTGGTGTGGAGCTGTGCTGTGGAGAGCCGTGCCCAAGGGACAGCTATGCTGCTCCCTGCTTGCTTCCCTTCCTGGGGCTGTGGTGTCCCCCCAGCTTTCCCCCCGTTCAGGTAACTTCCCTTGGCAGTGAAGGGGGGCAGGCCAGGTGTGCCTGTCCTGTGTGCTGGGCTCACTGCACGCCCGGCCCCCTCGGGGTGCCCTGCCCGGCTGCAGCGGGCACGCTGAGCTGCTCCGTGTCTGCACACACAGCCTGGCAGATACTTCTGGGCGTTTCAGAACCGGGATTCAACTAACAGGAAAGCTGACTGTGAAAGGACAGTTGCCTGTGTGTTCACGTGTGCTTCCAGGGAGCGCTGGAATGGGGGAGATGGGTTTCTCTGGCTGTGGGAACCACCCCTGCAGCTGGTTCCAGTCCCACAGAGAACCTGTCAAGCTGCACATCCATCATCTGGGAGGCAGCTCCAGCCCGTCCAGCTGGAGACACTGCTTAGGGATGCCTTTTTGAGAGCTCGGTTTTGGCGAGGTACGTTGTACACTGTTCATGAACAGAGAAAGTTAATCTATGGAGGGGAAGGAAGAAAAACAAAGTTAGGGGAAAAGTATGGGAAGAAGAAAACAAGGCAAAAGAACAGAAGGACTGCAGGGTTGAGCACCTGGAGTTACGGTGTGTTGGAGTAAGGTGGGCTCAGTGAACTGAAGTGAACTGCAGTGAGCTTGTGGATTCTGCATTAGCTCTGTGGGCTGTTTTCCATCAGGAAAAACATGCCCTTGTTGGCAGGGGCTTTTCAGGGTTTGTTATTTATACCTGTAATAATCTTTTAAAAATTCGTCACTTGGGGACTGGATTTGTTCTCCAGCCCCACAAAAGGGTGGTCACTGCCTGTCTGCTGGCTGAGAGATGTCTCTCTGTGCAGGACATGGGGCACTGGGTGAGTCACAGAATCATTTGGGTTGGAAAAAACCTCCAGGATCATCAAGTCCAAGCTGTGCCCACCAAGGGATTCCCACCTTGTCCCCAGCCCAGGGCACTGAGTGCCACCTCCAGACCTTCCTTGGACACCTCCAGGGATGGGGAATCCAAACCTCCCTGGGCAACCCCTGCCAATGCTTGACAACCCTTTTTATAAAGAAATTCCTGCTGATGTCCAACCTGAGCCTCCCCTGGCTCAGGTTGAGGCTGTTTCCTCTCATCCTGTCACTGTTCCCTGGGAGCAGAGCCCGACCCTCCCTGGCTGCGCCCTCCTGTCAGGGAGTTGGAGACAGAGAAGGCTCGGAAGTCATGAGGCTTGTTTGTCATTTGGGCAGGAATTATGCTGTCGTTCTGGGAAACAGCCAAGCAAGTTTTATTGACACCACCCTCCTTTTTAATTTTTTTTTTAATTTATTTTTTATACTAAGTGAGGAAAACCTGTCATTGTGAACCCAGTGGGAATGTTTCAACTCAGATATTTTAAAAATGCTTAGCAGAGTTGTTGGACTTGGGCAACGGGGCTGAGCAGGAGGAAATACAGGGCACACTTAGTGCTATTAGCATTGCCCACAGTTGTGTTACATGAGAGAGGGGGAAAACCACAGCATGATTTATCTCTCTATGCAATTATGTCTGAAGAGGAATTTCAAGAGTGCATTTTGGATGTGGTTTCTCCTGAATCAAAGTGGTTTACTAAAAAAACTGTGTGTAAATATACATGAGAATCTGTGAAGCCATCTGCTGCTTTTTGCTTTGCTGTGCCTCCCCTTGCTGACACGAGGCGAGTGGTCCAGGGTTCCTGTCCACCTCCTGATGCTGAATTAGTTTTTCAGCTATGTACAAGGTTTTAATGTTGCAGCCCAGTGACTTTCATCATGACTAGCGTTTTGTCTCAATCACTTTTCCCCCCATCCCTTGTTTGACTCACTGCCAGAATGCAGATGGTGTTTCGTAAGGGGGTCAGGTGCAGGCTCCCGTGTTTATCCTACTTGCACCAAAATCAACTTTTAAACACAAGTTTCCAGTTCTACAGCTCATGGGTGGAGCTATCCCAGCACACCAGCCTGCCTCTGAGAAGTGTGTGCTCAGCTTAGTCTGGGTCAGGTGAAGTGTCCGTGGGTGTCGTGTGGGATGTCCCCTCTCGGGAAACACGCTCACATCACCCTGAGAACAGGCACCAGGCCGGGGGTTGGGGCTGAAGCGCAACTGCAGGGGCAGCCAGCAGCGTCTGGGGCTGTGAGGGTGTGGGGTGCCCTGGTCACTGTGCCCCGTGGCTGCCTGTGCTGCTCCGGGCGGGGCTGAGAGGTCTCGGAGCCGCTCAGCCACCGCCCGCTGAGAGCGGAGAGACTCTGCTCTGTAGAGCGTGGTCGTGTGGAAAGCCAGGGAGCTGTCGCACGCCTGATGCCGCGCCTCTGGCTGTGCCATTTGCTGAGGACCCGGCTCTGGGGACACGCGGGGACCGGCGGCTCTGGAGCCCCGCGCTGCCCGCCCGGCGTGGCTCCGTCCCCATGGAGACGGGCGAGCAGCTGCAGAACCCGGGGGAACTGCTGAACATAATACCCATTTTCATATCAAGCCGCGTGTCGGCAGGGGGGGTCCCACACCGGGAGCGGGAGCGGGCAGCCCGCGGGTCCCGGCGTGCTGAGCCGCTCCCCCCGGCCGGGGCTGCTGCGGGCGGCTTCGGGCCGGCTCCCGGAGCGCCGTCCTCGTCACCCGCGTCCCGTGCGACTCTGCGCTCCAGCCCTCGCAGACTGGCAAGCTGTTTGTGTTCCTGCTCTGCCTTCCTCTGTCCTGCTCCACAGCCCTCCGCAGTAATTTTTCAGCTTGGGATTCTTCCCCATAACTTTGTGTTCCAGGGATTGGGACCTTCAGGGAAACAAGGGCATGTCGGACATTTGGAGGTTCAGGGCAACAGGGACATGGAAGGATGGGGAGCAAAGCCTGACCTCCCTTGTCCCATGTCCTTTACCTCTGCGGGGATGCAAACCCTTCTGGCCGGGTGTGTGACAGGTCTGGGGACATCCTGCTTTGCTGCTGGGAGATGGACCCAGGGACCAGGAAAGGTTTCTCTCTCTCCTGAGGTGGTCAGTGCCATAAACCACGTGCTGGTCTTGGGGCAGCCAGCGTGGCCTGGCTGTGTCCCCTGGTCCCTGTGGGCCAGGGCTGCCCCTTAGCATTGTCCCTGCTCCTGCTGCTGCCGGCCACGACAGAATCATCACAGAACCCGACTCTGTCACCTCAGCTGGGCTGGGCTTTCAAGCCCTGGGCAGGAAACGTTGCTCTTTTATTGCAAGTCTATGGACTAGTGCCCAGTAAGGCAGTTGTAAAGTCCCAGATACTACTTATTTGGGGTCAGATATAAATGTATTAATCTTTCTTGCTCTGCAAACCACTGACTAAAGTATTCCCTGCTCAGACTGCAAGGAGAACTTTTCCCATAGCCTGACTTTCATGGCTGTGGGTTGGGAGCACAGATGCCTTTCCCTGGTATTTAAAAACAAGGGAAAAAAGCTTTTCTCTATTATCAAAGTGGTAGCTAAGTAAGTAAGCAGGGGGAGGAGGGAGTGGGAATTGCAAGGAGGTGTCAGCAAAGCTGTGTTTAGCATAGTCGGCGGGGCTTTGTTTCTGCTGCCCCTGGATCTGTGATGTTTTGCCTGTGCTTTGCCCAGGGACCCGCTCCCTCCATGGGCTCTCTGCCCCCGGCCTCCTGGCAGAGCCATTCCGGCCAAGAATGAAAAACTTTTCTGGGCATGAAGCTTTCCAGTGTGTCATGTAATGCAGAAATAGGTTGAATCCTGGGAATTCAGCAATTTCAAGTCATGGAGGTGTGTGGTATCATGTGCAGTATTGGGGTTACTGGCTCTGAACTGGTTAAGGACCGTGCTGTTCCTCTCCACACTGGTGGCCGTGGTCCCTTCACAGTAGTGCTGGCTGAAATCTGAAGAAAAGCCATTCTCGAGGGGCTCATGTGTCTGTGGGAGATCTGAGGAGAGGATATCAGGGTGAAATGAGCCCTCAGGGCAGCTGAGACTGTTCGCATGGAGCTGGAGTAACAAAAAATAAACCAACTCAGCAGCAATTTGAGGGACATTTGATGGATAGGGAGGGACAAGGGCAATCAAGGAAAAGTCATTGGAAGTACCACTCAAGTGAAATATTAAATCAGATTAATACTCGGTGTGTTCTGTGGAGGCCACAGTCCTCATGACCAGCTTGGAATGGACTTCCTGTGAGTTGGGAATAATATGCAGGAGCACGTGGCTGGGGATCTGCCCACCTTCCTCCCCATGTCCCCGGAGCTGGCGTGGTGGCTGGCATTCCCCCTGCTGCCTGCGGCTGTGCTCTCTGGGGTACAAGTCCCAGGACGTGGAGCTGAAGGGGCCAGGTCGCTTGTAGAGACCAGCGCTGGCGGCTGCCGGCCGGGAGAGCTGCGCTGTCAGAGCTGCCTGCGGAGGCAGCGCAAGGTCACCTAGTGCCTGCCTGGTGGAATGTCACTGAGCAGCACTTGACAAGAAAAACCTTCCCAGAAATGAAAAAAGCTGGGCTTTTTGCAGTTTGGTACTTTCACCACCTGAAACTGGGGTGCTGAAGTGGTGAAACAGCTGGCTGGGTTCTCGGTGTGTCACGTTACGGGAGGAGGGGTGTGGAGCTGGTGTGTGCCCAGGGGTCCGCTCAGGGCTGGGGAGAGCCTGTGTTTCCTTCTAAATATTGCTGTATTTCTTGTGGAAATGCCTGAAATGGAGTGTTGCTCACCCACAGTAGTATTCTGCCCTGGGTCAGGACCTGGCTTTCCACTCACTGTGGACACGGGTGAGTCTCTATGAACCTGGCCTAGCTGGACAGGGGACGATGCTGAGCCCGTGTTCATGGCAGCCTGGGATGTAAAAGCAGGTTTGACTTTTCCCACTCTTCTCAGTGGAGCTGCTCTCCAGTTCCGAAGACGCAGTCCCTCAGCAGGCTGTGGAGGCTCTCACAGCTGGGGGGGTTGTTGAGGTGCAGTTTCCACCACCCTACCGCGTGTCCTGTCCCGAGCCACCCCGTTAATCCTCGCTACCATCATCCTGCGGTGAGATGTGGCTACAGGTGCCAGAGGCAGCAGAGGGAGCCGTGGCAGGCCCGAGGGCCGGCGGGTGGGCAGTGCCTCCGAGGAGCGGTGTGTGCCAGCTCCTGCACAGCTGTGCCGGGGAGGGGACCCGCGCTGGCTGAGCCCTGCTCTGGGGCTCATCTCCTCAAGTACAGCGTGCCGGGACAGCCTGTGAGCCGCCCAGCTTCTCCGCACAAGAGAAGATAAATGTCAGTGTCCTCTTTCCCGCTCCCACTGTTCTTCAGGAATTAAATTGCTTTCGGTGACAGTTATGGAAAATTAAAACTGCTTCGGATGTGTGGGAACAGCCGTCTCTGAACACTGCCAGGCAATGAGGTGTGACAGTGTGCGAATGTTGATGTGTTCATTTACGTCTCAGGTGGTGTTCAGGGGCTCTCCCAGTACCTGGGAGTGGTGAGGAGTTGCAGGCATTGAAGGACGTTCAGAATTACGTGGCTTGCTGGTTTGCCTGTGCCCATGAATCCTTACAGGCTGATGGTTAGCCCTGCTGTGTAATTAAATTAAACTGCAATGTAATGTCTTTATAGCTTCGCTGATGTTTCTGGAAGCTGATAAATTTCATTTATTTTTCCAGAAAATATTTGGTTCTAGTGGCTCCAGCAGAGAGCTGGTGGGCTCCTGAGGCTGGTGATGCCTGCGTGACTTTCAAGGTCACTGGCAAAGGGCTGTCCCAACACAGAGTTACCTTATTGTCCAAGGTTTGCATTTGGTTACAGGTGAGCTGTCCAAAGATACAAGTGATATTTTATATTTTCGTGGGTAATATGTGCACTGGAGAAAGTGCCCAGAGTAGCTCTGAAGCAGAGTGGGGAGGACAGGAGTGAGGCTGTGGAAGCACTGCAGGTACTGGTGTGTCACTTTGGGTCTCCCATTCCTGCCTGGGCTGTCTTTGCTCAGGAAAAAATATTTCTTTCTCCCTTCCTTTATTTCTCCTGACCATAACCGACCTCCTACCCACCAACAAAGAAACAACCCAAACAAAATACACAATGTAACAAAAGTTGCCATCGCTGCTTAAAATACCGGGGTGTGATTTGCGTCCTGGGATTTTGGAGGGATCACATGGCGACAACAAAACGCCATCATATGAGTGTTTCAGATATCCAGGGTGGGGAAAAAAAGCGAAGGAACAGGGAAACTTGGTAGAAATTTGGAAGAAACTTAGATTGAGAATAACCTGTTGGAGTGTTTAGGAACTCAGGAGCCGAGACACTTCCCAGCATCAGCAGTGAACAGCACTGGTGTGTAGGTGGGACAGTCAGCATAAGGCACATGCTGGTTCCATGAAGAGCTCCTGTGGTTTTGATTCTGGTATCTGACAAAGGTCAGGAAGGTGGGCTGGGCAGGGCTTGGGCTAAAGCTCAGGTTCCTCCTCTGAGCAAGCAGTTCTCCATGAGTTTTAGGAGCTGCTCTTGCCCCTGCTGCTGGCTGGACACCACTTTACCTCCACGGCTCAGTGCATTTCACTGTCAGAAGGATGCAGGTCATCTGTAAGAGAGATGTGGCATGTTAAACTGCCTTGTGAAACAATGTCACAGAATCCACGGGAAAGCTGCGTACTGCACGTTGGCTTTTTGTGTTCTGGTTCCCAGTCTTAATGGGAACTGGCAGGCAAGACCAGTGAGCAGGGAACACAGAAAATGATACACATTATGTTTGGATTGTTTGTACTGTTGGAAAACGTGCTTTATGCTTCACAGAAAATAGGGCCAAAGCTTGGTCCCAAATAATTTTCACTCTAAAGGCTCAGTGCCGCATATGGTAAGCACATGAATAATTCATACACATGCAAACAGGCCCCATGATTTCATATTCAAGCCTGATTCTAGATTTGCACAGAACTTTGAACTGGCATGGGTTAGTGGCTTGGCAGGACCTTCAGCCCAGGATGAAACAATCCCCTCTCCCGACAGTGCCGGCTGTGCGTCTCCTTAAGGGCTGGGAGCTTCCCTGTCATCCCTGCTTGGGTGGACTGGCCAGTGGCTCTGACAGTGTCCAGAGCTCAGTGCCTCGAGTGCCTCCTGAGCCTGACCTTGACACCCTTTGTTTCCTTTCATACACTCTTTCTCCAGTAACCAGTACCAAAGATTTTGGGGAGAGCTGGTGTGGGTCCAGGCTATTGCTGTGAGCTCAGCACAAAGCTCTGAGCTCCCCAAAATGCAGACAATACCTGCCCAAGGAGTGAGCTCATGCTGTGGGAATACATGCTGTGGATACAGCAGCGGTGGGCAGTAACGGGGAGCTGGGCAGCAGCTGCTTGCTTGGGGTCTCTGCCCCGGTGTGTGAGTGTGCCTGGCTCACCCTTTCAACAGGCACTGCCCATTGCCTCATCCCGGGATTTCTGGAGTAACTCAGGAGTGCTGAGGTTTAGGTACAACTCTGCAGAGAGCACAGGCAGCAGTTCTGGGTGGAGCTGAAGGGCAAGGAGGTGCTCATGTTGGGGTGCTGGCAGTGGCACTGTACGGTGCTGCTCGGACATCCTGACTGGCCGTGGCTCTCCGTCCTCTGCCTGCAGCTCCTTCGGGAGCCAGACCCACGGGCCACGTCAGTCCTGCTCGAGCAGCGGCGGAGGGGCTTTGCCGTGGTCCCTCGGCAGTGCCCTCGAGAGCAGGGACAGCCCGGCAGCCCTGGGGCCGCTCTGGTGCGGCGAGCGCAGCGTGGGGCGGGCGCCGGGGGCACTGGCAGCTGCTGCGGCTCTGCTCCACTGGGTTTTATTCCGTGTTAAATGCCACAGCAGGAGCATCGCAAGCAGGTGTCAAAACAAGCACAGCTGCAGCGAGGCAAACTTAGGGATTGATTAATGTATAGTTTCAGCCTGTTGTGTGTTTCTCTACATGGCTTTCTGAGGTAAAGATCAATCTGAGTTTATTTAAAAAATAGCAGGTTTCTTTTAACCAGAACAAATTGCTTCTGTTTATCAAAAGGCTGAGTAACATCAACAAACAGCTCAGTCTCTGGTTGCCCCTCAGCACTTCTTGGGAGATTATTTTAGTTAGTGCTTCTTCTGGCCTTGGTTTGGATTTTTCCATGCTCTTAGCTTGGCATCTCCAAAGGCACCCCTGCCTCCTCCGCTGCTCTCTCCAGAGGCCACTCTCCTCCTCCTGCTCTCTGTGCTGAAGTGGGGTTTTTCCGCTGCCGGCTCTTCTCTCGCTCTCCTGCCGAGGCTGCACAGGGGTTATTCCCTGGGGGTTTGCTCCGCGGGGTATCCCAGGGCGGATGGCAGTGGGCAGATGGGTGGCCCTGGTGCCCAGTGGTCGGTGTTGGTGGTGGGGCCGCCGATCTAACACAGCTCCAAGGACGCGCTCGGGCCCCACGGGCCATCCGTGCTCGGGCAGCGGCGCCCAAGGTGCTGTGCCGTGTGAGGAGGGGGCTCTCCCAAGGGCCGGCTCTGCACCCCTGCAGCCCCCATGGTGCCACCACAGCCGCAGGGGAGGGCAATGCCCCTGCTCCACGTGCTGCTGCGAGACCTGGCTCCCCTCCTCCCCGCGGCTGGGTTCTCTGTCAGGAGATGTTCTTTCCAGAGCGACTTGCACATCACTGTGCTCCAGAGAATTTCTTATCACAGAAGTAGGATGTCTGCTTTCCCCAGAGAATTTGAACTTGGTGAATAATTCTGTTTGACATCTGCTGTGAATTTGGGTCTGCTCTCTTCTTGTGGAGTTGAAATGAATCCTGAGTGGTTATGGCTATCCGTCCTGCAGGTGCCAGGTGGGTCAGCTCAGTCCCTGCGATGCTCGGACGCTTGGGTGTATCAGTGTGGTCTGACCCTGGAGTGAATCTGTTCTGACACCTCCAAAAGAAAGAACAGGCTTGTTGTTGACTACAGGGGGTCAAGCGAAATATCTTCAGGTATTCATCACTTTCTTGTGGTTCTTTTTTCCTTCCCAGATTTGCTGTCATTGCCAGCATGTGTGAGTGATACCCCCTCATTCATACTGCCTTGCTCCTAGTTTTTCCTTTTTTGCCAAAAAGAGCCTCTTCCATTGCCAGAACTGTGGGAAATGCCTGCCCAACTCAATGTGTGGCAGAACAAAGACCTGCATGTGGGGACACGGGTGTGCCCAGAGACAGCAAAGCCCCTCTTGGTGCTGCCATGGTGTTGGTGCTCACCGCCCCTGGAGCTGGTGGCTCTCGGAGCCGGTCTCGGTGCTTAGCCTGAACCCCTGGTGAGCTGCTGCCCCCGTGTCTCCCCTCTTCAGCTGAGTTTGTCACAGGAGTGAGGGTCAGTGGAGGAGCAGCATTTCCACAGCCATTAAAATGCTGCTGCAGCAGCTCTGCTGAGCACCACATCCACTGATCCCAGCCAAAGGTATTTTGGGAGCATGTCTGCTGCTCACGAGCCTCTGGGACAAAGATAGGACCATGTGCCTGAAATAGCACCCTGGAGCCTGCACACCCCACCAGTGGCTGCTCTTGAGAGGGAAATCCAGAGTTTGTTTTCAAGTCATCATCACTGTGTTGACAAGGCTGTCGTGAGGAAAACGGTCTCAACTGGGAATGTCTGAATTAACTCCAAGTGCAGTGTACACACAGAGACAGTGCACACTGCTCACCGCCCAGTGTGGCTACAGAGAGCAGCCCTTGCCTTTTGAAACAGCTACAGCACGCAGAATCTAGACTCATTTAGGGTGGAAAAGCCCTCCCAGCCCACGGAGCCCAAGCTGTGCCCATCCCCACCTTGTCCCCAGCCCAGAGCTCTGAGTGCCACCTCCAGGAATTCCTTGGACACCTCCGGGGATGGGGACTCCAAACCTCCGTGGGCAGCCCCTGCCAAGGCCTGACCACCCTTTCCATGGAGAAGTTCCTCCTGGTGTCCAACCTGAGCCTCCCTTGGCACAGCCTATTGAGCTGCCTGTTGAGGAAGAAAAGCTGTTGAGCTGCCTTAACTGCTGGTGAGGGAGACACGGATTTCTGTTGTGGTTCAGTGCCTACTCCCTTTCCAAGCTGTCTCCTTTGGGCTCCGGCGTGCGAGGACATCGTGGCAGCAGTGGGTGCTGGGGGTGCCGTGCCCAGGGGCCCCTCCCTGCAGGCAGAGCATGGCTGGTGCTCCCTGGCCATGGAGGAGTTTGTGGTGGAGAGTGTGCATCCATTAACGTGCACATGTTCAAAACCACAGCCCCAAAACAGATATCACTATGTTTTCATGGCGCTGATCCATCCAGTTGCCAAGAAATGAGCATAGCTGCCAGTTCAGCCCTTTTTCAGGAGATTTTTTCTATTCTTTTTGATTTTCTTTTTGGTGCTCCAGTGGTGTGAAATGCAGCAGCAGAGACCATCCTTCAGTGCTGTAATTGCAGTGTGTGCAGCAGTGCGGGAGTGCTAGAAAACAAGGAAATGGCATTTCAAAATGAAATGTCTCTTCTGTTGCATCTCTTCCAGCTCAAATGCAATATGGCTGGTGCACAGCTTGACTTTTTGGTGTGTTTTCCCAGTGTTCTGGTAGTTGTCATCAGCCCCAGTGACACAGCAGGAGGAACAAGACTGTCTTTCATGACCCATGATAAATTTGCTGGTGTGGCAAGTAGTAAAAGCCTCTTTTGATTGAAAACCAGAAGCAGCTGATTGTAGAAAATATTCTTTGGCCCTCTACGTTACAAAGAGTTCTTGTCCCAGGGCTGTTACATATTGAATCTGCAGGCAACTCCAGTGCTTCTGGATCGATTTGGGAAAAGCAGTGATGATCAGGAGACATAAAATAAATGATAGAATATGTGATATCAAATAGAATGAGGGAGGTAGTTCCCCAAAAGACCTATGTTTATCTCAGACCTCTTAAATCCTCTCATGGAATTTAAGAAAAAAAGGTAATGCTGAATTCTGTTTTGTTGTCAACAGTTTTTAAGTTCTCACTTAAAAATACTTGCGTGTGATCCGTCACACACTGGTTGCTGCTGTGAGCCCAGCAATTTTTTCACAATACCTCGCTGTTTGTTGCTGCATAAGAACACAAACTTAAACAAGTGGGTGGTCCCTTCTCTTCTCTGCCCTGAGCAGCCTTTGTGGCTCTCCTTGGGTGCACAGAAAAAATACGCCAGGTCTGAGAGCTTCAATTACCTGTGGTGACTGGGTTTAATGTGGCTCTTTCTTGGAAAAGTGTTCTTAATTATTAATACTGCTGTTTTTTCTATTAATTAATGTTTTAAATCTTCCAAATACAGTGTCAGGGCCTTCCCAAGTGTGGTGGCACTGAGGTTAGCCATGGGCTGTCTACGTCGAATGTCCTTGCAAGCCGTTTCCCGAGCTTTTAATACAAAGCCTTGTTGTTTTCCCTTCTCCCAGGTGGCTCCTTCTCTGCAGGACGCAGTTGTGCGGCTGCAGGAGGGTGGGATGCGGTTACAGCATGACAAAGTGCATTGGATTTCACGGTAGCAACCGGTGCATCTCTGCGATGACTCGTTATTATCCGTACTTCCATAGCAACGGGGCGCTCTGGCCGGGGCCCCGGGGCCGCGGTGGCGGCGCGGGGGTGAGGGAGGGTCCCCTCTGCCACCCCGGCCCCGCACCGCGGGCAGAGGGCTGGGCTCCCCCTTAGCAGAGCTCCAGCACCGCTCTGCCCATCGTGCAAAGCTACTGACTCCTTCTGTACTCGCTTTCCCTGACCAGACTGCAGCACTCCTCAACTTTCTGTGCCGCACCCACTCCAAACGAGATCCCGGAGCCATCCCAGCCCTGTCTCCATGTGTGGTCCTACCAGCGCCTACAAATGGGAGCCAGCTGGGCAGGAGCATCTCCTGCTTTCGTTGGTGTATGTCCTGACAAAGTGTGAGCGTCCCTATTGCTCTCTGAGCTCGTCAGCCTGTGAGTGGTAATACAACCTGACAACTCTTAAAAAAACCCAGCTGGAGAATCTGTTCTCCCGCAGTCTTGGGGCACTGTTTTCCACAGG
Source organism: Daphoenositta chrysoptera (assembly GCA_013397915.1). Classification (NCBI taxonomy): domain Eukaryota; kingdom Metazoa; phylum Chordata; class Aves; order Passeriformes; genus Daphoenositta; species Daphoenositta chrysoptera. The sequence continues at coordinate 316,126 of VZRO01007699.1, read as the reverse complement.
TTGGCTGTTGCTATATAAAGAAATAGTCTGTTGTTTCTAAATTTACCTCGTTAATGTCACAGAGCATAAAGAAAAATAGCAACAATAAACTGGCATTTCAGGCAGGGAGCGGTGCAGGAGCGGGCAGTGGTGGCCGTGCCCAGCTGGCTGGGTGCTCTGTGTTTGCTCCTCTCTCTGTTTCAGAACCTGAGGCGGTCGGGTCAGCCATGCGTGTGCCTGTCTGCACCCCACACACCCCGCTCTGGGTGCCTGGCAGCTGGCTTGGGCTCTGAGGAAAACATGACATTGTCAGAACTTTTAAAGGAACAAGAGGGTGAGCAAAGCGCTGCTGAGGCTGCAGCGGGGAGTGGGATGTGGCCTTTCTGCAGGCAGGCAGGAGCAGAGCCATGTGCCAAGGGGGGAGCTGAAAGCCCCCTCCAGGTTTCAGGGAAGCCACCCTCAGGCTTCATTAGCACACAGATTGTTGTCAATCTCCTTGGCCTTGGCAAAATCTGGGTACGGGCATCATTCTGCCCGGAGCTGTGGGTGTGTCTGACCAGTGCTCTGTGTCTGACCAGAGAGCCTCTTCCCTGCCTCTTCCCTGAGCAGCCTTCTCACTGGGTGGGGAAAGGTCAGATCTGTAACTGCAACTGCAGTCGAGAATAATCATTAAATGTAGGAAATTGTCTATGGTGCGACAATTACAGGCACATTTGCAAAAGAAGTAATTTTTATTTTAGGACAGGGATGTAACATGGATGTACCTATCTGGACACCCTCCCTTTATGGCCCCCAGGTGCCCCCAGGTTGTCTCACACTGCTGTTCCTCACAAGGCTCTGCTGTCGGGACTGTAATTGGGGCTGTTCTGACTGACCCAAGGTCAGATTTCCCATGTGTGACCTAAGTGGCAGCTCCATTCCCCAGGTTTGTTTTCAGACCTTTTTGTGAAGCCCCACTGCTTGCAAGTTCTTTGTGTCTCAACGCGATGCAAATTCAGCACAAGGTTTGCTGCAAAGTAGGTCTCAACGCAGCAGCGTTCGTTGGCGTTGGGCTCAAGTGGAGCTGTACAGTGTTGTCAGATCCATGCCCTACATACCTGAATTCCTTCCTGCACGTGCTTCCAGGGGGGATGCTTGGAACATCAGGATGTGGTATGCCTCTGCCTGCAGGTGAACTCTTAATTGTTTTGTTGGCTCTGAGTACACAGAGGTGTTTGCCCAGGTGGTCCCAGCACCGTCCAGCAAAAATGCTCTTGCTTAGGCCATGTTGGTTTGTCCCTGGTCATGAGTGTCCCTTTGGGTCACCAAGTCCTCCCTTTAGGCAGGTGGGTGTCAAGGTGTTACAGCTGCCAGTTTGACTGATGAGGTGGAGGTGACCCATTCAGCTGTGTGGGGAGCACGTGCTGCCCTGGGCTGGGGGCCCCCAGGCTGTGCTGTGCCCCCGCGCTGGACTTGTGCTCCCCACATCTGGCACCAGGAGCGTGTGGGCTGTCCTGGTAGGCACCCCTGCAGCCGGTGTGCTGGGACATGATCTGGGGGAAGAGACAGATGGAACGGGAAAGTGATACCTGATTCTTCTGATGGAGCTTCTGCTTCTTTTAGACTGATCACTTAATGTTGTTTTAAACTCATTCCTCTCTGTTGGTCCCCCTGACACCGAGGCTCTCCCAGCGCAGTGCCGTGGCTGCCCACTGCACATCAAACCTGTGCGTGTCCAGCCTTGGTGGTCGGAGTTGCCTTGGCTGGTGTTAAGGGGTCAGTGTGCCCCCAGTAGGGAGACACACACAGATCCTCCATTCTTCCCCCTCTGGGAGCCCAGTGGCTGCCCTGGTGCAGCGTGACCAGCGGGTCAGCACCAGGGAGGTGTTTGGTGCCACACAGACCCAACAACCTGGCCGAGATCAGCTCCTAATTAAAGCACGCTGTATTTGGAGGGCAGCGAGATGCCATTAAGAGGCACTCCGCTGAGGCTGCTTGGGTGACACTAATTACTGGCAGTCAATTAAAAAGCAGGTAAGAGGAGAGCTCTTTGAGGGACGCTAGCAAGGGCACAGGGTGGCTTGTTGGGTTGATCTCGTTACCATTTCTGTGTGACCCACTGACGTGGCTCTGCCCCATGGCAGAGCCGATGGAACTCGAGACGTGCAGGACGTGCCCGGCCATGGTCACTCACCCCCAGCCCCCCCACCCCCCCTGTCTCCTTCCACCCGCCACATCCACCACCCAGCACTTGCATTTTGCCATTTCCACTGCAAGTCTATATCAGCAAATGAGCAAAATAAACGTTGCTTGTTTGTTTTGACAATTACAGCAGAGATTTAATTACACTCCTTCCGCGTATACTGCTGAATGTCATGTGGTGTGTTAGGCGTAAACAAAGATGTTCTGCTAACGTGAGATATGGTTATTAAAGACACACTGTCAGCCTGCAGCCTCATCTCTGAAACAGGTGTCAGCTGGAGCCCAGCTTCCAGCATCTGTATTCTCGGGTCCATGTGCTGTGTGTGAGGAAGAGGCAGATGCTGAGCAGAGGTGTCACCGAGAGTGACTGAGTGAGCTGTGGGGAAGTGAGGAAGGAAACAGAAAAGTAAGAAAAGAGAGAAAACCACATATGTGTCTTCAATGATTTTGAGGCAGCAGCTTCAGGTATCACAGCAGGAATACAATATTTCAGTTTTTGAGTAAGTTCTCTGTTCAAAACAGCGGGGATCCTCAATTGCCATAATGAAAAGGGCCCGGTATTCCTGCTCATCACTTATTGCCTTTGAAGAATCTGTCTTAAAGCCTGAGCCTATTGTGTCATGTGAAAGCAGCTGTAGCATTGTCTGGCAATGGTAAATTGGCAATGACTTTGCATTTCATAATTAGTTAACAAGGAATCATTTACAATGCACATGTCTCTCAAACCCCATTGAAATGTGCAGCATACGTTTGATGTTATTAATTAAAAATAGGAACTTTAAACGCTCTCTGGCAACAGCTCCTATTTCCCCTCATTCCACTGGGCCATTGACAGAGACAAGACTGGATTAAGTCAAGGGTTTGAAATTCTTTATGAAAAATACTTTGGGTCTCCAGGGTTATTCAGGAGGGCAGAAGAGACCATTGACTGTGTTTCAGATCCCTCCAACCCTTATCCTTAGTCTCCCGAACAGGGCTCTGTGAGCTCCCCCCACTCCCAGTGAAGGTCAGTCTCTCAATTACATCTTGTCACAAAACCTCTCAAAGAGGTAATTCGAGGGAGAAATTATTTCTAGAGATTCTTGTCAAATTACAGAAAGCCTTTAATTAAATGAGTGTCCATTACTTAATGGCAGTTACGGAGAGAAAATCCTTACTTCTGAAAGAGGGGGAGGTCCACTTTCCTAAGGAAAATTTAGTTTTTAAAATAACAAGATAAAGATGGCTTATTCCGCTCCAGAACTGAACCCTGGAAGAAATGAATGTGCATTCTTGGAGGGGTTTAATCTGGAAAGAGAAGAGGCCTGGCAGTGTCCTTCCGTGTGCTGTGGGAGCAGCGCTGCTGTGGAGCCACTCGCAGCTTCTCCCTGCCCTGGCGTGGAGCCGGCGGACCTGTCAGTGCTTTTGGGGTGCCAGCTCCCCAGACCTGGCCCTGGCTTCGGGGTTCTTCCCCAGCCATTCAGAGCACCTCCCAGCATCTTCCAGTCAGCCTGGAAACGAGCGGTCACCGGAGGGGTGCGAGGAGGGCAGCGGTGGGAAGGTGCAGAGCCCAGCTGGGGAAGCCGTGCAGGTTTGGGCCCTGCTGGGCACCCCATGGCTCGTCCCAGCCTTGTCCCCGTCTCACTGCAGAGCTTGGTTTGGCAGCGAGTAAGAAAACATGGCCCAGCCTTGCTGGTTTAGAAGCAAAGGAGTGTTTTTGAGATTTGCCTTACGTCTTTCGGGTATTTTTATCGTCTGCCTCATTCGAACGGTCTCAACTGAGTCATCTCATCCCTAGTTTAGATTTATGTTCCCTCTACGCCTACTCCAGCAGGACCCAAATCCTCCTGGCACAGCCTGCTGCTGGCCTCGCTGGAGTCATGGAAGTCTGGCATTGAATTATGTGGGCACTAGGTCGGGGAGTTATGAATATTGATACAGTCTATTTAGCAGCTTTCTGAATTTAATGAGTGTCCATAATACAGTAATTCATAATTTATCATAAATAAAGACAATAGATTAGGTTGCAGTTTAATTATTGCTTATTTTTGTAGCTGTTGTGAGGTTTGTGCAGCAAAATATAGACAGGAAATGCAACGTTCCTTAAACTCCAGCCCTTCCTTTCTGTAGAGTTAGGGGAATAGCTGTACCTCTTCCAGTGGCACTGCTCAAGGGACAAAATGACAGGACTCTTGGCTTAGCAGGAACCTTGTCTGGTTTTGAAATTCCAATAATCATTCTTCCAATGCCCTGGTAATAGAGAATCAGGGATTTACTGACGCATTTTTGTGCTTGCATTGACTGGCAGTCTGTGGCAGGATGAGAGGGAATGGCTTCGAGCTCTGCCAGGGGAGGCTCAGGTTGGATACCAGGAGGAATTTCTCCATGGAAAGGGCGGTCAGGCCTTGGTAGGGGCTGTCCAGGGAGGTTTGGAGTCCCCATCCATGGCAGTGTCCAAGGAATTTCTGGATGTGGCACTCAGTCACAAGGTGGGCATCAGGCGTAGCTTGGACTTGATGGTCTGGGAGGGCTTTTCCAAACTCAGTGACTCTGGGATTCTGTGATTTTCCTTCCACAGACACTTGGCTTCTGCTTATTTGACGAACAAAACCCCTCCAAGTGGGACAATGGACAGCTGCTCCACTGGTTTAATTCCAAATGGTGAATATTGTATTTATGAGAGAGAGATCCAAATATGGTCCATCTGGTACGAGTTACTCAGCTGTTCACTTCACAGAGAAGAGAACGTTTCCATATCTCTCCCGTGATGTTCACATGAAGAGCTGAGTCTTTTAAAGCTGTTCAATGTTTTTCCTTGCCGAGCGGTTGCGTACACATGAGAAATTCCACTAAATCTTGCACTCTGTGTTCCCAAAAGAGCAGGGCTGCCCCGGTGTGTCAGGCTGTGGAGTGCAGCCCGGGCTCTCAGGGCAGTGTGAGCTGTCGTGGCTCAGGTGGCCTCTCTGTCCCAGCTGCCCGTGAGCAGCCAGCTCTGGCGGGAGCGCGTGTCCCGCGCCTCTGTTCCAGTCACCGTGCTGTAGTGACAGTGCCAGATGAGCTGAAATTGGGCAGAATCAGGCAGAGCCATTGTGTTGTAAGTGCAGCCGGGCTCGGGGCAGCTGTGGGAACTGGGTGCTGGTTCTGCCCCTGCCTGGGGAGGTGTCGGCTGATCCCAGGGGGTGTTGGGGGATCAACCCTCTTCCCCCCGTGTCTCCTGGGCTGGCTCCGAACGTCTGGCAGCTCCTCTGGAGTCGGCTGAAGTTCTAGTGCTGGACGCCATGGTTAGAGATGGATGGTACGAAAAAGCTTTAGGAAGTAGAGGAAGAGCTTTTTGCCAGAGATTTTAATTTTGCATTGAGTTTAAGGGGAGCGGAAGGAGTCAGACATAATCGGGAGAGAGCGAGGAACTGTCCAGAAATAATGTCCTGTCTTTCCCTCTGAAAGCTTTGAGAGTTTCTGATTGATTTCAGGGGAAGCAGCACTGGAGACTGAAATGAAGGAAAGTTGCAGAAGATGTGGTAGGTCAGAGATGAGATGGTTTAAAGGACTGGTGATCTGAGAGCTGCTAAGAATAGAGCACGCCAGAGACAGAGCAGAGTGTCAGGCAGTCTGAGGGGATGGATGCTCCTGCAGCTGCGGCATCTCTGGCAATGGCAGCAGCAGCAGAGATGAGGGATTTGGGGGAAACTGGATAGAGAGCAGCTCTGCAAGAATAGAAGTTGTGCCTGGAACTGGGGTGCTTGATCCATAATAAAGCCTCGACATGGCAGCAGCTTGGGGAGGGGCTGGAGGTGGACCCTGTCCAGTGACCTTAACCTGGGAAGGTTGGCCTTTGGTCTGGGATCAGGTGATAGTGCCAGAGGGAGGGAGGCATCTTTTTCTCTGTCTCCATCAGCAGCCAAAAAAGCAGTAGCTGGTTTAATAAACAGGAAGAAAACAGTGGTTGGAGGTTGTGGGAGGTTTCCTGATGGCATGGACAGGCAGCTCTGTGGGGCAGGCTCCCAGGCCAGCACCACATGCAGAGCTGTGGGGACCACAGGGTCTCCTCATGGTGGATGTGCCCAGCTAAGTAAACAAAGCCCTCTGCAGGTGTATCTGTGACTTAATGCTTTTCCATAAAATATTTATTATTCCATTTTAGAAACTAATTTTCACTGAAAATTGTTTCTTAAGAATTCTCGATCACCTCAATTAGAAAGAAGAACAATTCCAGCACACTCAGAAATGCACTGGCATAAATGGGAATAAAAGCCTTTGGTTTCCTGTGCTGCCTGGTAGTCGGGGTGTGCTACGAGCAACTGCTGCAATTGCCATTTCCATAACACACACGCTCACACACATTAAATTTTGATTCACATCCCTGACATCTAGAAAATTGCTCCTTAACAAAAGGAACATTATAGGCATGCTACAAAATACAGGCTTGGTCTGGCCACATTTTGGATAACGCTACCCTATTCTTTAGAAAATTGGTTTTATTGCTGATAATTGGGCTAAAAGGAAGACTATTTAATCCTGGCCAACCCAACTTTCTGGGACATTAAGTTCTAATAGGCAGATATAAACTGGTCTTAATAGATGAGTCTGACATCATCTGGCTGCTTATTAACTATTAAACCTTGTTTCAGTAATTCTCTTGACAGCTCTGTGTGTGTTGCCATAGTTTCTTTGTTAACAGAACAAGGCATTAATGCATTTTGAGTACTTCTTGCCCAAAAGACATGAAAAAACACCTTATGTTTAAAGATGCAAACTGGCAGCTGTTCCGGGCGGGCAGAGCCGCGGTGGCTCCGCGGCTGGTGGCACTCGGGGCGTGGGTGTTGGCACCAGGAGCCTCTCTCGTGTCACCTGGGCTTTGCTCACCTCGGGCAGTGATCTCGGAAATGGAGGGGGCCTTTTGGTTAGCAGTGGTCAGGCCACCAGAGTGGAGATTCCCAGCGCTGCGAGGTGTGTTTGGCTGGGGACACCCAGGGGCCCTTGGGGACAGCGTCCCCAGGGCTGGGCAGGATGGGGCTCAGCAGGTTCCTGACTCAGGGACCATTCCCCAGTTTTCACCTGGGAGATGAGCTGTATCCTTTTCATTCCCTCTCCCTGTTGGCACCTGGCATCCTCTTGAGAGGCAGTGCCAGAGGGGACCGTGGGCAGTGTGACCTCCAGGGCCGCTCTGGCCTGGGCTGGAGCTGTTGGAGGACTTTCAGTAAATATGAGTAACATCTAATTCATTTCTTCTCATCTTGGGATAGAACAAACTGGAGGATAAATAGGCTGAAATGAACTCCTGTCTCTCAGGTGACAGTCACCAGCTTCAGCCTGAACTTACTGAGGGAAAATCTGTGGGAGATCTGTACAGCAGTGAAAGGCTTTTGTAAGTAATTGCAGGCTTAAGGGAAGTTGTACCATTGGATAGTGACAAGTGGTATTTATTCCATATTTTGTTCAATATTGTAAATTACATATTTATTTAAAAAAAAAAAAAGAGGCATCAGCTGGACCAGCATCTCCTCCTGCACCGAGGATGCAGCAGCCGCTGCCTCTGGACTCCCCAGCTCCTGCCAGAACCAGTGGAGTCAGCCAGCAATTAACACGGCAGTTTTTAAAGGAAAAACAAATGCCTACATATGTGCAAAGTCAACCTTGGTTTGCCTAAAGCAGCTGGGAAGGGCCTTCTGTGGAGAGGTTCCTGTCTGGGGATGATTCAGTGTCAGCACTTGGTTCCGTTACCCTTGGAGATGCTTTGCAGGAATTCCAGACAGGTAGCTGAGACACCCGTATTGTTTACAGAAAAAGGCTGAAATGCTGCTTTGCTGGGTGGGATTTGGGCTCTGTGGTGCGGACGAGCAGCTCTGCTGGGCGGGGGCGCGGCCGTACCCGGCAGGGTGGGAAGCGCTCGGGGCAGGGAGGTTCTCTCTCCTGTGCTCAGCGCGGTGCTGTGGCCAGGCTCTGGCTGCGCAGCCTGGTTCTGTTCCCGTTGGAATTCCGTGGTGCGGGGAGTGGGGAGCGGCGCGGGCAGGGTGGGAGGGAGCGCCACTCGCTCAGCGCCTTGTTTTGATCCCCGGCGCCAGGCGCTGACAGGCTTCATTCTGCGCGGGGATAAGCACAGCTAAGGGCTAACAGTTTAAATACCTCCTGGAAAAACAGCACACAAAGAGGAGGAAAAGGCAAGAAAAAGAGGAATTTTTGGAAATGCAGAACTTTTTTTTTCCCGTGTTTTTTCCCCCATGGCCCCACTAGTATCGTTTATACTGGGATGAGGCTGCAGTAGGACGCCACGTTTAAAGGTGGAAGGCACAAAGCAGGTTGTGCTCTCACAGCTTTTCCAGGAAGGGTGAATCTGTGTGCCTGTCAGACACTGGATCTCCATCCTTACCATGAGTGCAGCACTTGGCCCCTCCTCTGGAAACAAATCCCTTCCTCCCAGTGATCGACTGTGTGTAAATGTACATATTCTCCATTGTATGAAGATATATATCCATTATAATGCCTTTTTGATATTTCTGGATACTAGTAGGCTAATTTTAGAAACATTTAGTCTTTCTCTCTCTGTTTCTTGATCAAAAGGAAGCAGATTTTGAACAATTTTTTCCCCAGGAGGTAGAAAAGTAGTATTTGCCTTTAGGGAATAAAAAAGAGAACACTTTCCGTTCATTAAATCTAACTGGAAAGTGCTCGAGGTGTCAAGTGTGAAAACAGAGGCTGAGAGAAGTGAAAGGTTTTGATTTCATTCAGTTGATTGTACAGTTTATCAGAAGTTTGTTGAATTTGGTATTTCTCACTGCTGTTCATAGTGAGATGCATGACAAAAGATGTGGCCCAGCTGTAGGGAAATCAGATGGAATATGAGGAGATGGAGGAGGGATTTGGGGCAGTGCCACAGGCAGGTGAGAGGACTGGGTAGCCCCCAGTGTTGTTCCCACCTACTTGTTGAGACTGTCTCCTCCCCTCCTTTTTTTTCTTGGGGGCAATTGCACTAGTTTGAGCAAAGGCAGGGCTTCACTGGCATTTTTGGTATTTCAGAGTTATATTTATGATGTTTCATAGGAGTTTATTCCTTTGTCTATTTGCTTGGGTGCTTTTGGCGTCGGTTAGATGCTGGGTTTGAGGTTTTTCCTATTTTTGGGGGTGAGTCACGGTGTGGCCTCCCTGTGCACTCTCCGGGCAGGCAAACGGGGTTCCTGCCCCCATGGCAAGGCTGGAGAGGCTGCTGGGTGACAGTGAGAGCCCGTGGGCTGGCAGTGGTGTTGGGTTAATAGCGCCGGTTTGCCGATAACGAGGATGGGACCGCCTGTGCCCGGCGCGGGACGGCAGCCCCGGCACAGCCCCGAGCTGCAAGGGCTGCCCTGGTCCCGGGAACATCTGTAATTGCAGCGTGCAGGTTGTGAGTGTCAGCTGCCACTCGGGGACATCGTCACGTGAGGGGCTGCTGTAAATCCAGCGCGTCAGCAGCCGCATAATCTGGAGCATAAATCGCGGTGACATGAGCCGGAGCCCATCAGCTCCAGATTGCGCCATTTGCTCGTCTGTCACCGTCACGCTGATCGTGGGCTTGTCCTAATGCGTCTTTCTTTCGGCCTCCCGTGGCCTCCCTGCCACCCCGGGAGCGCTGGGGAGAGGGTCCCGGTGCCCTCCCGACAGCTCCGTGCTGGCTCCTCTGGCACCGGGCTCTGCCGTGGGGGGCGGCTCCTCTCCCCGGGATGCGGTGCCAGGTGGCAGCGCTCCTGCCCGGACATGGACATGGACATCGACATGGTGATCCCGGACATCTCCTCCCTCACACACAGCCGTGCTCCTGCCCAGACACTGAGATCCTGGCATAGAAGTAGTTCCTTCCTTTCTTTCCCTGGAAATAAAATTGCACAATTTATTTATTAAGATTTGTTGGATGAATTTCCATCATGTGCGCTGGTGGACGTGCACATTTCGTTAGACCTCAGGCACGGTCCAGCATCATTGCACCAGAGCTTGTATTGGATCCTGGGATTGTCTTGTTCTGCTGTGTGAGGTCTAAGAGAGCTACAGAATGTACAGAATACATCAGGTGTCCTTATGCTTACTGGAGTCACACTTTCAGAATAGACAACGATGCTTTCATGGTAATATTAATTAATACTAAGTAATATACATACACATATACATTCCAAGCATTAAGAGGATCTGTATTTTCCTGCTGACTGGTATTCCAAGGACATTTCATTATAGCAGACTTGTTTTGAGATGCTGGAATACCCCCAGTTTTGTTTTCCATGTAACAGCCCGCGGTGATGGCAGCAGCTCTGGGCACCTTCTGTGCCAGACCAGGCACTGCTAGCAGGGGCCAACACCTTTGTGGGAAGCAGAAGTGAGCCTTAAACAATTATTAGACAAGAAAGGAGCTAATTTAATAATGAATAGTTTGACTGGCTCTTTGCAGTAGTGTGGCAGAAGGTGTCACCTGCTGTGGGAGAGCCTTTCCTGTAAACACCGAAGTCACTTACCTCAAACTGCAAAAGGATCTTTTCCAACTTTGCCTTGCTGGTGTAGAAAAGTGAAAAGGATTTTACATGGATTAGTACATCTCAATCAACGTATTTCCAGCAGGAGCTGGTGCCAGTTTGTTGCAGTAGTTGAGTGGGAGGAAAGAAATGTGAATTTGTAAGTGAAACAAAACAGGAGAAGAGGAATAAGTACAGGTAGGGGATGGGGAAGGAGAGAGAGTTTAATGTTGGGATCTGGCATAACCTGTATTTTCCTTTTGTGTGTGATTCCGTGATAATTTCATGAGGTGAATTCTCTGAAAAATGACAAAAGCATGAAATAGAGGTTTTCCAGAAAGAGAAGGTGGGCGCCTTCTGACCAGGCATGAGCTTTTGTAGTCTGAAGTCACTTGCTGGGCAATATCTGATGAATCTGATCTCGAGGATCTGCAGCCAATCCTTCAGCAGTGATGTAGAAATGGTTACAACCGAGTTGCTTGTGAAAAGGATTTGGTTCTGAAGCTCCTTTAGGGATGGAAGTGCCTCTGTACTGGCAGGAGGCATCACCTTGTGGGGAGCTTGGTGCCCAGGTGCTGCTCATGGAAGGCTCCCTGGCCTCCGGCAGCGATGCCGTCGGCTGGAGCGGGTGGTGGGGGGCGTGGGGCTGG
>VZRO01007699.1:254327-304840 GCA_013397915.1 Daphoenositta chrysoptera | reverse complement strand
CTGTTCTCCACGTGTGGGGGCGCTGGGTGTCCCTGGGCACTGCAGTGAGGGAGCGCCATCCCCTCCCGGCTGCCCGGAATGCTCCTTGCGTGCCAGGCCAAGTGTCGACGGAGTTTGGAGATGCAGATTTGCTGGCACGCGAAGTGGGAGTCTGGAGATCCAGAAATAGCGTCTGTGTCATCTGCACGGGGAGGAACCTCCGTCGGACGCCAGCGGGGCGGTGCCTTCGCCCCTCCCATGGGTTCCAGCCCCACAGGTCCCATCCCTTCCGCAGTGCGGGGGCTGTGGGGATGCTCGTGTCCTGCCAGGGTGGGGCAGGTGTGAAGGGAGAGGGGTGGTTGTGCTTGTGGGCAGCACCAACTTCTTTCTCAGAGAGCATCCTGCCATTGCTACCTGCCTGCGCCTTGGGAATCACTCTGGTGGGAGTGAGCAGAGCGGGACCGGCCAGAGCAGTTTGGGAGGTGCGGGACCCTGTGAGAGGGTTGTCGGCACTGGGTAAAGCTGTCAGCCTCAGCTGTGCTGTTACGTTTCCAAAATGACACCCATCCACAATTCCTGAACCTTTGCTGAAGGAAAAAACAGCCAAGATTTTAAAAAATTGGCATTTTAGCAACAATCCTTTCCCCAGTGACTTCAAGGGAATCATCCTGCTGACCCCATCCCTGGGGCCATGCACACACACCCACACACACCTGTGTCCATGGGAAGGTGGACTTTGGGTCACCTGGTGTGGAACAGGTCTGTGAGATCTCCTGCAAGGTCTGGGCATCCCATCAGATAGGATCCTGTGGGATCCCTGCCGAAGTGTCCGCATCAGCTGGCAGGGGGAGTTTTGGGGTTTATACCTTTACACCTGTGACAGGACATTTATTTTCTTTCTTGCAAGTACGATCATAAAGGGATATTTTTTAGGTGACAAAGTTTTGGGAAAAAAAATAAACTCCTGGTGGCATAAGTGCTGGGAAGCAGGTCAGCTGCCAGGAGGAGGAGCGGGCTGGGCTGGCTGAGGAGCAGCACCGGAGTCCGCTGCTGCTTTTCTGCCCGTGCGCAGGAGCTGGGGCTGTGGCTGGGATCCAGATGGGTGCACAGCTGCTGGGGCTGTCCCCTGAGTTTGGAGTCATCCTTTAATCAGCAGCATCTCAATACCAGTTTAATGGTTTGAAGTATTTCTTTCTGCAGACTCGTAAGGCAGCTCAGCAGTTTCTCAGCGCAGGATTCCCTGACGCTGTTCCCAAACGGGCACCGTCAGCACCGTAATCACAGAGCCCGGTGTTTCACAGAGAGCTCCATCAGCTCTTGGGCAGGTGCCGATCCTGCCTCGCCCTTCTCTGTGGCTTCAGCCTTGCAGATGTTTGCTCACATGGGCCATTGGTCCGTGACCAGAGGTGTCTGCTGAGCTTCCAGGAGCACAGTGTGCTCTGGCTCCTGCCTGCCAGCGGCACGGCCGCAGTGTGCCCACAGTCTGCCCCTCGTGTCTGGTGTGCCTGGGTGGGACACATCACCAGGGCATGGGCACAGGGTGCTCAGAGCCCGTCCCAGCCCTTCCCAGCCCTGCCTGCTCCAGGGTGCAGCTGTGACTGCACTCCTGCACCTGCTGGCCGGGACAAAAAGGCTCACACAAGGGCTGGGAGTGCCCACGGAAATACTGCGTGGGGTGTTAAAATCACTGTGAAGACTTTATATGGGTATCAGGGAAAATTTCTGCATGGAAGGGATGTCCAGCCCTGCCACAGGCTGCTCAGGGTAGTGCTGGAGTCCCCATCCCTGGAGGGATTTAAAAGCCACGTGGATGTGGCAGCTGGGGACATGGGTTAGTGGTGACCTTGGTGGTGCTGGAGGTGCGANAGCCCTTCCCAGCCCTGCCTGCTCCAGGGTGCAGCTGTGACTGCACTCCTGCACCTGCTGGCCGGGACAAAAAGGCTCACACAAGGGCTGGGAGTGCCCACGGAAATACTGCGTGGGGTGTTAAAATCACTGTGAAGACTTTATATGGGTATCAGGGAAAATTTCTGCATGGAAGGGATGTCCAGCCCTGCCACAGGCTGCTCAGGGTAGTGCTGGAGTCCCCATCCCTGGAGGGATTTAAAAGCCATGTGGATGTGGCAGCTGGGGACATGGGTTAGTGGTGACCTTGGTGGTGCTGGAGGTGCGATTGGACTTGATGGTCTCAGGGGGCTTTTCCAACCTAAACAATTCTGTGATTCTGTGGGCAGCACTTTTCTGAGCTTTTTTCCTTTCTCCCAGCAAACATTATTGGGTTTTGCAGACTCAGAGGAGTGAGTTGTCTCGCAGAGCCTGGGTGCGCAGCATGGCTTCCGGAACATTTTGTTTTCAGTTTAGACAACACTGAAAAAGTTGCACTTGGCCCCCCAGGAGTCCTAATTAGCTCCATCAGTGAATGTGCACAGCACAGGAATCATTAAATGTGTGTGGTGGGTTTAGCTAAGGAGGAAGGAACATCAAGAGCTACCTGACTGCACATAATTAAGTTTAAAGCATGAAGAGTTAATCCTGCTGTGAATTAGAATTCGTGCCATTTGAGTGTGAACTTCTCAATACATGGGTGTTAAAAGTTGGTGGGAATTAGTGAAAGCTGTTATTGAGCAGAACAATCGGAACAAGCGGAATGCTGGAATACGATTGGGAGCAATACTATTATTAGCAGTCATGTTCCTGAGTTGGTAATGATCTCTTCGACCTGCCATGGGAACAAACGATGCAGTAATTAATCTGCTGCATATGGCAGGGCAGCTGCATTCTGTGATCAGCATCCCTGTCTCATGGCGTGAATCACAAACAAACAGCATCCTGGAGCACGGAGTCAGGCTGGAGGGGCTGGGCTTTGCAGGGACGGGGCCACTGCAGGGCTGTAACCCTGCTGGAGGGTGCTGAGCTGTGCCGCTGGGTCTGGCTTAAGGCAGGTCCCTGGTGCTTAACCAGACGGAGCACCCAGCTGGTGCAATGGGGTGGCACCTCCCAGACCCTTACTGGGGGAATCTGTGTCTCCTGAAAGTCAGTCAGAAAAGTCTCCTGTGGATTCCATGGGGCCAAAATATCTCCAGGCTCTGCCTCTACACATAGAGGGCCTCTGCTCATTGTTGTTGCTTTCTCTTCCCCTGGCAGCTGCAGGCGCTGCCCCACGAGCAGCAACCTCTCCAGCCTGGGGGTAATTCGGGTCCAACATCTCTCACAGTTCCTGTGGGGAACAAAAGCCCCTGTGTTGCTCCCGTGGGTGGCACAACACGGGACACTTGGCACTGCAGGACGGGCTGTCAATGAGCAGCACAGAGACAGGCAGTGCAATTCACTCTGGGTCTGAGATGGCACCAGGGCTGGTGGCTGTCCATGTCCTTGGTGACATCACTGAGGTGCTGCGGTCCCCTCCATCCTCCCTTGCACCTGCCACACTCACTTTCCTTCCCTCCCCTGCCTTCATGATGGGATTAGTCTTGATTTTCCTCTGTCTCATCAGTTCTAGTCATGGTATTGAACATTTCCAACCCTGGCAGTGTCCAAGGCCAGGTTGGACATGGCTTGGAGCAGCCTGGGATAGTGGAAGGTGTTCCTGCCCACGGCAGGGGATTGGAGCTGTATGAGCTTTAAGGTCCCTTCCAACAGAAACCAGTCTGTGATTCTTTGATTCTATTAAAGGTCTCTTGCTTTGTACTTTGGTTTCATGTGCCTCTTGTTTCCCCTGGGCTGAATCCCGTTCCCGGAGGCTGGAGGCACCAGTGTGGTCTCCAAGTGATCCAACGCTGGCACTGCCTGTGCAAAGCACAACAGGAGCACAAAGCGTGAACAGGGCCCTTGTTCTGTGGTTCTCAGGGAGGAAAAATTCCTGTGGACCCAACAGACAGCAGCAGCCTGGACATATCCTGGCTGACAGCTTGCTGGGAACAGGCCTTGGCCAATTGTGTTTTGTTTGGGGATGTGTAAAACCAGAAAATTAAATGTGCCAGCAAGAAGGTCTTTTTTTGTTGTTGTTTTGTTTTTTTTTTTAATGTCACATTAAAATCTGTTTATTTTTAGAGATTTTTAGGTAGACAAAATGAAAAGAAGGAAAACTACACCTGCTTCCCCTTTCAAGGCAGGTGCAAACCCCACTTGGCCAAGGGCAGTGGTGGCTGGGCTCCAGGCAGGATGGAGCTTTCCCAAGCCAGGGTAGTGGCAATGGAAAAATGGGGTTATTTCCTTTGCAGTTATTATTAAAGCTTTGCTCGGGTCTACAGGAACACCAGACAGAAGTTGGTCTGTTAATATTTTCACTGGGTACAGTTTATTAAAAATGGAAAGTCAGGGCACATGGTGGAGACTGTGGGAGCAGCATGAAAAATGCAGACGGTTTAAATTTGGCCCACCCTCACGTGGAGCGGAGCTTAAAAATGGAAACTGGGGAGGGGAGCACATGAAGTGTATGGTAATTCTTCTATGGGATGAACATGACCTATTTCTGTAAGTCATTCTTGGCTGCCAGCTCTAAGAAATGAAAATGTATTTTCTGAGCAGTGAATAATTTAGCAACTTTGAAATGATTAACATAGAGGAGAGGCTGGAGCATGGAAGGTGGAGTGCTTTTGGAGTGAGACACGCTCCTGGGCAGGATGGCAGCACAAACCCTTTGCATCCTTCCACTTCTGTGAATTCACTCAAAGAAGGTTCCTGCTGAGAGAAGGGCCAAGATTTAGGCTTGTCTCATCCTCAGGGCACAGGTGAACTGAAGATATGAGGGTGGGGAGCAGTTTTCGTGTCAGACCCTCAGAGGGGCTTTGTCACAGAACAACTTTTGTTTAAATTGTGGATTGAAATGATTTAACGAATTAGCTTCTTGTTTAATGGTTTCCCTTGTACAGTCAGGACCACAGGGTGAGCCAAGCTCATGGAAATAAGCAGATTTATTTCTGATATAAACCCTGTATTTATTACACTGCAAGTTGGGGACACTCAGTGGAACTATTACTGTGCCATAAATGTTAAAAAAATCTGTCCTTGTTGTATTAGACAGGACTGAACCGTGGTTAATGCTTTAAAATGGTGCCAGAATGGCACAGCTCAGTCTGCCCTTCACCCAGGCAGTGTGTGCTTTATTGGCACAGACAGAATTAAACCTTGTATCGAACACTAAAGCTGAGGTTGGAGGGATGGATGGGTGGATGGGTGGATGGATGGATGGGTGATGGAGGGATGGATGGATGTAGCCTAGCAGCTTGGGTAGCCGGCGGGTTCTGTACCGCTGCCTTCCAGTGCTGTGCCTTCTGCAAACTTCAGACAAGGCAATGGAGTTTGGCTGGTGGAATTGCTTCCCCACAGAGCAGTAAAACCTGCCATTAATTGTTTTCCTGCTTGTGTTTAGAAGAGAGCCCAGCAGAGCTCCTGCTGTGTGTACCCGGGGCAAGGTGCACCCCGTTGGCTGGCAGGTCCCTGTCACAGCTTTTGGCCCTGCACCACAGACCGTGGGATGCTGGTCCTTCCCTTCCCTCCTGGGGAATCCATCCCACATCACACTGGAGTGGCTGCCAAAGGGAAAGCCAAACAGGAAAACGGCTGTTGGTCAGGGACAGGCTGCCACAAGAGCAGCTGGTTCTGGTGCTCCCGGCTGTGGGGCCTCTCTCGCGTGTTGGCTGGAGAAGGGTGGTGTCCTCAGGATGCGAATCCAGGGGCACCAGCTCCCCAGCACATCTTCAGACACATCCTCCTTCCACCTAAATCTGGGTTTGCATAAGCTCAGCTGCCAGCCCTGCTGGCGTCCCACCTCCAGAATTCATCCAGCATCTCTGGATGGGCTTAAATATTTTAGAGTTCATCTGCAGCTCGAGGGTGCAGAGCAGGCTTCCTGCTCCAGTGTGGAGGCTGAGGAGTGCTGCAGTATCCATATTTTATGAGCGACAGGTCTGATGAGGACGGTTGTGATGAAGGAATGAGTTGAGGGTCCGATCCAGCCCCTGCAGAGCCCTGGCCAGGAGGGGAGTGCCGAGGACTTGGGCATCTTCCATTTCCACCCGCTGCGTGTTCCGGGGGCTGTGGCTGATGGTAAAATACAGGGATGCACTTGTACTTAAGGGAGGACATCTCTGAACAGGCTGTACTAACATAAACCCTCTCTTGCTAAAAAGCATTTGTTGGAGTTATGTTTAAGGACATGAGCTGTTGAACTGGGGTCTCATGAGGCTACACACACATCCCATAAAGGGGGCAAAATCCTGCCTCAAAGGGATTTCTAATTAAATCAGTTTCTTTGATTTTCAAAGAAAGAAAGACTAACACTTTCAAAGTCTTCAAACTTTCAAAGACTAAACTGGCAGAGGTTAAATTTAGTTTAGATATATGGGAGGAGTTGTTCCCTGGGAGGGTGTGAGGCCCTGGCACAGGGTGCCCAGAGCAGCTGTGGCTGCCCCTGGATCCCTGGCAGTGCCCAAGTCCAGGCTGGACACTGGGGCTGGGAGCAGCCTGGGACAGTGGGAGGTGTCCCTGCCATGGCAGGGGTGGCACTGGATGGGCTTTGGGGTCCCTTCTCACCCAGTCCAGTCTGGGATGCTGTGTCTCTATGATGCATCTCTGTCATGTGTCTTTTAATTTAATATTGGAGATGCTTCTTGAACTTCCACATCCTGAATTTTATTACTGATTTCAACCATGTTTTCTTCATTTCTTCCTCCTCAAGCTTTGTGCTTCATCACAAGGGTCCCCTGTGGACTTCTGCTTCATCAGATGTTCGTAGCAGTTGTCTCACAGAACTGGGCAGTTTGGAGCTGGCTTACAATAGTAGTGATGAGTTTCTTCCTGGAAGCAGTGTATGTCTGCTGGCTGGATTTTATTTCTGATTACTAAAGGCTTCTACATCCCTATGAGAGTTCCTTAATTGTATTTAAGCTGGGCTTGCTCAGCAAACCTTGACACTGAAGAGCCAGAACATGCATAAAACCATGGATGTTTTCCCAGGGATGGGGTTGAACCCAGGCTGACAAACCCCAAACATCCGGTTGTGCTGAGCAAAACTGGTTGTCAGCTTTCAGTTTTGAATGGAAATGGCAAAGACACCCCAAACTTTGTTCTCAGCCTTATTTTTGGCATTGAGGGCCTGGAGCATGTCCAGGGCAAGGAAGGGAGCTGGGCAGGGGCTGGAGCCCCAGGAGAGGCTGAGGGAGCTGGGAAGGGGCTCAGCCTGGAGAAAAGGAGGCTCAGGGGGCCCTTGTGGCTCTGCACAAGTCCCTGACAGGAGGGGGCAGCCGGGGGGGTCGGGCTCTGCTCCCAGGGAACAGGGACAGGAGCAGAGGGAACGGCCTCGGGCTGGGCCAGGGGAGGGGCAGGGTGGATATTGGGGAAAAGTTTCCGTGTAAAGGGGGGTCTGGCCCTGGCACAGCTGCCCAGGGCAGTGGTGAAGTCCCCACGACTGGAAATGTTCAGAAACCGAGGGGATGTGGCACTTGAGGTTTATTGGTGACCATGGGGGTGCTGGTTGAGGGTTGGACTGGGTGAACTCAAAGGTCTTTTCCAGCCTTGATGGTTCTGTGATTCTATGATTGTTTAAGCTTTTTTTTCTTTTTTAATGGGACTGTTTTCCCCCAAACCAAAGTGTGTTCCCTGTGGCCTGTGGGGGGTGCTGACCTGGGCTGGGGGGTCCCTGCCTGCATGGTCAGGACGTGGAGCTGGATGAGAAGCTGAGAGCAGGGCTGGAGTTTCATCAGCATTCCAAAGAAGTGGTGAAAAATACCCAGTTTAGGTATTTCACCTGAAATTCAGATTTTTTTCAGAGGAGAAATGAAAACTTCGTTTGAGGTCAAACATTTAATTTTGTGTAACTCTTTATTCTCTTTACCTTTTAAAATAAAACTGCGAAAGAGTCTTTATTGTGCTAAAAAGTGCTGGCATGGCCACTATTGAAAACACTCCAGAAGAGACGATTTTACACGTTGTAAGCAAATGAATGGAGGAAATTAATTCAGGGTCCTGGTCCAGCCAGCTTTACAATCCTTGTTGGAATTAATTTGTCTAAAATTACATAGCTTTACAAAGGTGCTTCTGTTCACTTCGGGGATTTTAGCAGTCCCAGCCGAGCCCTGAACACGTTACAGCCTCAATCTTTCACGAGGCACCGAACTCTGCCATTTATCATGTCTAACATATGCTGCAGAAACACTAAGTAACATCCAGCAGCTGTTTATTGCTAACGTTACGCTACTATAAACATGCGCTATAAAGGCTTTTTTTCTTTTTTTTCTTTAAATCAATTTTACTTCCTTGAAATAAAATTTTCTCATCGGTAGAAGTAAGGAAACACGCAATAACCCCAAGTAAAGTCCCTCGCTGGGGCTGCTGCTGTGAGGCAGAAGCTGATGGTGCTGCCGCACCAGCCCACCCCTGCGGGTGCTCCTGTGGCAACGCCCTCACCTCCCGTGGGTCTGCCCCGGGAGCAGCCTGGCTTTGTCACAGCGGCACATCCAGGGAGCTGGGATGGAGCCGGTGTGTTCCTCTTGCTCCTGGGAGGGCTCTAGTTAGCGATCCTTTCAGCCTAGAACCACGGTTCTGTGATCAAACGGCTTCAGCTCTCCTCTACTTCAGACTCGGGGCGCCGAAAGGGTTTGGTTGTTTGCCAGGGAGGTTTGTTCCAGCTGCACATGAAGTTTTCCATCCCAGACTGGTGCTGGCTCTGGCCCAGGACGCCGGCAGTGGCTGCTCCTGGCACAGGTGAACGAATGTGTGTCCCGGTGTGCTGTGGTGCCCAGATGTGCTGCGGTGCCCAGATGTGCTGCGGTGTCCCGGTGTGCTGTGGCTGCTGGTGCTCTGGCAGTGGCAGCTGCAGTGTTCCTGGGGCAGGAGGCTTGGCTGCGGTGGCTGTCCCTGTCACCTGCCAGCCCGGCACCTCCTCCTGCCCTTGGCTGTGGGAAGGAGTGAGGCTGTCCGTGAGCCCTGGCCCTGCAGGTTCCCCGGGGTGTTTACATGGGCGGGGGTGAATGCGTGAATAGCCTTTGCTTTTCCAACACCTGCACTCTGTGATTTACCGGGAAGCTGTTTAACGAGAGGTACCGCTGTAAAATGGACCATTTACCAGGGAGTTTTGCCGAGGGGCAGCGCCCTTCTGGAAATGCCAGCCAGACACGTGGCAGCACGGGGAAACAGAACCATCGTCGGTGTTGGCCTTAGGGCCCTGATCACTCATTTCGGGTGGTCAGGGGCTCTGGTGAGTGTCCGGGGGGCTGCCCTGCAGCCAGCCCCCAAACACGCTTCACACTGAGCGTGGGGAGCTGATTGCTGCCAGGGCTGTGCGTGTGGAGCAGCCCTGGGTGCCCAACCTGTGTGTGTGGAGCTCACCCTCATCTCCCGTGCTTTTGGCCAGGACCGCTGCAAACTCATTTAGGGCTCGTTAATCTGCACCAGCCAGGGCTCACGTGTTGGCCTCCCCGGGTTGTTGTCGCACAGTAACATGGATTTTTCTAACAGGCATAGCACTGGTCAAGCACACGGAGCACAAGGGATGAGGTGCGGGGTTTCCCTCTCGATCTCTGGTGCCTCCTGAGCTCACTGATGGCGATCAGATGAATGCAATGCACTCACACTCATTGGAAGGACTCCTGGCAAACACAAGGGAGGTTTTTTTGCTAATTAGGAATGGTTTCTGGTCAATGCAAACATTTTTGTGTTGCATATCAGTTACCCAGTCTTCCTAAACTGACTGAGCAGTTGCTTTGGACGGTGCGTTTGATTCCTTACAGAGTTGCAGGGACTCATTTTTAATGATACAGTAACTGTCTGTTTGTACACGACTTCAGCGTTGATTCCTAATAGTAGGTTTGAGTCTGTGGTTTCTAAAGGGGCTCATTTATAGCACTGGGCTGGCATTGTACCTTTAATTTCTTCCATTATCTACTAGCATTCCCTGGATTCCTGGGTAGTTAATGCTCACTTGAGGTTCCTGACAACCGTATTACTCTGCATTTCCATTTCCCTTGCCCATGTAATCTTCTCTGTGCATGTGAACAGGCAAAACAGATTGGCCCGAGGTGCTGGAGACCAAACGTGCTGCTTGTGCTTTCTCCAGGACAAAAGGGAAAGCAGTGGTTTCCTGCACTGCATGGAGCCCTCTGGTTAGAGAAAACGGGATGCCTTGTGTTCCAAGGGTTTCAGGCTGCGGAAGGACTGCTGCCATCGCTCCCCATCGCCCTTTGCTGCCTCTGTCCATCGAACACCTCCGCATTTCCCCCCGCGTTGCTTTGCCTCATCTCTGAATACAAATCTCACTTTTCATCTTCCCCGTCTTCCCAGTTCACCCAGGCTGATCCTACGGGCTGAAAGCTTTCGTTCTGAGTCCTCCCATCGCCGTCCTGCCCCTGTCCCCCACGCTGTTCCTGGCAGGCTCACCCCGTCTTTGGGGATGCTCGGCGCTCTCCGTTCGCCGTGGTGCTGCTGTTTCCTGACTTGCTGTCCTTCCCTTCGCTGCCCCATCCCTGCCCAGCCCCACCCTGGGGCTCCAGAGCTGCCCCAAATCCCCACGTCTCTTCGTGCTGTGGGGTCCCTTTCCTTCGCTCCTGCCCTCCCCGGGGCAGGTCCCCGTGCCCGGGTCCCGCGATGCCGCCTCCGTCCCTGCCCGGGGGCTCAGCGTGGCCTCCCCGCTCCGAGTCAGCCCATGCGTGAGACGGCTTTGCACCAAAGCTGGAGCTCTCTTTCCTGCCAGACGGAACTCTTGGCATTTTGTGGCAGAAAACTTGTGGTTTTTGTGGCCACAGTTTAATGTTTCTGTATCAGTTACTGGGGTGCTTCTTCCAAGCTACATTGCAGGAGGACAGTGGGTAGAGAAATGCTATTAATTATGCTGAAGTGTATGTATATGTAATGATATGTATTGATAGAAAGTGGATTATGTCATATTGCCCTGAGACATTTGCTGTTACAAGATTTAAAAAATAATTTCTTAGGCCTCTGGTGTTGAAGAGAGTTGTTCTTGGAGTTAAATGTCCCTGTTTATGTTAATGAAGCTGGAAAACACGAAGATAGAGAGTAAAAGGTTTACTTGAACCTTAAAATATGTTCTTTAATTTGCTGGTTTCCCCCGGATTTGAGGGAACTGTAGACCAGGTTTACTAACTGCATCCTACTACATTGTTCTCCTGCTTTTGGAGATTAATACCAGTCCTGATGGTGAACCCTCACTGGGAGTCCACTGTGTATCTGAAGTGTTACTTTTAGGTATCTTGCAAACAAATGCAGAATAAACAGAAAAAAAAATGAAAACATTCATAATTTAAAAATAGTAAAGAAAAAGCCCTCATTTTTTTCTCTGTCATCCTTCTGTAAAGTGAATTTTTGCAGGGAAGTGGACTCATCATTCTCCCTGTTTCACAGGCAAGTGGAAGCTGTGTATCCAGCCTGCTTTATCGCACAGCACATCTTGTGATTACAATGAGATCTTAATTATGGGGATGTCAGAGCAGCACCTGGCACTCTGTTGTGCAGTGGGCAGGGCTGGGCTGCGTGAGGTCTGGGGAGGTCCCGTGGGCACGTGGAGCTCTGCCATCCCTGCCATCCCTGCCATCTCTGCCATCTCTGCCATCCCTACCATCCCTGCCGTCGCACTTGTCACGCGTTCCTGGAGCTGGAGAACAAAGCCACAGCACACGGAGCAAAGCCAGGCTATGGTATTTATTTGTGATTCATGGTTTGTCACTTGGTGCCAGGGAGAGCCAGGAAGAAGCACATGACAAATGCCAACGTCTTATGTCCCGCGGCTCCCCTCCCCTGTGAAGGTGCTACATTGACAGGGAGCTGCTGGAGGGGTCAGTGGAACAACTGGTGTCCAGCTCTTGTGAGGAGCTGAGGAAATACCCGTGGGGGCATTGCAGCACCACAGATGGCACTGGCTGGGTGTGATGGGCAAGCCAAAATCAGCTCCTCACGTTTGCACATTGCAGATGGGAATGGAACGGAGCGGGATGGAATGGAACGGGATGGAATGGAATGGAATGGAATGGAATGGAATGGAATGGAATGGAATGGAATGGAACGGAATGGGATGGGATGGGATGGGATGGGATGGAACAGAAGAACAGAACATTTTCAGTTGTAAGGCACCTACTAGCCCCACTCACCTAGACTCATCTAGTCCCGCAGTTTGGTGCTTCAGGACTGCCCAAAGCTAAAGCAGGCTATTAAGGGCATTGTCCCAATGCCTCCAGAATCCAGGCTTGGATTATGACCATGTCTGCAGGGTTCCAGGGCTTGAGCAGCCTCTCGGTACAGAAATGCTTCCCAAAGCACCCAGGTTTTCAGGTGCCTCTGCCCCTCTCGTGAGTTACTCCGGCTCGTCCTCGAGCCAAGGCCGTTTCTGCCTCTCCAGATTGTGGCTGTCGGAGCCGTGCTGGAGTCAGAGCAGAGGGTGAGCAGGGCCTGTGAAAGGCAGCAGCTGTCACCTCCTTCTCGCTGCCACCAAAGCCTCCACTGGCATCTGTGACTCAGGCTCGTACCAGTCACCCCCAGATAATCAGCTCCTCTGGCTGTGGGTGAATGACAGCTTTCTCCTGTCAGTTCAGAGAGCGGAGCCTCTGGAGCATACGCAATTGTTCCAGGCAGGTTCAGGGTTTCTATTTTAGGGATAATCACATACTCTGTAGTGATAAGTTAACATTTTTAGTAATCCAGTGTGTTATGCACAAAAAGCAGCACACTGCTACTATGATTTTCTTTTTCAAATGCTGAGATTGCTTTCGCTTTATTGGGATCATGGAATCATAGAATCGTTTACTTACATAGAATTATCAGATTGCTTACTGAATCCTGCAGAAAATACTGGAACTGGGAAACCAGTCAGTGCATCATCTGAACTTCCCATCAGCAGAACTCTGTATTAATTTCTTAAAAGTGACATCTCTGCTGATAGGTTCAAGGGCCTGGTGAATATTCATATCTAGGTTTGTTTCCTGCCTGCTGACTTGAGCAGGCTTCCCAGATCAGTTGTAGTCATGGATACATGGAAATGACACTTTGGGGTTTGTTTTCTCAGTGGCAATGCTTTTTTACACAATATTACAAACATTATAACAAAGAATTGTCAAAAGCTCTCCTCCTGGAGTGAGGGCAGATCTCGAGAACTTGCATGTGGTTTAATTGCCAAGAAAGTGCTGCCCTTCCAGGGGGCTCACTGTAGCTGGGCATCCTCTTGGTGATGGGAGGTCAATCAATGGATTTGATTGCACATGGAAAACATTTGATCTGTTGCTCCAAATGCTTCAGCCAGGAGGTTTCAGACAGAATATTTATGAAGCTGATGCTGCAGTTTTGCATTGCTCACTGCAGCCCCTCTAATAGGGGTGGTAGGAAAATCCTCAATAAAATCACTACTTAAATGAAAGGCCCACAGAGAAAAGAGGAGATGAGGAGGTGACACACCACCCATGGAGCTGAGTCCTTCCCCCAGAGATGTGGGAGGCTGTCAGAAGGTTGTGGGGACACTGGTGTCCCATGGGGTCTGTCGTGGGATCTCCTGGAGAAATCTCGGGGAGATCACAGGATCATTTAGGCTGGAATAAGCCTCCAAGATCAATGTCCAGCCTTTGACCGATCACCACAAAGTCAACTACATGAACTAAACGTGGAGCAGTCGTGGTGCATCTGCCCTTCAGCGTCCCTGAGGGAGGGGACTGCGAGTGCAGGGAGGCACAGAGTAGGAGCTGGCCCAGATTCTGTTCTCAGTTTCATTTGGCAAAGTGTTCTGGGCTCTCCTGCAGAAAATGTCCCACAAAAGTGACAATAACAATATTTTGGATATAAGCCTAGCACAAAAGGGTAATAGGAACTCCATGGGCATGCGTGGGCTCTTGATTCATCCTCAGAGATGACAGATGTGCATTTATTTAAAATCTGGGAGTGGGACTCATAATATTTATAGTGAATTCTTTGTTTCCAGTCTTCCTGTGTGATTTTGGTCTCTGTGGCCAGTCAACAGGGTCAGTGCTCATTGTTGACCATCTTGAGCTGCAAACCCCCGAGCCCACGCCAAGCATTTCTTTTCATCCAGACATCTGGTGAGGAATGCTGAGGGTCCCCTGCACAGTCAGGGTCTCATGGTAGAACTGTCAAGGGCTGACAGCTGTATCTGAGCAGGTGGGCTCAGTCCATCAGCGAGCTCCTCCTTGCCTTGTCTTTTTTATTTAAAACTGATATTAAATTAAATCACAGCAGTACTTTGAGATAAAAATAATTTTGTTTGCAGCAACAGCAGATTGAGGCAGTGGCTGAGGTGTTATGGTTGCACGATCATTTCTTGTCATTGCTCCTCACCCTGCCTCTGGAAAAAACATCGGATCTGGTCCAGACAGGTTTGCATGTGAGGGGAGTGGAAGGCTGTCCCTGCCCTCCAAACGCTGTCCTTGAGCAGCACCAACACCAGCACACCCAGCGCTGGCTGAGCACAGGCAGCAGGGGCAGGGGGGTGGTGTTTGTGGGGCAGGGGGCAATGGGCAGTGGGCAGGGGCAGTGTTTGTGGGGCAGGGGCTGTGGGGCCGTGTTTGTGGGGCAGGGGCAGTGGGGCAGGGTCTCGGCACACTCTCCCCTTGGCCACATTTTCAGTTTGCCTGTGAGCTCTGTGAGGCTCCCTCTGGGTCCACACAGGTCGATGTACTTTAACGTGTGCTACACCACTAATTTAGTAATGTCATTCAGCCCTCTGCCAGTTCCCTCAAGCAGGTGAAAAGGGACTAGAAAGGAAAGCAGCTGCTGTCCTGCAGCTTCCCCAGAGGCAAACTTTTAGCAAAAGCTTGGCCAACGCTCTGTAGTTGTCTCCCCGTCTTCTTTTAAATGCAAGCTTATTTGTAGTAAAGCATTTACAAATGTAAATTCTTTTTTCTTTACCTTGTAGTGAACTTTGACCACTTCCAGATTCTCCGGGCGATTGGGAAGGGAAGCTTTGGCAAGGTAGGCTTGAGCACTCGCTCTTGCATGGTTTATCAAGTGTCTGCTGTTATGTACTTGTGGCTTATTGGAACAGTAACGGGGCCGAAATTGGCTACTTATGTATTTTTTTTTATGACGGTTGCTCAGTCAACACAGGAAAAATGTTCAGGAAAATACCTTGTTGCCATTTGGCATTGCTTTAATTCTTGGCATCTTGGTGCAACAGACGCATTTTAAATTACCAGCACAATTGTGACCATTTTACAGCAAACATTCTTTATGTTTTCAGTTTCCTGTGGGGATGTCTGGGTTGTGAGTGGGGGCAGTGAGTCAGGAAGGTGCTGGAAGTTGCCCTTGGTGATTGACTGAGCTGGCACGCTGGTCAAGAGGGTTCTGTGAAGTCCTGGGCTGTTTTCCCCATCAGAAATCAGTTATGCTGAAGAGGTTTTGTTGTTTATTTTTAACTGGTTTTTCTTGCCAAGGATGTGGGAGGATGTGGGAGGTGATGATCAAAAAGCTGTGTATCTCTGGGAATCGGTGACTGGTTGGTTTCCTGGTGTGAGTCCTTTTCCATTCCCTTTTCGGCTGGCTCTCACGCCATTCCTGTGCAGGTGACTCTCGGCATCCCCCTGAGCTGGCAGTGCCAGCACGGCGTTCGGGGGCGCGCTGGGAGTTCTGCAGCCCTTCTGTCTCCTGTGTTTCGCTGTGGCCAGCAGCAGCTGTGCCCCTCTGTGCCCCTCTGTGCAGCAGTCCCCTGAGTGCGGTGGACAGGAGCTGTGGCGGTCCCGGTGGGGATCCCTGGACACTGCTGGACACTGCTGTCTCACCTGCTCAGGGACTCCCATGTGGTGCGGCCTGGGTGCCAGGACTGGGGCTTCGGGTGGGGACATGGCCTTGGAAAGTGTGCAAAATGTGCAATGTCAGACCCGTGGCACGGGCCAGCCCAGCTCGGAGGGTGGCACAAGTGTCCCCACACCAGTAAGAGAAACGGGCCAAGCTGAGTGGTTGGCGTGAGCTGCACCTGCTTGCGTTTCCCTCCGGTCGGGTCATCTTGGCCGGCTTCTCCCACCACACTTTGATCAAAAGCTGATGCCATGACGGTGAGAAAATCCAGATCTGGCTCTGGAATGAATATCCCACGCTGTCCTTTGCCTTCTGCCTCTGTGTGGTAGAGCCTGATGAGGCAGAGTCCCATGGCCTCGGGAGCAGCCTGACCTGCTGTGCTTGGATGGCTGGAAGGTGGAAACTTTGCAAAAGCAGGAATTTCCCAGGAGAGACCTGTTTACAGAACAACCCAAATTTTTACCAGCTGCTGAAAATCTCTTTTTGAATACTTTGAATGTATTAAGCAGCATCAGTGCTGAGTAGCAGTAGCAGCACAAGCTCAGCCGCAGTCTGTGTGGCGAGGGTCCAGTTCTTCCCAGAGCCAGGAGAGGGGACACTGTCAGTCACAGGGCTGCCATCAGTGCTTCTTCCCAGCAAAGACGTTTCATTACAGCCCCAGTTCCCTCGCGAGCACTGGGAGATCGATTACCCTGCTCTGGCACAACCCACCCACGTGAATTCCTGCCGGGCTTCCATGTAAGTCTGCCGGGGACTTCCAGGGCTAATGAAAATGGATTGCCAGCAGCGTGCAAGTCACTGAGGGGGTGGTTTGAAACACTCACCGCTCTTTGCAGCCACATCCCTTGAGCAAGGAGAGGCGAAAGCTTGCAGCAGAGCTCTGTCAGATTTCTGGGCTCCCGTTGAATGATGGAGAAGGATTAAACACCAGCTCAGTCCTTGCGCTGTGAGGATAAGGCAAACTGCAGAAGAAAGTCTCTCCAGACTCTCCTAGTGAGAACAGGAACACTCAGGGTCTTGTGTCTTCAGCTCACAAAGAACAAACACTAACTCAAAACCTTAGTGAAAAAGAGCAGCTCACATTATTGTTTCGAGCTGATAGGAGAAGATTCATACTTCAAATATAAACTTTCCAGAGAAGGAGGTTTTATTCTTTTAAGCAACAGCACCTAGAAAATTAATTCTGCTCAGAACATGAAACAGAGAAAAAACCATTCTTCTCCCAGGGCAGGACCCTCTTGGCTTTGAAGAGAGCTGCTCCCTGTGGCTGCTCGCTCTGCGCTTTGCGTTGCAGAAAGGTTAAGTCTAGCACCTAGCAGTCTATCAGGCATCAGAACTGTACATACATTTTCAACAAAATGCTGAAATTATTCATCTGTCATCTTTCTGGATAATTATGTCAATATGCTGAATTTCCCCTGACACTGAGAAAAGCTTTTTGCATTTACCAAGTCATTTACAACTCACATTTAATTACAGAAAACATAAAACTCCCTACCTGGCAAGTGTTACTTGAAATTGAGGAGTGACTTGGTTGCTTGGCTTGATTTAACCACTCTCTGCCCGCGTTCAGGAAGATATTTAGGAGCCAGTGTCTGAGTACACCCTCAGTGTGTGCGAGTGACCTGTGGAAGCTGTGACACCGTGTGATCTCATGGTGACAGGACCCGGGAGCAGCGCCTGTGGTGGCCTTGGGCACAGCATTTCCTTCCATGGTCACTTTGTGCACCTCTCAGGACAGATTGGGAGGTCCTCGGTGTGTGTAGGAAAGGAAGGAAAAAGGAACTCAAAAATCCCTTTTGAGGAGCCTGAGAGCCCCTGAGCTGTGGCTCTGGTGTATCTGCAATAAATGGCCAATTTCTGTTTCTAGAGATGGGTTTAATCAGCTTTAAGGTACAATTAATCAAATGAAGGTCATATTCAATTCCATGTTTACTCCAATTAGCATGTGTGTAATATTTTCCACACAGAGTAGAGGTGGTATTATTTGATTTTCAGTTATTTAATATCAGTACAGTGTTCCTCCTGTAGCACAGGCTCCTTTCCAAGCAGCAGCAGCAGTTGCTCAGGTTTTGGCTGCTCTGGTGCCATTTCCCAAGGAGCAGCAGCCAGGAGAGGGTTTCTAGAATGGGGTGCAGTTTGTGGCCCTGTTTTAATGGGAAATATGCTCTGAGGTTCATTGTGCTTCACGAGAGCCAGGATGAGACACAGAAATCTCCCAAGGCATCAGTGGCATTGCAGGGTCTGACCTCTCCCTGTTAAAAGTTGGCCTCTTCTGGCTTCAGTCCCCATCCATTTGATCCGTGAGGCAGCTGGGGGTGTTTGCTCCTGTACTCCTCCTCCCACCGGGTCTTCCCTCTTGATTCTGCAGCCCCAGCCGCCTTTTCCAAGGGATAAAGAGCTGTGGGGTTGTGGGAATTCATTATTTACACTTCTCTGCTGTGAAGAAATAAGAGCACATCTGAAGTTTTTCAGTACAGATTTGTGTCTTTGTGTGCCATTGGAAATAGGGGATTAAACCAGGGTTGGGGCTGGAATGAGCAGCAGCCGGAAATGGAATCTTCCAGAGGGAACCAGTGCACCTGGGGTGGGGGCTGGAGGCCCCTGGGGGCCTGGCTTTCAGTCTGCCCTAGGGGGGGCTGGGGGTCCTGGCCCCCGTGGCCGGCTCCGCACTGACCCTCACAGGGAAGGCTGGCTGTGCGTGGGTTGCTTCGCACAAGTACTTCAACTTCATGATTTTGTTGCTTTAATAATTCACACAGCCTGGAGCTGGGTATAGAAAGGCTTTAATCCATTTTCTAAAGGTCACAAATGCCCACCCAGTAGCTGCACCATAAATAAAATTCCCTTCAAGTCTGTTCTCAACTGAATCCCTCTTTGACATCAACACTAGCTTGATCCATTTTCTTTTTTTTCCAGCTTTATAAATGTTGGATTTTTCCCCCTAAAGAAAGGCTGGAAACTTAATCCCTTGATATTTAGCTGCCACAGATTATTTCTTGCTCTTGATTTTTCCTTTATTGTCCTGGATCTCACACGAGGCTGAGGGTTTGCAGAGCCACATCAGGGACTTGGGGCGCACGTCCCTGCTGGACGCTGCTCCTGTCACTGGACTGTGCGCCGTGCCATTGGCAGGCTCCGGAGACAAGGGTGCCTCGGCTTTGCCGAAGGGCAGCCTGGTTGTGGAGCGGGCAGAGCCGGGTGAGCCGTGTCTGTGGGTCCGGGTGCCGGAGAGCCTCTGGTGTTGGCCATGGTGCTGGTCAGGCCCCATCCCGCCTGGCCCCGGGGCTGCCCACGGAGATGGGCAACTGCAGCGGGAGTGGTGGGAAGGACATTAACGTCAGGAACAGGAGCTTTCCCAGAGGTGCTGGCACTGCCCGGGCTCCCCAGGGAATGGGCACGGCCCGGAGGCTGCCAGAGCTCCAGGGGCGTTTGGGCAGCGCTGCCAGGGATGGACAGGGTGGGATTTGGGGTGCCTGTGCGGGAACAGGGGTTGGACTCCTTGTGGCTCCTTTCCAACCCAGGATATTCCACGGTTCTGTGATTCTCTGGTCCCACAACGTGCTTCACCATTGCATCCAGCACAGGAGCAGCTCCCTTGGCTGGGGACAGTGACCAGGAGCAGGCGTGTGAGGAAGCACAGAGCACACACAGGGGGCTCCTCCCTCTGGTGCAATCTCCCAGGTAGTACCAAGTGATTTCTCTTCTTTCATGGATGTTGCTAAGCTGTGAGCGTGTCATGGGTAAAAGCCACGGGAGAGTGGCAGAGCACAAAAGATGCAGTGGTGATGGGGTCCAGCACTGCCTCACTGTCCGGATCTCAGGTTGTGGGGGCAACAGCAGGAAAATTCCAGAGTGGGAAGTGCCACTGAGTGGTCTGGAGTGACTGAGTGAGCAGTAAGCTCAGCTGCAAGGAGCTGGGGATTGTCCTGCACTTCCCCACTGGGCACCTGTTTGGGGTTTCTGAAAGATCAGACTTCAAAAGATGGTGATTTATCAAACAAGCTGCCCGCTTTTGTTATTGTTATACACCCGGTGCCTTACTAATATTCGCATTAGAAGGTACCTGGGGTTTATTTGAGCCCCCACCATTCCCTGTGGGCGAGTCACGCTGGTGTGGGAGTGCAGGAGGGATGGGAGGTGGGATAGAGCCCCCCTCCATCAGCCGGGGACCTGTGGACAAGAAAGAGGTGTGAGAGAAGAGGGGAGAAGCACCGTCCTCCACCCAAACACCCACCGATGGCCCCGGGCCCCGCCTGCAGGGCTCCCCGGGGCTGGCACTGCCAGCAGCGGGTGCTGGAGCGTGGCCGTGGCTCAGGGCAGGCGGGGAAGAGGTGTTTGATGTCCCCGCGGTGGCTGGCGTGGCCTGTGGCAGGGGTGGTCGATGCCCTGCGGCGGCTGGCTGGACCCGCTGCATCCTCAGCATCCGGCAGCGGCTCCGCTCGGTCTGGAAGCAGAAACGGCGTCGGAGCGGGACCACGAGGCAGCTCCTGCCACTGCTGCAGGGAGAGCTCCCTGTGGCTTGTGTCAGCAGGAGTGTTTTCTCACCTGAATTCCTGTGTGTGCATCGAGGCTCGATAGCAGTTGGCTGCTCAGGTTCTTCCTGGCTCTTAGATGAGAGTTTTTTCAGCATTAGATTCTACAATAAAATCCACCCATACCCTCCCCACTCCCCCTCCTCTCCTGAACCCAAAAGAGATCTCATTTTGAGGTCTTTGATTAAGGAAACCTTTTTATGGATCAACATATGCTGCCTGTTGAGTGGCAGATGTGCCTGAATCCAACCCTGACCCTTTGTCAGAAGGGCCAGCCTCGCAGTGGGTGAGGGGACAGAGAGCTGCAGCGTTCCAGGAGCAGGAGGAAGAGGAGTTGCAGTGGGAGCAGGGGAGGATGGAGCTGGGTCAGGGTGACCAGCCTTTGAAGAAACATTGGAATAGGCTACGTAGGGAGGTGGTGGAGTCCCCATCCCTGCCTGGTGGTGCTAAGGGAATGACAGGACGTGGCACTCAGTGCTCTGCTCTGGTTGGCAGGGTGGCGTTTGCTCAAAGATTGGATCTCGATCCTGGAGATCTTTTCCTGCTGAAAGGATTCTGTGATTCTGTGAGACGTAGCCTAAATGCGTCACTGAGCTCCATAACATCCATCTGTAAGGACAAAGAGCAAAATGTTTTGGCATTGATCAGATTAATAATCGGCAATCTGATTATTGTTCTGTTAGCACTGCCCTCGGGAGAACCTCCTGTTCCGCTGTGTGCCGCTGGCAGAGGCTCCTCCTGCCCTCAGCACGGCCCACGCGGCCACACCAGACTGCAGCTTTTAAAGTAAGAAATCCATCCTTTGTCACTAATGATAATTATAAATTTCTCAGAGGCTGAAATGTGACCAGCATTTGGATCTTGGTTTTGTTCTGACAAGCCATCATAGCACACACCCCCACCAGCTTGTAAATGGAACTGAGAGATGGAAGGTTCCAGCGTCAGATGCAGCTTTTGGCAACAATAAAATTGAAGCTGTGTTGGACATCGAGGTCATCTACAGGTCCTTGGAAGCTGCAGCTTGTGAGTTTGGGATGCTGTGTTAATGCTCACGGTTGGACAATCTAATTACAAACCACTTAATGTCATAAATGATAAGGGACAATGTCCTCGGTTACTATGAAATTATGAATACATCAGCATGATACAGGAAATAGAGTTTATTAAGGAAAATACTGCCTAGGTTTGTCCAGAGCATTATGGGTGTACCCTGTTGTTACTCTGGGCAGCACCATCAGTCAGTGGTGTCTGTGGAAGGAGACTTTCTCCTCTTCTTCACAGGATGTATTTCTTCTTGTGGGTCTAAAGTTCATGAATTCCTATTTAAGCGTCTGTGCACTGCTGAGAATCTGATCTGAATTTCGTGGGAGTTGTATGGACACAGCTCCATCAGGCTGGATACAGTTCTGCTCTGGTTTTTCTGTGGTGAAGGCAGGAGCTGCCCACAAGCCACTACAAGGCCGTTGGGATTTCCCATGTCTCAGCAATGAATTAAAGATGAAACATGAAAAATAGAAGCAGAAACTGATGCAACTGGTGCACAGCTAACAATAGAAACGAGTGTTGTGATGAGGGATTTGACATAATTTTGCCGCAGTCAGAGGGACCTGCAGCCTGTGTTGGGCACCTGGAGTGAGTGGCAGTGCCGAGGCTGCCTTGGGACAAGGTCTTTGTGTGGGCCAGGCTTGCTGGGAAGTGTCCTTCCCAGTGAGGAGAACACCAGGTGCTTTCATTCCTCCCAGTTTTCCTGCCAGCCTTCCTCCTCTGAAATTGCCTCTTTTCCTGTCTTCTAAGGTGGTGATTTGCCTTGTTTCCCAGATGAACAATGTTGGTGGACTGTGGAGATGGGCAAGAAGAGGATGTGGGAAAAACTGCTGTGGGATAGACCTTTAGAGGTGGATCAGAAGGGCTGTGTGGAGGGCTGGGTGTCTCGTCCAGCTGAGGAGGTGCCTTGCACGGAGCTCCCACGCCCCACGCGGGCTCGGTCCCGCAGGGGCCGTGTTCGGGAGCGGGGCCGGGCACTGCTGCCCCGCAGGCTGGAGAGCCCTGCTCCCCAGAACCAGAGCCCTCCCTGCGGAGCTGTGCCCTGCCACTGCTCTGCCCCACACCGCCTTCTCTGCCCGAGGCTGGAGCATTGACTGGGAGGAAGGGACAGAAACGGGTCATTCTCATGGCACCTGCTCTGTGGGTTGATGTATCTCTGTGCTCAACACCACTCTCAGCACCGGGGAACGAGGGCAGCGGAGGATGGGCCGAGGGAAAGGTCAGGCTGCTCAGGCTGTCACTGCAAAGGGCTCTTGAGAAAATGGCCAGGAAATACAGAACATGCTTGTGAGCAGCACAGGTATTGGGGTGTGATTTCTGGTGCATTTGGGTTCCTTCCCCCTGGCTCTTTCCACCAGTGATGCTGTTGCCAAGGCCAGGGTGAGGGGTGAGGGACCCTCAGGTGCAACCCAGTGAGGGTCACCTGCTGAAAAGGTCTGAACATTGTTATTTATGTAATGTGCATAGCAAAATCTGTTTCAATAGTTCCATAAAATTAAAGTATCAGGAGTGAAAATGTTGATGAATTCTAAATTTAGTGCTTTCCATTTTCATACCAACTGGCCATTTTGTTCTGTGAGATAAAACTGTACCTACAGGATCACTTTGACAATTGCAAATTGGCTTTTCATATTTTTTCTTAATACTTTTTCATTCTTACTGACCCATCACATTTGGGATAGACTATATTTTATCTGTATGATCAGGGATTCTACCTCCCTTCAGAAAACACTCTGGACTGTGAGTCCATGAGATTTTTTTAAAAGAAAGAAAAGCATGGAAAGAAACCATATTTACTGAACAGAAGCCTTTTGTGTCTCTGCTTTCCACCCTCACCTCCCGTTTACTTACTATTTATGTCCAAAATCCATCGAGATTCCTTCTGTTCCTGTCGTTCTCTCACGGAGTTGCAGTAAGATTGTTGTGCCATATTATTACTTTTGATCTAAAAATTCTTTTTAAAAGTAAGTGCTAAAAATTCCTCTCAATAAAGGGCAGTGCAGTATGAAATACTTATCTGTTCCTGTACAGCAAGTGGTGCAGTTAAACCAAACCACCCTGAAGATTACCTAACACCAGCCCGATCTCCGGGCTGCCAGCTGGACAAGTGCTGCCTGCCAGGATGCAGGAGCTTTGGCCACCTCTCGCCCCGTGTTGGGACTGTGCCCCCTCTGTGCCCCTCACAGAGGTCTGGGTGGCTGCTGCCTCCTCAGGCTCTCAAATCAGCTCTGCCCTGCTCTGAAACTCGATTTTAGCCCCTGGTACTGGCTTTGGGCTTGTCAGAGAGATTAAGATTGTTGCCCAGAGCAGCTGTGGCTGCCCCTGGCAGTGTCCAAGGCCGGGTTGGATGGGGCTTGGAGCAGCCTGGGGTAGTGGGAGGTGTTCCTGCACATGGCAGGGAGTGGAATGGAATGGGTTTTAGGGTCCCTGCCAACCCAAGGCATTCTACAGTTCTGTGATTCTAAGATTTGCAGGGTGTTCCCGGGCAGAGGAGTCCCATCCCTGGAAATACGGAGAAATATAAAGTGTACTTCTTTATCTTGGTAACTTGATATAATTAATGGCTGTTTGGTCGGTTTGATAGAAAGGCTTGTGAAGCTGGTGAGGGCTCCTTGGGGACACGCTGCCCTTGTGTGACGGTGGCTGCTCGGGCGTGGCCGGTGGGGCTGCAGCGCGGGAGGAGGGAGAGCAGCCGGGAGGAGCAGGCGTTTGTCTGCCTCCAGGCACACCACAGCCCCTGGAAGAGATCTCCATCTCCCCAGCCTCTGCAGCTGCTCTTCCAGGGCTGATCCCTTTGTGCAGCCTGGTGGTAAACACCAGCTCAATGGAGCAAGCTTCTGCCAAGGGAAAATTAAGCATTTGGCTGCAAGTGGCATTGATTCCTCTGAGGGTTTTGCACTGCGAAACACGAGTATCCCCTTCTTTCTTGGCTGAAAAGAAAGACCTGTGTTTATTTCCTTCAGCACAGAAGGGAAACTCTGGTGCCTGGGGGCGTGTTGTGGCAGCAGCACAAACGAGGACCTTGGGGCCACTTGGGTCCCGATGCCAGTGCCCATCAGGGCTGGATCACGATGAGTGATGAGGCTTTTCAAAATAGCACAGCAAGTGTTCTTGCCTTGGGGTCAGGGAACTTCAACATCAATTAACGTTCAGAGAATAAATAAGGCCCTCCAATCTTTACTGGAAGTAATTAGGTTTCTTTCTGTTCCAAATACCTGTCAAATACATAGCTAAAAAATATAATTTTACCTCTTAAACCAGCCTATCACAGAATGTAGTCTTGGCCATAAGGAGAGATGGCTCCAAATACTAAACATAACTCAAAATGCATGTCACCCACAGGAAAACATTGCGCAGTTTATTCAGGAAACCCGTGTTAGCTGTGGTTGTACACAGAGGTCCAGGTCCTCATGGAAATCTGTGGAATGCTGCTGAGCTGCAGGAAATGCTGGATCCGGGTTTGGATCCATCCAAAAGGCAGAAAGATGGGTAACAGTGTCTTCAGGGATCTCTGCAGGTTGGTCTGAGTTTTCATCATTCTACTTTAATTATTGAAAAAGAAAAGCCCAGCAGAAATCTCTGAGCATGTGATTAAAGCCAGACAAAAATGTAGATGCCTAACAGCCTTTCCGTAGGAAGTGTGACAGCTCCAGAACACGTCTCCTGGGCTGTCCTCCTCCCTGCTCTCGGCACAGTGGAGGCACAGCCCCGTCCCCTCCGGAGCCTCCCCAGGGGAGCTGCTCCATGGCCTTGGGGTCAGCAAATCCACGCCGTGCCACACCAGAGATGTGCTCAAGGCTGTGGCCAAAGGAGGATCCCAAATGTCTACATTTTTGTTTTAGCGTTGAGTGGAGACACCGGGTTTGGGGTGTCTGGCTGGTGATGAGGCTGCACAGCCGGTGTGCAGGGGGAGAGGTGGAGAACCAGGACAAGTAAAAGCAAAGAAAAATTCTCCTCTTTCCTTTTTGTTCTTTAGGTTTCTCTGCTGTCACTTCTTCAGTTTCTCCTTGTTTATTTGGATTAGTGTCTCTCCTGAGGAAAAGAAGTCTACATGTGTTTTGGAACTGCAAGTCAAATAATCCCCCCTATCCAAACTCAATTACAGAAACATCTGCTTAATATCTGATGGGACCTTATTTTCTCAGCGTGACATTAAAGGGAAATGCTTACTCTGAACCACCTTAAATTGCATTAAATCGCAGGATTCAGACCTTGTAGATAACATTCTGCACCCTCCTTCCATGATTTCTTGCAGGGAAATTAGGAAATATTCCCTGTCAGACACCAATGGGAAGACCCTGGCTCCCTGTTTGCAGGGTACCAATGAGGAGAGCTTTTCCCAGCATAGTTTCAGTGCGCTGGTTGTCCCACTTGTGTGAGCAAGACAGAATAAGGCTCATTCTGGGAAACAAAAAAAAAAAAAAAAAAAGAAAAAAAAAGAAACCAAAAAGCGTGGACAAGCCTAGCTTTGCCCATGTTTTGAGCCACTCCAGCTGCACCTGCACTTGTGGTTTCCTTTGCCAGTACACGGAGTGCTGGGCACACCCAGAGGAGACACAGATCCACAGGGGTCTGCTGAGGTCTGTGGACCTGCACAGGAGAAGTACAGGAACACATTCTTAGGATTCCAGATTGGAACTATTGAGATTGCCCAGAGCAGCTGTGGCTGCCCCTGGATCCCTGGCAGTGCCCAAGGCCAGGCTGGACACTGGGGCTGGGAGCAGCCTGGGACAGTGGAAGGTGTCCCTGCCATGGCAGGGGGTGAAGTTGGATGATCTTTAAGGTCCCTTCCAACCCAAACCAGTCTGGGATTTTATCATCCTCTGATACACAGCACACTGAGGTGCTGTTGAGAACAGCAGGTGTTATTTTGGGTCAGGAGACTTTTTTGGCTCTAGCATAAGCAACTGAGAAAGAGATTTTTTATGCAAGTGTTGACACGACCTGGAAACACCAACAGGCTTGCTGTGAATAAAAGTTTCATCAGCTGCTGTTACAACTTGGCTGCAGCAAACAGCAGTGCTGCATAAAAGAGATTTTAATGATTTATGGTGTTCTGACAAACGAGTCCATCAATCTTGTGGAAAAGCACAGCTTTTCAACAGGGAAAAACTGAAGTTGTAAGGCTCCATGAAAAATATCTTAAGGATTGAAATGTGGCAAGGTATTTGGAAACAGAAACAAACTCAGCACTTAAAGATGTGAAGGCAGATTTGTCGAGCTGATAACCTTGTACTTAGAGCATGGCACCTGAGGGTTGCACTTGTTTGGCTGCCACTGCAACTTCAGAGGTTTCGATGGGATATTGGGAAGGAATTGTTCCCTGGGAGGGTGGGCAGGCCCTGGCACAGGGTGCCCAGAGCAGCTGTGGCTGCCCCTGGATCCCTGGCAGTGCCCAAGGCCAGGCTGGACATTGGGGCTGGGAGCAGCCTGGGACAGTGGGAGGGGTCCCTGCCATGGCAGGGGTGGCACTGGATGGGCTTTAGGGTCCCTTCCAGCCCAAACCCTTCTGTGAGCTGGATGGAAAGGCTGAGGAGTGCTGTTGTCACAGCCAGCAGCTGTCACATGTTCGTGTCCCCCGGGCTGGGTCACTGGCACACAAGAAAGGTGGCCGTGGGAATGGCAGCAGATGTCCTGGTCCTGCAAATGGGTCTTTGTGTGCTGGAGATAATGGCAGGGAGAAACACTGCCAGAGACGCTGCTCTCAGAGCTGTTCAGGACAAAGTGCTGCTTAAATAAGCTGCACAGTCAAGCAGTGCGGGGTTTTGATTGGTTCAAAGTATGTTTTTGTTCAGGATCAGACAGAGCAGCAGTTAGGTGTCCTCGCCGAGCGCGGGGCGAGTGTCACTGTCACGGGCAGGTTGTGAGCAGCTGCAGCCCTGGCCCAGGGCTTTGCCCGGTGCCGCAGGTCCCTCCGAGCTTTACCAGACTGATTCCCCACGGAGGGCAGGTCTGATGAGGATCTGCCTTGCCCAGAGCTCCCTCCCCGGGACCAGCCCTGCAGGGATGGAGAGGGGCTGCACAGGCTGCTGCAGGTGCTGGCAGAGCCTTTCGTGTTTCCAGTCTCTCGTGCTCGTGGCACCAAGCTCTGGCTCAGCATCCGTGGAAGGGGAGCCCCTTCGAGGGACCAGCAGCACCCCTGAGAGGCTGTGTCCCCTTCTGGGCCTGCTCTTGTAGGGGAGCTGCTCTGGGGGGTGCCTGTGGGAGAAGCTTCCAGCAGAGCTTCATCCAGCTGTTAATGAATGCCTGACACTGTTATTGTATCATTGCGGATACACCTGCGAGGCAGCTTTAAGCTTTGTTCTCTTGGCTATGCTAAAAAGAAAATGCATTAGCTGATTTTATCCTTAATATTTGTGAGAATTGTAGAACAAATTATTATGAACTTTTTGATTACCAGTATTACACAGATGCTAATTACCAGGGAAGGGTTGTATTTAATTGCAAACAGCACCATAATAATACAGGACGGATACAAGGATGCATTTAAATGCCAGGGAAGTAGTTCTGTGTCCTGTGCAGCTGTGGCCATGTCCAGAACAGAGTGATCCCTGTTTGCAGCTGCCCTGATAGCAGCTGAGAGTTTAAACGATTTAATTTTTTTTTAATAGATAATTCTCAAGATTCTGCCTGCAGTTCTTGGTACAAGAGCAAAGCAGAGGGATCCTGGGGGTGCTGGGTGACAGGGATTTCCCTCCAGCCACTTTCTAAAGGATGAAAACCCTGGAAAAAATTAATGATGTCTTGGTGTAAGAGCTGAGCTTACAAGGAGAACTTGGTTAAAGGAGATGAACTTGTTAGAAGTCAATATTGAGGTTATTCTTTCAGCAGTGCATAGCTGCAGTAAAGCCCTTCTCCCCTGCTTTACTCTTTGCTCAACAAGCTCAGGAAACCAGTGAACACAATTGTCCAGCCTGTCCTTGCCCATGCAGTCTGTCTCCAAAGAAAAATTTAGAGTTCAAAAATGAAATCAGTTGTCAAAAAAGCTTGAGCTCTTTCTACATCATGGTAAGTGCCTTCTCACTGCTTCTGGTCCTTCAGAATGAAAGACTAAGTTCTTCCTGCTCCAGAGGCTGCACATGTCCTGTTTCCTCAACACCCTTCCCGAGGCTGCTGCTGTGTGTCC
The DNA here is from genome assembly GCA_013397915.1 of Daphoenositta chrysoptera. Lineage (NCBI taxonomy): Eukaryota > Metazoa > Chordata > Aves > Passeriformes > Daphoenositta > Daphoenositta chrysoptera. The sequence continues at coordinate 276,415 of VZRO01007699.1, read as the reverse complement.
CCCACAGCAGAGACTTCTTTCCCCAGGCAGTCCCAAAGTCTACTGGTGCTTCTGGGTGCGGTGGGCAATTTTATGTTAATGCTCTGCGTTTCAAATTTCAGCCTTTCTGGTAAAATGGCAGTTCTGTAGATACTGGGGAAAACACGGAGGGATAAATACCCAGCAGAAGCTGAAGGAGAAATCAATATATGTGGGCAAGGTGCAACCACTGCAAATAAGCACTTTTATAAACTAGAGCAGTGTCTGGCCCTGGTTCGGAACTGGGTAGGATTAAGGTGTTTGATGTAGGTGTGTAGTGTTGGCTGACTCTAAGCCTTGACTCTGCTCTAAAAACACAAAAAGTGAAATCCAGGCTTGTGCGCTGAAATGTCCCAGTGGCTCTGAGCCGAAGTCAACAGAGTGTCTGTGTGTGCAAGGATTACAGGGCATCGGTCTCGTCTTACAACGGCAGAAGCCAAAGGAGGAGAAATTCAAGAAGGAAACCCACTGCTCCCAGTCCGGACTCGACAGACAGATCCCTGAGTCAGCTGTGGGTTAGTGCACCAGCCGTGACGGTGACGTCCCTCGGGGGTCACGAGTACCTTCACTTTGGGTGACCTCTGCATGTGCAGGAGAAAACACTGTCTTTGTGCAGCGGAGGTGGAGCGATCCCCGCTATTTACCGACTGCGTGGATCCTGCCCTGAATGCAGCCACTGGAAAACTGTGCTCTCCCTATATAACAAGGCTAAGTCAGGACATGCTATTAAATGATTAGGTGGCTTTTCATCTGAGAGGGGATTTCAGCCCGATGAATTCCTTCAGAATCGGCAGGGCAAAAAGTTACTGGATTCCTAAAGGAGAAAAAGTGAAGCCCTCTTGAGGAGGTGCGCTAGGCTGGGAAGTGTGCGGATCCAGGTGAGCTGCCAGCTCTGGTGACAGTACAGGTGTTGTCACTGTCCGAGCCCCGTGGGGTGAGGCGGGCCCGGGAGGTGTTTCCTGCCCCTCTCCTGGCTGGAATCGTGGGTGGGTGCTCCAGCCCCCCCTGCGTTCTGGGCAGCCGCACACAACCCCTTTGGCAGCGGCGGAATGCTCGGGTATCTGGGACTCTCTGAAAGCTTTTCTGTGCCGTGTCTTGAGCAATCCACTCCCAGCTGCTGCCCGCCTTCTGCCTCGCAGGGCTGGCTCCGTTCCACTCGTTTTCCCTAATGGCTGTGTTTAACCACCAAACATTCCCTTTGTGTGGCTGCATTGTGCAGAATGAAGACAGAGTCATTTCTGCTTCTTGCCTTGCTTCGCGTCGTAGACTTGCCTGAAAATGAATTAATTTAAAATATGCACTCTTGACTTGTGACCAAAGAGATGTTTATTCCTACCCCAGGAACAGATACATGAACGAAGAAGCACAAAAAGAAAAAGATACGTCTTGTGTCACTGACATTTTGGGGGAACACAAACACATTGATGCATTTCTGTAAGCGGGGGCACCTTTGGAATGGTCCCTGCCTGTGACAGGGACACCGAGTGGCTGAGCCCAGCCGAGGCAGCCCCGGCACCAGTCCGGGTGTTGAGTTAGATCCCGACCAAGAGCCGTGTAATGTGATCAGTACCTGGTGAAGGCTGTGGAGCAGACAAAGCCTCGCTGGAGCACTCCGAGCGCCCCTGCCCCGGCTGTCCATCGGCTGTGGGGCTCGTTGTGCCCTCGGGCAGCTCCCGTGGGCACAGGGCAGCCCCCGCTCGTTCCTCGGGGCTCAGCTGCAGGAAGGACCTCTCCACTGACATCCACGTTTTCCCAGAAATCAGGGAACAAACATTTCCAGAGTGCCCGGAACTGGTGCTGCTGTATGTGGAGGTGATGCTGTTCCATTGCAGAAAACTGTTTGTTATAATTACAGAGTACATGAAGTTTTCATCATTTTCTCATTTATTATGCCGGGCTCCCATTTTCACTGTGGAGAAACAAGAAACAAGTGGCATCAGAATAACATGCAATAGTCATTAAGGTACAGCAAGTCACAACCTAAAAAATAAACCACCAAAAATTAATGAGCTTCCAGCAATAATGTGAAATGAACTGACATCAGGAGAGAATGTCACTCGGTGCCTTGATGGCTGTTACCCAGAGGTTTGTTTTCAGAGCAGTTCTACAGCAATGACCATGTTTTTAAGGAAAATTGTTAGGGTTTTGCGGCTCAAAGAATTTATAATACATAAAGTTATTTTTGCCTGGTTTATTGAATGTACAACCAATTCAGCCTGCTCTAGGCAGGAGCTGGATCCTGCTGGTGGTGTACGTTGTGGTAGGCTGTTTATTATTATTATTAAGTTCGCATGAAGGAGGTTTTTCCTTATGTTTTGTACCTGGAACAGTCCTTGGCAGCTGGAGTTGATGGGCTCTGCTCGCCCATGGGCACCGGGGGGGTCCAGACCCAGGGGAACAGCTCAGGTCACTTTGCCTACGAAGTGCCCATAACGTGGGGTCTGAGGTGTGCAGAGAGTTATTGCAACACCTGATTTTCAGCTCTCACCGTAGTTGTAACGACGGCGGAAAATAATTCCGGTAATTCCTGTGCATCGCTAATTGCGGGGTTTATCAGGCTAACGATAACCACCCATTATTTTGTCACCTCCTCGCGGCAGCGTGTCCTTGATGATATTATACTGAGCACCATTAGCACTTGCAAGTGGTTATTAACGGCGGCGTTTAGAGGTGCGGAGTGTTCGCGGCTCCCACCTGTCTGCGGTTTCCTGCCATGCACAGAATTTCCCTTTCCTTGTCTCACACGGTGTGAGCGGGACCCGCTCTCTGCCTGGAGCCGGCCCGGGTGAGCCGCCCTGCGCCCCGACCGCGGCACTGGCCAAACTGCCAGAGGGAACGCATCCAGCTCATCCTAATTACCAGCGTGTCTGATAACTAAAAGAGGGCAGACATAATTATAGCACATGTAGACATGCCATTAGTTCACTTAAAAATAGTTACCGTGATAGCTAATTAGCTCTTTTAGAAACAGTCACCTTGGTAATTAAGGTGTCGGTAGAGGAGCTGAGGGAGGCACCAAGGCCGTGCCGTGGGGAGCCCGTGCCAGCCCAGCAGGCTCCGTGCCCATCGGCAGAGCGGGGCTCCGGGGACAGTCTCGGGGCGTCCCTCTGGGCCAGGTGTTTGTTGTTGTACCAAATTTGTGTTTTAATCGCTTTCTGCTAAGCCAAAGGGGATTATTTTCCCCTTCCAGAGCACAGCGATGTGCGTGGCAGGTGAAACCCACCCTGCTGTGCTGGGCAGGGCGGCTGTGAGCAGCAGGGAGGCGAGGCTGGAGGGGAGCCCTGCCGCTTGCCTGATGCCGGTTTCCATCCGGAGACAGCGAGCGCAAAGGTCTCTCGCACAGCTCCGGACACAATTGCTGGAAAAGCTCTCCCTTCGGAAAGCTCTCCGGGCCGGCCATCGTGCCCTGGAGGCACCTGCAGTTACCCTTGGCCCGTGGGTGCCAAGTCACAGCCTAGGGATCAGGAATATTTGAGGGGGGGTGAGGTGCTGAGCAGAGTGCGTCTCGGCCCCTAAAGCAGCACATGGGGATGTGGAGCGTGTTCCCGAGTCTCTTTTCTCCGCCCCACCGCAGGTGTGCATCGTGCAGAAGAGAGACACGGAGAAGATGTACGCCATGAAGTACATGAACAAGCAGCAGTGCATCGAGAGGGACGAGGTGCGCAACGTGTTCAGGGAGCTGGAGATCCTGCAGGAGATCGAGCACGTGTTCCTGGTGAACCTCTGGTGAGCAGCTCCCTCCCCTGCGCCTCCAGTGCTCGCGGGGCCACACACCTGATAATTCGAAGGGCTCTCGTAACTTTTTCGGCAGCAGATCACTACAAATAGTGACATTTCAAGTTGCTCAGTAATGACTTCACTGTGTGTGCACTGGCAGAAATATCCTCATTACTGAGCAACGTTTTAGGGTCTAATTTGAAAAAACACTCCTCAAATCAGGTTGAACTTCTAAAAACTGAGAAAGTTTTATACCCAAAGTGATGGAAGCCGGTGATGTGCCGCATTTGTTTTGTTGATCTATTGCTCCACAATAGCCAAATGAGTTAATATTGATATTTTCCAGGTTTTCAGCAATTGCAAATGTTTTTCCCAACAAGTAATGAAATTCTGGATAGAACTCGCTCTCGTAGCAAACCCGTTTGGCTCATCATTTTAGAATAAACCTACATTTAAGATGGGAGCAGAAGTGAGTGATTCATAAGTATTATACAATCCCACATACTCTTTCCTTGGAACTGCAGTCACCAAATATAACAATGAGCGTTGTTTTGGTGTATCCCCACTGCTGTCAGTCTCCCGCAGGACCCGCAGCAGATTTAGAGAGGCGGTTTACTCCACAGTAAATATAAATCTCTTTTTCTGGTTTATCTGGTTGAATTAGCAGTTGTGTTTTCCAATTCATCTTCAGGATAGGCTGAGATATTTTAAGCAGGTTTATGAGATTGTTTGCAATTGAAAATGTGAAGTTTCTCTGACGTGTCTGGCTGACAGAGCCTGAGCTCTGCACTGGTGGGCTGACATGGTACTGCTGCTCAGGGGCAGTGGCAGGGTGAGCAGGAGGACATTCCCAGGGATACTCACCTCTTCCAGGGAAGCGTTGTTTTGTGTGGGCATTGATTTAAAAAACAAGCCAGCATCTTGAGCTGGACTTGCTTGATTGTGAAGGTGCAGGCAGTAAAGCTGCACATTCAGTTTTGGGCCCATCACTGCAAGGACCTGGAGGGGCTGGAGCATGTCCAGGGAAGGGAATGGAGCTGGAGAAGGGTCTGGAGCACTAGGAGCAGCTGGGGGAGCTGGGAAAGGGGCTCAGGCTGGAGAAAAGGAGGCTCAGGAGGGCCCTTGTGGCTCTGCACAAGTCCCTGACAGGAGGGGGCAGCCGGGGGGGTCGGGCTCTGCTCCCAGGGAACAGGGACAGGAGCAGAGGGAACAGCCTCAGGTTGGGCCAGGGGAGGGGCATGGTGGACATTAGGGAAAATTTTCTATCCAAAAGGGCTGTCCAGCCCTGGCACAGGTGTCCAGGGCAATGGTGGAGTCCCCATCCCTGGAGGGATTTAAAAGGCACATGGCTGTGGCAGCTGGGGACATGGGTCACTGGTGGCCTTGGTGGTGCTTGGAGTCGTTGGACTCGATGGTCTGAGAGGGCTTTTCCAATGCAAACGAGTCTGGGATTCTGTGCCCATAGTGGGACCGTTTGCAGTTCTCACAGGAGCTGGGTAATTAGGAGAGGGGAGAAGCCTGGCTGGGTTTGTGAGCCCTGCGAGGCTCAGCCGCTCCCCGGGCACCGGTCCCGCAGGTATTCCTTCCAGGACGAGGAGGACATGTTCATGGTGGTGGACCTGCTCCTGGGAGGTGACCTGCGCTATCACCTGCAGCAAAACGTTCAGTTCACTGAGGAAACAGTCAAACTCTACATCTGTGAGATGGCGCTGGCTCTCGACTACCTGCGGAGTCAGCACATCATCCACAGGTAACCCCACGGCTCTGCTGGCAGGTGGGGCCTGCTGGCACCTGCTCCTGCTGGGTTTGGGGTGGGTTATGTTGTCTGTGCTGGTCCTGGCCACCCTCTGGCTGCTGGTCCTGCCCCCCACCACTCGGAGGAAGTCTCATGTTTCACTGGGGGGCTGAACTTTCCAGGGCAGGTGTCAAAGCCATCCAGGGCTTCACACAAATATCCCCAGTATTGCATTATTCATTTTCCTTGGGAATGAGGCCTGAACAAGTCTAATGGTTCCAATTTTTCACCAAGTTGCCCAGGAAAAGTGTATTTCTAGTCCATCATAAAGGGACTTGTCTCATGTTAGAGTACTTTTGTTTTATTTGTTCCTAATTTTTGATAGATAAACAGTTGCAGGATTTTTGTCATTGATCTCATCCCTGCTCTGATTCCGTCCACTGTAATCTTCCTTCTTTTCCCAGAGATGTAAAACCAGACAACATCCTCCTTGATGAACAAGGTAGGATCACTCTGCTTCTCTTTGTTTCCTCCCTTGTTCATTCCAGGGACAGATTCTTTACAGTCCTGGGTACTGGGCATCTTTTTACCTGGGGAAAGTGTGAGAAAAGCTGCTCTCCTTTTACTTGATCGTGTTTGGCTGAACATCCCTGTGCTTTGTAATGCTGGGGAGGATCACTCCACTGTCCAGTGTGCTGTGGTCAGCACGGAGTGGCAGCCCTGCTTCAGCCCTGGGAATTTGGAATCATTGCAGTTTAATGGCTTGGAACACCCTGGTCTAGTGGAAGCTTCATGGCACGATCTTGGAGCAAGATGATCTTTAGGTCCCTTCCAACCCAAACATTCTCTGGTTCTATGACAGTGTTCCCTGTTGTCTTTTTCGTCCCTGTAACTTCTGGCCTGAGCAATTTGTCCAGTGCTGAGGCTGCTGGGGGTTACTGGCTAGCTCCAAGTGTGATTTAAAGTCAAGACCCAAAGCTCCCTACCCTTTATTCGCTTGGTCAGCCCAAATCCTGGGAAAGCTTTGGGATCTCTTATGGCCCTTCCATGGGATCTGACCCTGACCTGCCCGTGTCTGTGCTACCCTGTCCAAGGGCAGAAGCTTATGAAACAAATGTGTTCTGACTCTGCATTGCCACTGCACTGCCATTAATTCCTTCTTAAAATGTGTCTTTATTTAAGGTCATGCCCATTTAACAGATTTTAATATTGCAACAATCATTAGGGACGGTGAAAGAGCGACTGCATTGGCTGGGACAAAGCCATACATGGGTAAGAAACAATCGCTGCTCTAATGCCTGTGTCACATTTTGGGAGGGCTCAGCACACGCTGCCCGACGGGCCCTGGCTGGGGCAGGGCACCAAGTTAATTTAGGGTATTGATGCTCATGTCCAAACTGTTCAGCAGAGCCTGATTGTTTGAGAACGGGAGCTCCCAGTGTGAAGGCACCATGGTTGGCATGTCATGCCATCCCATCCTGTCCCGTCCTGTCCTGCCCTCCGCATTACATCCTGTCCAGTCCTCTCCATCCTGCCCTGCCCTCCTCAGCCCATCCAGCCTCCTCCTCCTGCCCTCCCCACCCCATCCTGTACTCCCCATCCCTCTCCGCTCTCCCTCTCTGCTCCAGCCTTGGACTGGGTGTCTCCCGGGGTGCCCACGGTTCTGTTGTCCTGTGTCGGGAGGGCTGTCCCTGCAGATGGCTGACACCCCAGTTCCCAGTGAGGGCAGGCACACGGCTGCTGCTGCTGCTGCTCCCCTGCCTCACGCAGCCTCCCCTCAGGCAGTCCTGCAGAAAAATCACCATAAGCGTTGTGCACTGAATAACGTGAAATACTGGAATAGAGAACAACAAATAACCTGTTGCGTGTTGTCCCTTTCTGCTCAGCCCCGGAGATTTTCCATTCCTTCCTGAGCGGCGGGACGGGCTATTCCTTCGAGGTGGACTGGTGGTCCCTGGGAATCATGGCCTACGAGCTGCTGCGGGGCTGGGTAGGGCTGCGGCCGTGCTGGCCCTCGTGTCGTGTGCTCTGGCTGACCCAGAGGCAGAGGGGACTCCTCACCTTTGTGCTCTTGTCCCCAGAGGCCGTACGACATCCACTCCAACAACCCCGTGGAGTCCCTGGTGCAGCTCTTCAGCACCGTCAGCGTCCAGTACTCCTCAGCCTGGTCCAAGGAAATGGTGGCGCTGCTGCGGAAGGTGAATTCTCCTTCTGGGGCGGGTTGAGGTTGGATGGTAGCTCCTGTGCGGGCAGGGCTAGCTGGGAAATTAGCAGCATATTAATAAACAATGAATAATAAGAGTAATAATAATATACAAGAGACAGTCTGGGAGAGATGGGGATGTTAAGCTTTGAGAAGAGGAGGCTCCAGGGAGACCTTAAAGCCCCTTCCAGTGTCTAAAGGGAATCCAGGAGAGCTTCAGAGGGACTTGGGACAAGGGCCTGGAGTGACAGGACAAAGGGGAATGGCTTCCCAATGGCAGAGGGCAGGGTTAGATGGAGTATTGAGAAGAAATTCTTCCTGTGAGGGTGGGGTGGCCCGGTTCCCAGAGGAGCTGTGGCTGCCCCTGGATCCCTGGCAGTGCCCAAGGCCAGGCTGGACAGGGCTTGGAGCAGCCTGGGACAGTGGGAGGTGTCCCTACCTGTGGCAGGGGATGGCACTGGATGAGCTTCCAGCCCAATCCAGTCTGGGACTTTACGATTAATTGTGTGTGTTTGTGTGTTTATTATCCCTGTAATAAGATACACGATGTTTGATAGCAAGGGAAGCAAAAAGGATGGTTTTGATGTGACAGTCAGATTCCCAGCTGGGCTAGAATTGTGCCTTCCAGCATCCCGTCCTCTCCGTGATCATTGTCACCTATAAAGGCAGCACCTCTGGCTGGGATGGCAGGTGAGGAGAAGAGCACGTGCTGCACTGCGGCACTGCCTGCTCCCTCTCACTGGTTCTTTGGGGCTGAAGGGTCTGACGGGCTTGTGAGAGCTGTTGGGGCGTTCCAGGTCTATGGAATGCTCTGCTGCTTTCCCCATGCTGCTGGAGAAAGCTGGGATGTGGCGGGGCTTGGCCTCAGGGGTTTAGCTCTAGCTTGCTTCAGAACTCGGAAAAGTAGCTGGTGAGTTTGCCGTAGGAAAGAGATACCCGGTGCTGGCAGCAAATAAGTGTCTCTGATATGAGTTAATGTTGGGTGGGTAATCTGCATAATTAGATGGAGTTTAGTGAGGAGCAGCGGTGCCGGCAGAGGCTGTGCTGGCGCGTTCGGCAGGTTCGCGCCGCCATCTGCTGGGCAGCCGGGCTCCCAGGGAGCCCAGCCTCTCGCCAGGAACGGGCCAGCACCCCTCGGCCGGGAAGGGACCCTCGCGTCCCCCCAGAGCGCGGGGTACCCCAGCCCGGTGTCCTGCCCACGTGCCCTGTGCAGCATCCCTGTGCTCGGGGGCTGCAAGTGCAGCCACCACCACCCGCTCCATGGACCGTCACCTCTGGCGCTGGAAAAAGACCCAGTGCCGACTCTGTTTGCTGGAAATAGGTTGTAACCACCTAGGACCAGTGTGTGTGGGACGGTGCCACAGGTTTTTAAGGGAAATCGTCCTCCACGGGCACTTTGTGGAGGTCCCACTGTAGGTGCCCCTCAGTCGGGAGAGCAGACATGCTCTGCTGCAGATGCCCGGACCAAGGGGTCAGGACTCAGATTTTGTGTGCTCTGGGAAAATGGCAAGAACTGGTCCGGAGTGAAGGTGGGGCTCCTGGAGAGGGGCCAGGGTGGACACAGCTCAGCTGCCATGAGCATCCCACTCTCAGGAGAGCCGGGACAGGTGTGGGGCTCTGAGTACGCTCTGCAAAGGTCTCATCTGCTGAGCTTCGGGGAAGGTTTTCATGGGAGAGACAGGCATGGAATTTTCTGGAAGCCTGGTCCACACCCTTTGTTAGATGCACCTCCACGTTGTTTGTACCCTCACATTAGACATCCCTCCAGGAGCGGGACACGGTGCTGAATTTTCTGAAAACCAGCTCTGCCCTCAGTCTGCTGTCTCTGCAGAACAAGCGAGCATTGATAATTTTATTCTCTGTGCTCAGTAATCCATGTGTGTGATGAATGGAGTGGTGTCCCTGATGGCACAGAGGTTGGACTGAAAGGATGAGCCTCTGGAGGGATCCGTGCCTCCCTGGCAGGGGGAGGAGCACCCAGGGTGGCAGTGCTGGATGCTGTGGGGAAGGGTTGGGCATGGTGGGAGCAAACCCACGCTGATCCAGGAACCCACGGTACCTGGTTTCACGACCTCCAAAACATTCTGTTAGGTATTTTTCCTGTAGTCAGTTATTTCCCACAGCAGAAGGGCTCCTTGGCATGGCTGAACCGCTTGAGCTGGCCCAGGCAGGCTGTTGCTGGGTGCCTTCTCTTCCTCCTCTGGTGGGAATGCTCTTCTCTCCAATGCTTATCACCAATGTTTTTCCCTCCCCAGCTGCTGACAGTGAATCCTGAGCACCGCTTCTCCTGCCTGGCCCACATCCAGGCCTCGGCGCACCTGTCGGGCGTGGTCTGGAGCGACGTGTGCGAGAAGCGCGTGGAGCCGGGCTTCGTCCCCAACGTGAGTGGGGGTGGTCTGTGTCCTGATCCTGGGCAGGGGCTGCTCCTCAGGCTGGAGGAGCCGCTGTGAGAGCAGAGGTTTTCTGAGGGGGAGGTGGTTTCTGAGTCTCTGCTGTGCCTGATGTGAGTGGTGTTGTGTGTCCTGGCAGAAGGGACGCCTGCACTGCGACCCCACCTTCGAGCTGGAGGAGATGATTCTGGAGTCAAGGCCCCTGCACAAGAAGAAGAAGAGGCTTGCAAAGAACAAGTCAAGGGATAACAGCAAGGACAGCTCCCAGTCTGTATGTGCTCCCTGGGGTAACATCAAGCTGGGAAAAGGCTGGATTTGGGCGGGTATTGCAGCTCTTACTGCCACACTGCAGGAGCCACAGGTTTATTTTGATGAAAACATTTGCCCACTGGAGTCTTTTCAACAACCAAGTATTCCTCTTATGGAAGTTTGACCAAGTTTTAACAGTAGTGGGTACTTTGGAAAGGGAAATGAGCAGCAGAGGTCTGGGCACCCCGGTGTGTTCAGCCTCTGTCCCTGCACAGCCCCAGGGCTGCGTGTGCCTGGGCACAAGGCAGCAACTCCCTGTGCGCCTTCGCAGGGACTCCCACACCAGAGCTGTGTGCTGGGCTCTCCCCACGCTGGCTGTGCTTCCTTTGGGCTGACAGCGCTCCCAAAGTACAGGATACATGGATAAATGTGTTGTGTTTATGTCGGGAACAGTGTCATCTGTGTGTTAACGAAAACTTCTGCCATGGAGGGCACAAGCCCCTGGTGAAAGCCACGCGGCAGCCAGCCCTGCTGCCTCCAGCTGTTGGGCTGAGGTTCGGGGGGTGGGGGCTCCCTCACACATCTGGAGGCTCCTGCACACAGCTGGGGGTGCACTGAGATGCAAATGGGGCTGCTTATGCGTGTTTTGTTTTTCTTCAATAGGAAAATGACTATCTCCAGGAATGCCTTGAAGCTATCCAGCAGGACTTTGTCATCTTCAACAGAGAGAAGTGAGTGTATGGGGTGCTTTTTTTAGGGAAAAATACTCCTTTTTTCTGGCTTCCCTTAGGAATCAGTGCCAGTGCCTGACAGCCAGGAGCACCTTGCTGCCGGCTTAGCCCCAGGTGACTGGTGTTGGCGGAGGAGCTCAGGCACTGCCTGTGTATGAAAAATGGTTCTGGCACAAGGGTAGGCAAGATCAGGGATTATTAACTGCCATTAAATAAAACATGCTGTAGAGAGACTTCTGACTGAACATGTGTGTGTGACACTGCTTCAGTTCCCCCATGGCACCTCCTCACCCATCCTGCTTTTAGCAGATGATGTTTTGGGAAATGAAAGTGAGGAAGGTTGGACCCGGTGATTGTGGAGGTCTTTTCCAACCTTAATGATCCTATGAATCTATTCTATATGTTAAAGTCCCAGATGGGAATAAGCAGGCAGTGGAAGTGCTGGGTCAAAGCCACTGCTTCCCCAAGTCTGGGGCTGTTTGGTCCATAAGCAGAGCATGAGGAAGGCTCCATGGAGGAGCAGGGGTGGCAGGAGCCTGGCTGTGCTGTGGGTACTCATGGCCGAGGTCTGGGAGGGCTGACGCCTTGCAGGCTGTTTTGGGGCGTTTCAGAGCAGTTCAGTGTGGCTTGCTGGTGCGCTGGGCTCTGTCACGACCCCTTTGTGTGCACTGCGAGGACTCCTCGCTCTCCGTGGCTCTGCTGTAGGTGCTGCTCTCGAGCAGTGAGGGGGCAGCCAGGGCACCCTGCCCACACCTGGGGGTGTTCAGCTGCGGGGTGGCTGTGTAACTTCTGGTTCCTCCGCTCCCACAGGCTAAAGAAGAGCCAAGAGCAGCCGAGCGAGTCCGTGTCTGCCTCCGAGACCACCGACGAAGCGGAGGCCGAGGCCGAGCCCCTGCACATGTGCAGCTCCGTGTGCTCCTCGGGCAGCAGCTAGGCCGGCGCAGCCGGGCCAGGCGCCCGCGCCCTCACTGCCCTCAGGTGCGCTGAGCACCCGAGCCCGCATCCCTCGGCAGCTCCCCTTGCAGAGCTGCAGCCCACCTGAGAGCCCCCAGGCCGCCCTCCCGGGCCCTGCGCCGCCAGCCGGCACCGCGGCTGCCTGTCGGGGGAAGACACGGCCTATGCAACTTGGAGGAGATCGACTTACTTAGTGTTTCTGTTTTAATGTCAGGTTGCTGATCTACTCATTTGTAATGCGGTGAGAGGACAGGGAAAGAAGCCATGTCCTCGGGTCCCATGGGGAGAGACAAGGAGCAGGGAGACACAGAGCGGGAAGGAAGGCCAAAGAGGTGGTGTGAGTTTGCCTTTGGCATTCCCTGTTCACAGATGCTGCTCTGGGGATGGGCAGTCCCTGGGTAAAGCAGAGCAGCCCCGGGGCCTCTCTGGCACCAGCTCCTGGGAGCCTCCAGCTGTTGGGGGCCTGCAGCACAAGGGCATCCCAGGCACCTCCTTGTCCTTGCATCACCTGTCAGTTCCTTTCCCGATTCAAGGCAAATAAATGTTTTTTGTGCACTCCATGGATTCTTCAGGGGCTGGGTAATGGTTCAAAGTGTATTTGAGATGCAGAATGCATTTAAGATGTTTTCTTCCTTGATGTGGCTGCTGCAGGCAGTGAGGAACCGTGGGATGGATTGGAGGGTCTAGCTCCATGTGCCCAGGTTTGGAGGACACAGTTTATCATGGGCTGAGGTTTTGTTGGAGGCAGAGTGGGTGGCCTTGCAAGGCTGCTTGGTTACGAAAGACAGGAATATCAACTTTTTCACCCTTTGATTTACTTTATTTTCACTGTAAAGTACAAGTACTGTATATAATTTGCCAATACCTGTCTTAACTTCTTAATAAGATGAGAAATCTTCCCTTGCTCCAGCCGTGGATGTTGCCTTTCTTGTTGCAGGGGCCTTCACTATATTAGTTGTTTAACCTGCTGCAGTGTGGTTTTTGGTTAGTGTGGCTAAACCCGAGCCCTGCGGTGCCACACGACCCAGGGGTGTGGTGGGACCACAGCCACCGTCAAACCATCAGCAGCTCTTTGCTGCCAGACACTGGGAGGCTGCAGTGTTTGCATCCTTACTGGGTATTCCTAATGCAAAAGTGGATGGGAGACGTTTTTAACAGATCAGATTCTGTCAGGACCAGTTTCGTTGTGGTTTTTGTTTCCATGAATAAACCAGAAAGGTGGAATGGTATGAAATGATCTTACACAAGCGAGGACACGGCACGTGTGTCTCCCACAGTTTTATGTGGGAATTGGTGTGGGGCTGAAATTGTGCAGAGACGTTTTCACGGAAGTCTTTCAGGGTGTGCAGGAGGAGGGGAGACAAAGCTCTGGGTCCAGTTGCATGGTTAATTTCAGGGCAGAGCCAGTAGATGCTGTCAGGCCCGGGGTCTCACCGGGGGTGCCTGGTGTCAGCCATGGGTCCTGCACACCCCGTGCCTCGTTAGGAGCTGTGTTAATGACGCCTCAGGGGCTGTGGCCATTAATTGAGTGAGGGCTGAAATCAGCGTCTCCTCCTGCTCCTTCTCCGAGCTACAGGAGGACACCTACCCCGGCTCTAATCCCAGGCTGTGCTGGGGCAAGCTGCCCTCTCTGCCCCCAATAAATTCCAGTCTCTTTACTGGGTACCAGGGAGGCCTAATTGCCTTCTCTCCCCTGCCAGAGCTCGCTTTTGTGTGCCGGTGAGCCACGTGCTCCGGCCCCTTTGCTGTGCCGAGCAGCCCCAGCTCTCCACAGGGCAGCCTGGTCCTCTGCCGGGGCTCTGCGCTCACCTCGTGCCTCCATCCCGCATCTCTCAGCTGCAGCACCAGCTCTGCCCTGGTGCAGCAGATGAGGGTCAAACCATGCATTTATTCAGGAGTTAGGAATTACAGGTGATTTACTCCACTGGTGTGGGTAGGATTTTACAGTGAATTCCACTGCACTATTTAGCAACTTCCTGGAAATAACAGCAAAATTTTGGACTATTGGAATGACAAGGAGCATCACTGTGTTTTTGACAGAACCATCCCATAGATGAGTGATGAAGATACATCCTATTCAGACAGAAGCTCTCAGGCCTGGAGAGGTGTTGGTAGTTACAGGATGTGTGTAATTGATGTTTTCATCACTTTCCTTAGAAGAGACAAGTGGGCCCTGAGGTGGGGGTTGGTGTGTGTGGGGAGGAGCTGGCTCACTTCTGAAACGGAGGTTTCTCAGCCCAAACCCTCTCTGTGTCAGTCATCTGTGCCCCTTGCAGCTTCCCTCTTCTTCAGTGCATTGTGCAGAACAGCTCTGCAGCACCCAGCAGGGGATGCAGGGGAAACACTCTGGGCGGATCCTGGCTGCCAGGGAAGCACCCCTGCAATCCAGCCGTGCATCTCCAGGGGTGTGCTGGGGACATTGCTGGACCCGAATCCCTGAGAACAGCACCAGGACACAGCTCTGGGATCATTGTACTGAGTGGGAGAGACACCGTGAACACATCACTGCAGTGCTTGGTTTTGATCTTAAATAATATTTGGGCAAAACCTCACCAGAGCCCATCGGGGACGGGATTTCACTGACACCTGTTTGCACTCACTCCCTGGAGAAGAAATGGCAAGAAAAGAGCAATTGGAGAAGGGACAGATCATGGGAAACAGCTCAGTGTTGTTTTCATTGTCAGAACCCCTGTGGTGGATTTCAGTGCTCTGGGGCCTCCCGTCCCCCTGTGCCCCACTCTGGGCCCCTTTTGTGTCCCCATCGCTGTGTCCCCGTAATGAGCCTGTGCTGACTGAGCCGAGCTCGGTCCTGTTGGTCCTGCACATCTTTGTGTCTCCTGCCAGGGTGTCCCACGTCTGGCTCACCCCATCCACAGTGGAGTCCTGGGTGTTTGACCCTCTCTCCTCCCTGTGCCGCTCCCGTGGGTGTTCCCTGTCCCTGGCCGGTGGCACAGGCTGGGGCGGGGTGGGGAGAAAGGTGTGGGGGTGTGGCAGGGTTGTGCTGCCCATGTTGGTGCCCATATTGGTGCCATTGTTTTGGCTGAGCCCTGGCTACTGCTGCTGAGCAAACCTCACAGCGAAGTCGTGGCAGAGCCCTGGTCACAAATCCCAGCTTGGATGGTGTCACTAACAGCTCTGGGTTACACCTCCACTACAGCCAGAACACAGGAATTTTCTGTACATAAATATTTAAATACCTGTATTTTTTTGTATGACAGATTTATACAGTGTGTGCCATTATCTGCTGTGAAAAGTCTACAGCACCTATAAATTATTCTCCTTTAATCACTTGCCATGAGATTGTTTTCTTATCTCTGTTGTGTTACGAAGTTCTGCAAAGTTGCATATTTTTAAGTGTTTGCATTGAATTCCACAGCCTTCACTGGGAATTTTGTGCAGAAGAGAAATGCCAGGTCAGGTCCTGAAGTTTCTTCTGTTGCCAATTCTCTGTTACTCCAGAGCTTGCCAAAAAGAGTCTAAGAGTAATAAAATAATAGCAAAAATGCCAGTAATATGGACTTGACCCTGGACAGTGCTGAAATCATGCTGCCTTGGGAGGGTATTTTTAAAAATTATTTCAGATATATGTAAATATATCTTTGTATTTTATGTTAATACACTCCTGTAATTTTCTTGCATGAGAATTCTACCACGTCACAGAATATTTAAGTTATGACGAGGTTGTGTTTTTGCAGATACTGCCGGAAGCCATTGCACATGTGGAGTAATAAATGTGTATTTTTAACATTGCCAAGGATTTGGTGTGATTTCCAGGGTATTGAGCTGTAGATGCATGAAACCACAGAAGCATCCAAACACTGGAATTCTGGAACCCAGCCGGAATCTGGGCTGGTGGGACGCTGGCAGCTACCACAGAGCCGTGTGGGACGCGAGCTGTGGGACACTGCCATGGAATGCCTCAGAAGCAGGTCCTGGAAGGGGAGCAGCTGGGCCCCGGCGTCTCGGTGCCCGCTTTGCAGGTCAGCCAGGGTTCCTAATTCCATAGGGAGGCGTCAGCTGCTCCCGGTGGGGCTGCGGGCGCTGTCCATGGTGCGCGGGATCTCGGTGAGGAGCAGAGCCCCGGGCACGGCCACTGGCCTGGGACAGCTCTGCCCACGGCGGCCCCGCTGCCAGCAGCGCTGGTGGCTGGGTTGGGAGCACCGGGTGAGGCAGAGGAGGGACGGGATGCTGGCAGGACCCCGCCCTCGCTGTGCCAGGGACAGCACAAAAGCCACGGCTCACAGAGGTTGGGTATTTCCCCACACAGCCCTGGATTTTGTATCTTAACCTCAATAAAAGCAGCCCCTGGAAATGTCAGGAGATCTCTGCTTTTTCTCTTTGATCCCCCCTCAGTGCAGGAATGATTTCTCTCGCTCGGTGTGATGTGCTGCTCGCTGATTGCAGCGCAGACTCAGCTACAAAAGCTGCTCCTCACTTCAAAGGAGCCGTGAAGGCACGAGACGAATCGATGTCTGAGATGTCTGAGCCTCGTCCCTTCTGCACAGCCCGGCGCCGCCGCTGTGGTGTCCCTGGGGCGGCACTCCTGGGTGTCCCCGAAGGACCGAGGGCACCGCCGAGCTGGCTTGTTCACCACAGGGACGAAAAGGCGAAGGTCACAGAGTGAGGGCAGTTTCCCACGCACGGCCCTGAAATACCGGGGAGGAAAAGCTGAGGGACTGAAACGCCCGCAGCAGCCGGAGCGCCCAGTGCCTGCCTGCCCTGTGCCGTTATCACCATGCCTAAACCGTGGGAACTGGAATTTGCTGGGGACTATCAGGGAATGACCCTCCCGGGCTCATCAACCAGCCTTGTCTTTGTTACCTGCTGCGATTGATCCTGCTGCTGATCAACGTGCTGGGCATGAGGGAAATCACAGAACCACAGAATTCCAGACTGGTCTGCTTGAGAAGGGACGTTAAACCTTGTTCCTTCCTCCCTGCCATGGCAGGGATCCCTCCCACTGTCCCAGGCTGCTCCCAGCCCCAATGTCCAGCCTGGCCTTGGGCACTGCCAGGGATCCAGGGGCAGCCACAGCTGCTCTCGGCACCCTGTGCCAGGGCCTGCCCACCCTCACAGGGAACAATTCCTTCCCAAAATCCCATCCAGCCCTGCCCTCTGGCAGTGGAAGCCATGCAAAATAAAAATAAAGAAAAAAGACGCAGTGAGCATGGAAAGCCAGGGATAAGCACAGGAGTAGTCCAGTGCCTGTCTGCCAGCTCATTCGCTCCCGTCTGCAAGGAATCCGGAGGTCCATCCCCACTGCAGGCACAAGTGTGGGGACGTGGGGCTCCTCCATGGCGGCCGCGGTGCTGCAGAGCCGGGGATGTGCCGTGGTCAAGGGCACGGAGTGTCTCCTCGGTGTCCCTGACCCAGAGCCTGCAGGAAAGCTGTCCAAAGGAATTAGGGCCAGAGACCGTGTGGGTGCCATGGGGGGGTTGTTTCCCGGAGGCCCTGGCTCCATTAGCAGGCAGCTGCGGGACTCGGCTCAGGCTCTCCTGGCACCGGCAGAGCTGCAGAGACGCTGCTGGCTCTGATCCCCGCATTAGGAGGAGGCTGGGACAGCTGTGGTGGCTCCGACAGCTCCCTGACAGAGGCAATAAATGCAAACCCTCCCTCTGTAAGGGAAGGGCTGGCAGGGTTTGAGCCTTGGGCTGGCACAGAGGGTGGAGGGCCCTAAACCGGGTGATGTGGGAGAGGGAACGGTGTCTCTCTGGGTCCTCACTGGCCCAGGGGCCTGGCACAAACCAGCCCAGCCGTGGGAAAAGGGACGTTCACAGCACAGAGACCTCAGAACTTCCTTTGTAAGTGTTTACAAGCTGAGTGTTGGGGTGTCCCTGTCACCCCATGGATGTTGGGGTGATGGGGAGGTCACTGCTATCAGAATGTGACTTCTATCTTTCCCATTCCTTATGGAGTTCCTTCTGCTGTAATCTAAGCTCTATTCAGAAAGAAAAGAGATCATAGAATCATAAATAGTTTGGATTAGAAAGAACCTTAAAGCTCATCTCATTGCACCCCCTGCCACGGCAGGGGCACCTTCCACTAGATGTTAATTGCCTTGGTGCAATTGCAGGGAAAATCAGAAAGTCAACAAATGAAATTAAGTTAAAATTAAATATAAAACATCAGAACAAATGCATTCCCATGTGCAGAAATTACTGCAGCATTAAGCTGTGAAATGTAGGTCATATCAGATAATAAAAATAAAAAAAATCCAACAAAAAATTAAATCCCTTCCTGGTTTACATTTGTGGGTTCATTCCTAATTCATGGATTCCTGTATCTGTAGCTGCCATATGTGTGGTTCCAGCTCCCACTCACAAATCAGATCCCTGCTTGTGCCACCACAACCCCTGTTCCTTTTCTTGTGCCTGGCTCAGACTGAGCCGGAGACTGAAGCCCGGCAGTGCCCGAGGGAAATCGGTGTCTCACGGACACATCACGAGACCTCACCGGCACTGGAACCAGCGTGGCCCACGGGAAACCAGCCCCTGCTCCCGGAGCTGTGCGTTTCTCTGCACACCAAGGGGCTCGGGGGCAGGCGGCTGCGCGGCACCCAGCGGAGGAGAAGGGTGGGGTTCTGCCAGCACCACCGATGATGAGCCTCTCCCCCCTCCAAGGGGAGCACAGTAACATGAAAGTCAGGATGGGATTGTACAAGCCTCACCCAGAAAAAAAAGAAGAAAAATAAGAAGAAAAAAAAGGAAGAAAACAACAAAATGGACTCGGGTGGATCAACCACTTCCACCATTTCGTGGTTTCCAACCAAGTTTATTCCAAGCAAGGAGCAGACAGGAACGGAAAGCCATTCCTGGAGGTACATGCATGGCTCTATGGCCAGAAGTTCACTCTATGTACACACCTTTAAATATAATAACTGGGCTATAATAATCTTTATAAAAAAGTGTGTTGCATGCACCTGGCCTCCAAACGAGCCTTGGTATTGGGTATTGGACTCACACTCAGTTCTTGAAAAACTGTATAAATAATCTTTAAAAAACAAGGCTGACAGGAGGACACTGGCCCACGGCATGGCCAGGTCCTGGAGAGCCAGCACCACTCTGCCCCAGGACACAGGGCTGCACCTGCCCCTGAGCTGTGACCTCCGAGGGACAGACGGGTGGGACGGCTCGCGGCTGCGGCGACGGCGGCTCCGGGAGCGCGGCCAGGGCAGAGGCCACTGACTGTACGGAAACCATGGAAGTGCTCATCGGCTGGAAGACCTTTGATGTGAGCGGGCAGTGGATGCTGCTGGAAAAGAGCGTGATCCAGCCTGGACGTGCCTTCATTTCCGCCCCGGTCCCCAGCTGGCCCGGCCGATCCCGCAGCCCTGGGTACGTCGCGGTGCCGCATGCACAGGGAAGGGCTTTCCAAGCAGCTAGAGAAGGAATACTGACGGAGAATCCAGGCTGGGAGCGCTACCTCAGGGATCACTCTACTTTCTACCTACGAGGGGAGGGCTGGCACGGCTGGCGAGCGCTCGCTCGCTTGTCCTCCTGCGGAGGGCGGCCCACCGGCCCCTTCCCGGCAGGAGCTGGCGGGAGCGGCGCGGCGGAGACGGCGTCAGGACAGCGAGGTGATGTTGGACCTCCCGCCCGGAGGGGCCATGATCTTCTGCGCCGTGCGCCGGGCGATGTGGTCATCTGCCTGCGACCCTGGGGGAGAGCAGAGAGCAGGGCAGCCCCACTGCTTTAAACGCTCCAACCATAAAACAGTTCCTCAGAGGGGAAACACTAATAATTTCATTATATGTCATTTTGGACACTCTACTAGCATAGTGCAGTTTGGAATGGTTGTATTTGACTGAACTTCATTTTTCATTGCTTCTTTCTGGAAAATGTTATAAATGTCTTTCCCATAAATAAATTTTGTATATGATAAAATGTGGGGCCTTGTAACATTTATCAAACAATATGGGACCCATCTGATCCAACCACAAAAAAACATTATGGAAGTCATTTTAGGGCAGGGCATTGGCTTTCCAAGCTCCTGACGGCTGCTGGGCAGGTTGCTGCAGAATGAATGATGCTGAATCACTGCCTGCTCTGGCTCCTGGAAACAGAGCCCCCACCAGGCTTTGTGCGTTTACATAAATACTGTAGAACATTCTAGAGCTTTCTGTGCTGCACTTGGTCCTTTGGCTGCTGCCACAGGACAAACTGCTTTTTTACTGAGCAAAACCGAGGTTTCTACAGCTCAGCCTTGCCCGGACACCCCCCCCGCCCCGAGCCGCCCCCGCTGCGGGCCCCACGTACCGGAGAGGCTGAAGCCCGACTGGTGCAGGTTGCGCACGGGCGGGGCCGCGGCTTTGCCGGCGCCGGGCGCGATTCGCGGGGCCGCGCTGGGCGCCACGGCCTTGACGCTGGCCGGCACCTCGTGGACCGGCCCGTCGTACATCCCCCGGGGCACGCCGTGCACCTCGGCCAGCTGTGGGGAGCAGAGGGTCAGGCACGGCGAGGGACGGGCCACAGGGCGAGGGGGAACGGCCTCCCGCTGTGCCAGGGGAGGTTCGGGCTGGATACGGGGAACATTTCTTCATAGAAGGGGCTGCCCAGCCCTGGCACAGCTGCCCAGGGCACTGGTGAAGTCCCCATCCCTGGAGGGATTTCAAAGCCGTGTGGTTGTGGCTCTGGGGACATGGGGCAGCAGTAGCCTTGGCAGTGCTGGGAGTGGTTGGACTCAATGGTCTTAAAAGGACTTTCAACCTGGCCTTGGACACCACCAGGGATGGGGCATCTACAGCTTCTCTGGGTCCCATCCCCACCCTGCAGGGAGCTGGCACATCCCCGTCCTGCCCTCCAGGTGCTTCAGACACCTTGGGGCACACCGGAGTCAGGGCTTCTGCCTCTGCAGTTAACTCGGGTTACTGATTCCTGCTGTGCCTTTGTGTAGGATGCAGAATTAGTGTCTGCAACAGCAAAGGGAAAAAGGAAGGAAGACAGAGCTGTTAAGAAGCTCTTTACATATTTGCATGTCTTTGTGTCTCTTTAAAAAGCTGTGCCAGCACACAGGAGGATTTATCTTGCTGTATTTCCAGCACCTATGGGACGTCCAACCCTCACCCTCAAACGGCTGCAGAGCCGACACTGGGAATACAGCAAGAGAAACTTCTCCAGCACAGGTGGGAGAGGAATTCCTCCCACTACCTCAACACAAACAAAAAAAACCCCTCTTGCTAGAAGTCATATTTTTGCTTTGTAACATTATAAAAGGCTAATAAAGCTGTCATTATTAGCTCTAATACTAAGAATTCTTGATTGAGGTGCCAGGCAGTTACACGACAACACACAGAAAGAAATAGCATTAATAATATTCCTGCTGTTGTCACAGGTTTGCCATCACAGCAGCCTCAGTACACTAAAGCAGAGAGATTGTGATCAAAACATGGGATTATGGCAAATAAAACTCTCCTTACCCTGTTTCTTGCCTTTATCCTTTTATAAACGAAGTCAGGAAATGTCTTCCTAGGAATGAAGCGACCTGAGCCCTGGGTGACACACAGATTTCCATCTTCAAGGACAACTCTTCCCTGACTTATGACCACGGTTGGCACCCCGTGGCACTCGGTGCCTTCAAATATGTTGTACTCCACATTCTGGAAAAAGCAAACCCCGATATGCAGTGCCTGTAGGCTTTAAGAGGAGGCCAACAATGCTCCCCATTTTTGTACACTGCTCCTCCTGCACCATCAGTCAGAACTAACCCCTCATATTTCAAATAACAAGATTCCAATGGGAAGAAAACTGGAATGGAGAAAATAAACCCTAAAAACCATCATATTAAACTACAGCAATAACTAAATACATTTATTAAACTGTATTTATTATTATATTATTTATATATTCTTTATAGAATATTTAAATAATATGTTATATTAATATTAATACTATTATATATTAAATGATAGCAATAGTTTAACACATATTAAACTATAACTAATACACATTGCAGTTTAGCAATAGTTCAATACTTAAGTTCAGCACTTACTTTTTTCTATTCCACAGCAAATACACTGACCTTAAGATTTCCCTACCAGATACACCGACTGTCTTGGAGTGGTCACTCACTACCAATCCCACACTTTACAGCAA
>VZRO01007699.1:202256-244795 GCA_013397915.1 Daphoenositta chrysoptera | reverse complement strand
GGCGGTGCCCCACGACGGGTGTCCCTGTTCCGGAGGCAGCGAGCGAGGCGAAGTTCAGCGTCTTGTTGTCGAAGGCATCCTCCACGCTGCAGAACATTCCGCCGCGCTTCTGCCGCGGCCGCGGGCTGCCCGCACCCAGCCCCGCAAAGCAGGCGGGCAGAGCCCCCTCCTGCCGCCCCGACATGGGCCCGGGACCCCCTGCGCCGCCCCGCTGCCGCTGCGCTCCCGCAGCCGCTCGCCCCGGGGACGAGAGCCCAGCGCCGCGTTAAGAGCCGCCCAAGGACCCCCGCCCCTCCCGGTGCCCATCCACCCGTGCCCGTCCCCACGTACCACCGGGAGGTGACATCTCCCAGCGTCTGTGATGGCAGAGACAGCGCGGGGTTGGCTGCTCTGGGAATGGGGTGAACGCCCCCCCACGAGCCCTCCCGGGCATCTCCCGGCCCCGCAGGGTGGCTGGTGTCACAATCCAGCTTCCCCATCCCCTCAACCCCAAACCAATTCATCTCTTTTGAAGGTTTAAAACAGATCTTTTTAATTAAAAGTTGACAATAATTTATGTATTTTACAAAGGAATAGAAAGTCTCTCGATATATATCATAGGAATCACAATACAAAAATATCTGTAAAATTCTCTAATCGAGCTCTCCAGCCCCTAGTTTTGGGCTGTCGGTTGCTGTCGCAGCACTGAACCCAACGTTCTGTATTTTGGATATGATTCTGGAGTAGGATTAGAGGACACGGGTCATGGCACGCCAGCCAGTGGACCAAAAACCTCCATTTTCTCTGCGTTACGTTTTGCATAAGTTTACAATAGTCCCTTTTAATAAACTGTACAGCACATCATACAGGGTTTAATACACATATTCACACGGTGATTTCCTGAGTCGAAGCTAAATCTCTTCCTGTGCACACCACGCTGCCGGCGAGGGGCGAGGGGCACAGGGGTGCGAAGGAGCCGGCGTCGGTCCAGGGACAATTTCTCTTCCCGGTCAGGAATTCTGTCCACAAGCCATGTAAGGCACTCAAGGAATCACTGAAGGCTACAGATATTATAGAGCAGAATACTGGAAATAACAGCCACATCCTCCAGCAGCTTGAACAAGTCCACTCGGGTTTGGGGTGAGGGGTGGCCCGGGGCACCCCCTCCTGCTGCTGCTGCAGCCCCGCACCGGGCACGGAGGGTCTGCAGGAACGCCCCAGATCGGGGCACTGCCCACCGCGGTCCTGGGGCTCGGAGACTGCGTTTGTAAGAGATGCACGGGAGCCGGAGTGAGGAAGCAGCAGCCGAGACCCGACACAGCCCAGCCCGGCCCCGAGCCAGGAACAAACTCCTCACACAGAGCCCAGCCCGGCCCCGAGCCACCAACAAACTCCTCACAGACCCCGGCGGGACGCGGGCAGCGAGCAGGACCAGCGGGATCCCTTCCCGGAGGGTGAGGCAGCACATGGATGGCAATCTCCTGTCTGTGCATTTACACGGAGGAAACAGTTCTGAAAACATTCTTTGAGCCATTTTTTCTTTCCTATGTACAAAACTTCTTACATATTTATAGTGACATAGAGATAAGCACAATCCCTTATTTACACACAGACCTGTCCTGTACAGTTGGCTTGGAACTTAAAACCCCCAGGATTAAGGAAGTCAATCAGAAAACAGAACCAATATTTGAGACACACAAACACACCGGGCAAGAGCACATCCTGAATGAAGAGCTGTGAGATGGACTCAAGACACTTCCTAACGTGCCCTTTGTCTCCTCAACCACCACCTGCAGGGCTTCCAGTAAATACGGTATTTTGACATGAAGAATTTCAGTAGAACTCAAAATAGACCCGTTTTAGGCATGAAATGCAGAAGCAGAAACACAGCTCATCCCAGAATCCCAGCACTGGTATTGGTATCTGGTAGAATCGGAGCTTGTTAAATCAATTCCATGATATAACCATATGCTGATATCAAAATCCACAACCCTGGCCTTAAAAAGTCGCATCCCTCCAGTACAAATACCGCACTTCTCTGACCAACACACTTCCTTCTGTTTCTGTAGCTGAGCTCCCTTTGCTGGGTTAAAACATGGTCGATGTACAAGTGCAGGAAGAGGTTGTAGAATTTCGGTATCAAGGGGTTTTCTTCATAGCTTTATAAACTCCAGCGGTGCAGGTACCTACAGAATAAAATAAACACGAGGTTTAACTACAGCTGCGGTCCTCTCCTCTACATGGGATTTTTAATCCCAAAATCTACAACATTTCCATTCCATAGGCTGTGCTGGGTTGTGTTAAGCAGCTCTCCATTAAGTCTAAGTTGGAGTAGGCTTACCCAGTTACTGTGTTTTCCTTAAAAAAAAAAAAANTTTTTTTTTCCTAAAAAAAAAAAAAAAAAAAAAAAAAAAGAGAGATAGTTTATTAAATGTTAAATGTACTGTTTCTCTAGGCTGTGCCATACATCAAATCATTCATTTTTCTTAAGCAATACTCCCCTAACAGTTTTGGGTAACACTCAGAATACGGTGATGATACTGATGAATTTACAATTCAAATTTACAATTTGCCTCATCTGACAAACTCTGGGAGGATGAGTTAATAACCACGGAGCCAAATTCCACCTCCTCAGGGGAGGAGAGACGGCACGAAGGACGTGGTGCCCGTGGGTGGGAGGGGGTGCTGCAGCTGCCCTGACCCTTCCTGTGCACCCTCCCCGGGCCTGTGTCCGTGTTCTCCATTTCACACTCGGCCACGAGGCCAGCGCCAGTCGGAAGGGGAATTCCTGGGGCACACACTTGGGAAGCAGAACAGTTCAGCCAATGCTAGAAAGGAGAGCATCCCCCATTCCCTCTCCATCCCCTATTCCACGTCTCTTCACCCCTAGACCAGCAGCAGCTGAATCCCCCTCCCCAGCGCAGCCCCTGCACCGCGCAGGGAAAGGATTAACCCTTCCCAGCCTGCCCGACCCCCAGGGCAGAGAATCCCAGACTGGTTTGGGCTGGAAGGGACCTTAAACCTCTTCTCGTTCCAACCCCCTGCCACGTCCTGCAGGTCGAATGGCTCTTTTGTCCCCCCCGAGGCCTTGAGACAGAGGATGCTGCTCACTGGTGGACAACAGCACCCCAAGAATTTCAATTCAAGCAATTCCTGAAAAGAGACCGAGAAGTAAATGACAGGAAAGAAACCAGGAGCCCGTGACACGGGATTTTCCAGATGCCGCGCTGCTGCATTCCCCTGCCCGTCACACCGCGCTCGGCTGCCCGGCGCTGCCACTGCCGATGTCGGTCAGCGCTGCCCGGGGCCGTCTGCGCCTGGGGGCCTCGGCAAAAGGCGCAGTTACCACTCTCTCCCCCCGCCGCCTCCCGCCAAAGACAGGCAATTGTTCCAGAAAGCTGTAAAAATGGGACAAAAGCATTTCAAGAACGGTAACGGATGGAGCGCTAATATTTGTGCATCTGAGCATTCACGGCTTGCGGGAAACAGCAGCTTTGCTGAATAGAACAGTGCAGGAATGCGATTCCTCAAAGATTATGGATCAAATTTCGTGTGAGAAAGGAATCACAAAATCCCAGAATGGTTTGGGTGGGAAGCTTGGACCCCAAAGCCCATCCAGTGCCACCCCTGCCATGGGCAGAGACACCTTCCAATATCGCAGGGTGCTCCAAGCCCATCCAGCTTGGCCATGAACACTTCCAGGGATGGGTCAGCCACAGCTGCTCTGGACACCCTGTGCCAGGGCCTCACCCCCCTCACAGGGAAGAGTTTCTTCCATACACCTAAGCTAAATCGCCCCTGTTTCAGTTTGAAGCCATTGCTCCTTGTCCTGTCAAGACAGGTCCTGATGAAGAATGATCACGTTGATCAGCACAGCCTCTTACCAAGGCTGCAATGGAAGGAGATATATATTTATCCATTTATCTTTAAATATGTATATTTACATGCTTATATATATATATATATTTGTTTATTTATATATTTCACAAGGGACCGTATGGCTGAGGGAGGCACCCGACAGCATCCTGGGCTGCTGGGAACAGGTGGGACATGTTTGGGGAGTAAGGAAGAGGCACCAAAACCACCAGGCAGCACTTGGACTGGCCAAGTGAACGCCTCACTGAGCCCCTTAAGCAGAGTTACCAAGCAGGTGAAGCGATGCTGGAGGTGTCTCTAAGGCAGCTCACCCCTCTCTCCCAAAGAAGAGTCAGCCTGGATGAGCCTGAGGTTCTTCATCATCTGCTAAACTTGAATCCAGCCTGGAATCCAGCTTGGGACACACCTTGGGATCCCGCGGCCGCCTGTGAGCTGTTCGTGGGACAGGGAATCAGGCCCCTGGGATCCGTGCAGTGGGAAAGAGTGGATCAGAGAGCCCTTGCACGAACACCGTGCCCTTGGGGGCTGGATCCCATCCCCACCTGGGACCCCACAAGCCCCCTGGACGTGGGAATGAAGACTCTCTCATCTTCCCATTTATGCCCCACGTTGAGAATAAACAGGTGGAATTTCATGTCCATGTAAAGAACATGTCCGTGGTGTATTTTGTTCCTGTCTATACTGACTTGGAAAATTCTGGGGTTTTCCTGTCTTAAACCAGTCCAATTTACCAAAGGAAGGAACGTTCCCGACCGTATCCATTTATGCTGACAAGTGCTGTGGGCGTTGGCTGTGCAGAGGAGCTACCCACGAGCATAAAAGCATTTCACTTCATTAATATTCATAGACCGAAATCTGAAACGCTGTTCCTGGGCCCCCTGAAGCTCTTCAGCAGCTCCAGGAGCCTGGGGGGAAGTGACATGCTTATGGGGATGCTGGGCATCCCCGAAGCTGGTGCCCGTCACTGCCAGCACTGCTCGGCCAGGTCGCGACTGCCGGGGAACGTCTGAGCTTTAACCATTCCTGTTCGCTCTCCTGCACAGTCTCGTGCCATGAACAACCCAAGGCGGGGCAGGGCTGTGTTTCTGGTCCTGGCATCACCTCCCGTGCTGGAAGCAGAACCCGGTGGCTCTGGCCCCACAGTCAGGCTCTGCCCTTCCTCCGCCCACGGAGCCGGGGGATCCTGACACAGGCACGCTACAAACTGCTTCTGCTACAGCAGAAAACAGGCCTGGTCCCTCGGGGCCTCATAGCAGGGGTTTAAAATGCTGTTTCCCTCCATTACAAATCATTTGCTTGTGATAAAATCTTGATACTACTCATTTCACACACACACACACACGTGTATATATATATGTGCGTAAAAGCCCACAGCATTTTCTTTTCACACTGGATTTTGAAGCAGTGGGTAATAAAAAATGAGAAGAGCATTTATAATTAAAAATATTTCATGACTCCTACACCACACAAAAAGCAGCACGTGGCAGCCTGGCCTTGCTCCCACTAGAACAGGTTAAATACATCTATTTTAACCATGCATTGTTTTTCCAAAAGCACCTGATTCTGCACTGAAAACTGCTTTGCCCTTTAAAAACCTGGTTTAGATTAATTGTTGGTAATATCCCCTAATGACTGTGGGTACACAGTGCTTTTGAATGAACATGATATCTTTACATATCTTTTTCATATAATTGTTTAATCACATTAGAATGCTTTTTAAAAAGAAAACTATTAGAAGTGAGTAATTATGGTAAAGGAAAACATGTTATGATAGCTACAACATATAGCTACACGTTGTGTTATCTAAAAAATAATAGGCAATATCATTAATATTTCCACAAATAAATAGCATCGATTTGTTTTCCAGCTAAAGAGAGTAAGAGAAGAAAGAGAAGCTGTGGCTGCCCCTGGATCCCTGGAAGTGGCCAAGGCCAGGTTGGACGGAGCTTGGAGCAGCCTGGGACAGTGGAAGGTGTCCCTTCCAAACCAAACCAGTCTGGGATTCTATTTGAAAATACTTATCTTCTATATTTGCAGAAATGGGAATTTTATAAATGTGATTATCAGTTAACCCTTAGAGGGGCAGTGGGTTCATGGCTGGAATCCCTGCTGGGGCACAAGCATCCATCTGCTGCTGCAGCTGGAAGGGCTGGAACGCCCCTGAGGGTATAAATCCTTGGGCTGGGAAGTCTCCAGGGGCAGCTGGGGTCAGGAATGTCGTGTTTGAGGGGCTTCTGGGAGAACTGCAGACAAAGCAGCCATTCAGCTCCACTCAGCCTGGCAGGAATGGGTTTTCTGTCCTTTCCGAACGGACCTGCAGAAACCGGAGCAGTTGATGGCATCGGGCACTGCTGGGGCAGGGGTGGCACCTGCCCAGGGCTCAGCTCCAGCAGCCCTCCCTGTCCGGACCTGCTCCTGGGCAGGTACTGCAGATTCACAGAGTCACAGCCCATCTGGAGTTGGAATCACCCCCAAGGATCATCGAGTCCACCCCCAGGCCGGGCACAGACTCACCAACAGTCCCACCGTCCGCATCCCTGGGAGCGTTGTCTGAACTGGACCACCTCACCACAGTGGCTTTTGGGAAACACAGCCACAGAGAGCCCTCTCAGAATCCGGCACTTTATGAATTTACAGCCGTTAGAAGTCTCCCGGTGCATTTAAGGAAGGGAGAAAAGCGGCTTTGGTTTGTTGATGTATTTCACAATCCCCTTCCACGGCCATCACAGCGCTGCCAACGTGCCGGTCCCTCCGGCCCCTCGGTGACAGCCTCTGACACTCCACTCACCAATTTGCTCTATCCCGGGGGTGTTTGCAACATCCTTGTTTACAACAAGGAGCAAAGTGCCCCCCGGGGCAATGTGTCTTCAGAAAAAGCCATTGACAGAACAGCACCTCCTCCATCTGCCTCTGCGGATCTGCACGAGGCCAGGACAGTCTTAGTGACTTGGACATGTTCTCCTTTCCTGGGGGAGGTTTCTCTGGGATTTCTGCTGACCTGGAAGTGCAGACATATCACTGGGCGTCCCAACCCCCTCCATGGCAGGGGCCATTTACACAAAGATTAATTTACAAACAGAATACATTCTTTATAAAAAGCTAACTTTATAATAGATTTTTCCAGCTAATTAATTCTTCAGGCTTATACTAAGTTTGATAAATTACAAAAATACGTGTCCCTATTATTTGCAAGAGCTCAGCAAGACCCAAATTAAGGGTGAGAACTCTTCAGCTGTGATGAGAACTGACCCTGCTCTGCCCAGGAGTGCTTTAGGGAATGAATGGTGAAATTAATGATTATCTTCAAGACCAGCTTTGTGGAGCAGGCTGTTACCCTGCCAGTCCCAGCTCTGTACAGAGTCAGGCGGAGTTTTCTTTCTGAGAACAAGCTGAGGATGGAAAGCACTGGGGTCTTGAGGGGGGAATACACAGGACACCAAATTGCTGCTGCTGCTGCACAAATTTACACTCCAAAAACCTCTTCTCTACGTCCCACAGAAAGAGGAACACCCATATAAATGATTCAAGGGAAGGCTGGATGGGACTTGGAGCAATCCGGGATAGTGGAAGGTGTCCTTGCCCATGGCAGGGAGTGGGATGAGATGACCTTGAAGGTCCCTCCCAACCCAAACCATTCTGGGATTCTGTGCTGTGTGCAATAGCCCTACAGCAACACAGGAATGGGTTTTTTAGTTGTAGAGAGGATAAAAGAAAGGCTGGTCCCAGGTCCTGCCCTCAGAACCTGCCCAGGAAGCACAACCAAAAGTTCCTGCTGTAATAAACCAGATGTTTTGCTCAGAAGGAAAATCCCAGTAGGTCTGTGTCAAAGTGTTTTCCCGTGGGATTAAGGAGCAGCCTCTGCACAACCAGAGGTGTCTGGGATGAGCAGTGGGATGAGCGAGCTCCCAGCCGTGCTCAGACCTGGCTGAAGCCGTCCTTCAGCACCAGCCACGCTACTCCTGCCCCAGGGCCTCCATCTCATCCCGTCTCATGCATAAATTCAGACTGACATTGTCATTTCCGCGCACTTCAGTCTGTAACAGCCCCGGAGACAGCGGAGCAGAAACACCGTGCAAGGAGACACCCCACGCTTTTACACAAATTGACAATTATGAACCCACTGGAAATCTCTTCATTATTGCTGAGCCCAATCCTGCTCTTCACCGAGAGAGAAAGCCACAAGATTTACAGCACAGTAAAAGGGAGGAAAAGCTTTTAAGTCAATCCCTCCGTGCCTTCCCAGGAATGCCTTTGCTCAATGGGAGTCTCTTTAATGGCCTGAATTTCCCCCACACTTCACTTTAAACAAGGATGTTTGGGGTCACCCTGCTCAGCAAAGACTTGCCAATTAGCATTCTAATGATGGAGCTCATTAGTGTCCCTGTGAAGGAAGTAATTTCCAGGATGCCTGAGCACACACACACACACAGGGCTGCTGATGGAGCCTTACAGGGAATTTCAGCTTCAGTAGCTCCTCACCTCTCCTGTGGATCCTTTCTGGAAGGAAGGACAAAAGCTCAAAAACCCCACCCTTTGCTGACAGCTAGAGCACACCAGGAACACAGAACAATTTGCTTACTGTTCCCCTGATCAGTATGCAAAGTCATTTAAAGAAAAGGAATTATCTACAAAACAGAGGCTCACAGGGACAGATCCTGCTCTGGTGTTGAAGGAGGTTCTCCTCGGGGAAATGCTCCCATCCCACCACACCTGCTATCCGTGGTTAAATAAAAACATCAAGCTCTGAACTCTTTAAACTGGTATTTTAAATTGCTGCCTACAGTAGGAAATATGTTATATATTCTTAATTTAAAATGTTAACGCCATTTCTAAAGAGAATTTATATTGCTGTAAGAAATACAAGGGTTAGAGGAGGATGGGTCCACCCTGAACCTAAAACTGGCTTGCTGCTGGTGACCATCACTGGGATTTCGGGGGAGAGGCATCTCCCCATGACCCCAGAGCACATTCAGCTCCACAGACACCAGTTAAACACGGCAACCTGCTTTTAGAATCATGGAATATAAACTGGCTTGGGTGGGAAGGGACTGCAGAGATCACATAGTTCCAATCCTCTGCCAATCTTCTCCCCATCCTTCTATCACTGGAAGAATTGTAAATAATGATTTAATATTAATATTATCAACGTTTTAGTTCAGATCGATGTCATTAAATTGCAATTACATGACTGTCTTTTGTTACCAAGAGGAAACCTCTTCATGGGTCTGAGTGGATCCCCCCCAGATAAAACCCCTCTTCACGGAGGGGGTGTTCCCTTGTCAGGGCATGCATGGGATCATTGGTCATTCCCATCCTATCTGTGTCAGGCAGCCCCGGGTAACACCTCGTGTGCATCCATCGGAAGGAATTTCCTTCCAGGGGACACTGGGTGGGCAGGCGGGCACCCCCTCCTGCCCCTCGGATGCAGCGCTTGCCACACAGAGGCTCTGAGCTCTCCTTGTTCCCAGTGTGGGGCACACAGAAATCAAACCTGGTGACAACATTCAGGGCTTCATTTAGGATTGGATGGAACTGGGCTCGTGCTGCTGAATTCCTGAATGAAGGCATTCCAGTACGAGCTGGTGCACCAAGCACAGCTTTTGCTGATGCAGACCTGGGCTTCAGCACATTCCAGATGCTATTTCCTCTGAATAAACAAATATCAAATGGAGCTACAATAAATGCTAGGGGTTTTAATTAAACTGAGATAATCAGTGCAAAAAATATGGATGCTCAAGCCCTTTCTATAAATGTAAGAGTTAATATCTATAAAAATTTCTCTTAGGTAACTGACAACTTATTTATTTGGACACAGGCAAGTGCTACCCAACCCTGCGAGCCTCCAGTCTCCAAAATTAAACACACACTAAGAAATAACTAAAATACCATCCTAAACATGCTTGAGACAATAAAATGGCCTGTAAAGCAGAAGTTTCTGGTCCTCCAGGACACACAGATCCCCGTTTCCTTTGGCTGCAGCACCTTCCAGTGGGGTGCCTGTTGATGGGTTCTCTGCTGTGGGGCACCCCCAGGTGCCCACCACCCCTGCCTGGGTGCTGCCCACTTTGACCCACAGGAGAGCTTCATCTTGCAGTGGAATTACAATTTGATTAATTAATTAATACATAAATTTGGCGTGTAAATAACACTTTTATAACACATGTGCAGCTGCAGCTTTCTCTGCCACTGTCCCCATTGTGTTTATCTGCCAAGTAACTCATTATCACCACAAATTTTTTAAAAATGAGTGAAATTGTGAATTAAAATACTTTTCCAATTACTGTTTGTTTTTTCTATGCAAAATGAAAAATATTTTCCTCTTTTGCATTTGAAACAAGCATTTTTAAAAGCAGCGTGGCTGCTTGCTGTCCATACAAATCTGACTGTGCATTAAATTACCTCCCAATAATTTTGTGTTAAGAGTGATCACTGATCTAAAACATAAAATCAGCATTTGTTACTATATCACACTGAAATTTAACACCGAAATTACTGCAGCAAAATAGCAATAATTAAGTAATGTTTACATAAAGACTGGTAATTTCAATACCAAATTCAGTATTTCCTCTGTTATCTCCTGAAGTATTTTAACCCCAGTGAGAGACACCAGCAGGTGAAGGAGTTCCAGAGTACCCGGAATCCCAGGATAAAGGGGTGTCCAGTTGATCAGCCCATCTTACCTGCCCGGAGCTCCGATCCCTGCCTGCCCCGTGCTCCCAGGGAACGGGGCCGTGGATCCTCGTTCCTGGCCTCGCCCCACAGCCCCGCGTTTCTGTGCTCAGCTGTGGATCCCGTGTGGTCAATCACACTCTGGAATTTCTTCTGGATTTCCCCCTCTTCACCGGTTTTTCTAGAGGATTCTTTTTCCTCCCCAGTTCCTGCGCCAGCCTCCCAGGCTCGGGCTCTGTGGGACTCGTGCTCCCTTTCCCCAAGGTGAGGACATTTTCCAGGTGACAACATCTTCCAGGTGACAACATCCTCTGTTCCCTCTTGCTGCCTCTCCCAGCCCAGTGCACGTGGATCAGGGATAATCTGGTTTAGTTCACTCTTTTCCAGGTTGAACTTTTTGCCGGGACAGTGTTAAGCCTTTTGTCATTGTTCAGGGCCAGCCAATTACAAATTATTGCACCATTTTTCTCATCATGGTTTAGGGACAACTCAAAAAAAAAATTACAGCTTGATTTCCTGAATGTAGCTTTATGTTTTTTCCTAAAACAGGGCTCGTGGAATATTTAACAAAGCATGGGACATACCCTGTGCAACGAAGAAATACCTTGGAACAAACCACTTCATTTCCATTCCTATTCATCTTTTCATGAGCCACTCCTCTGGAACTCTTCCTAAAATCTTCTTTCAAGACAGGTTTTTAAAGAACTGTGGATAACAAATATGAATGTGTGGCATACAAACAGGACATGGGCACTTCTACACAGAAGCAATTTTTCACCTGCTTAGCAGGGAACCAAAATAAATTCAGTGTATCTGAATGAGTTACGGCGCTCCTGCCGCGGAGCCCGGGGCTCGTCCAGCAGCAGAGCCCCGGCTCTGCAGGTTTGTTCCAGCAGCAGGGCGGGCGCTCCGGGAGGAGCCCGTGCCTGGAGGAGAGGGAGGAGCGGAGTTTTTGGCTTCCTTTGCCGGCTTAGTCCTGTCCTTTCCAAGCGCTCCCCGGGGCCTCAGCCGTGCAGGGACTCCCACACAGCCGGTTCAGCCCCGGGGAAAGCGCCCCGCAGGCTGCACCTGCCTTGGCCGGGAGCGAAGTACGAGACACATCTGGGGGGGTGGAAAGGGCAAAGTCTCTGTGTCGGTCTCGGGAAGCAGGGCTGAACTCCTGGGAAGAACAGCAGGGGCAGCTGGAGTGTCCTCAGGAGGCTGAAACAAGACAGAAAAACAGGAATCAGAGAAAAGCCCACCTGGGCAAAAATAACATTCATGAAACCTCTGTGAGGTCCTATTTATAATTATCTGCTGAACTGTACAACTGATAAAAAAGGATTTGTGATATATTCCATTTATGTTGGTTAGTGGGGAGCGTTTCCCTCCACGCCATCCGTGCTCTGGTCATTGCTGGCAGCACACAGAGAAACAGGGCAATTTATCCCCTATTTACACGGGGAAAAAAAGGGGATTCAGGGAGTACCTGGGGCCCTATGGCGCAATGCCTGGAGGAACACACCCTAATAAATGCCATGTTCCCCCAAACCCACCTGGTTGCTGTCCTGGAGGCAGGACAGGCTCTCTGGCTGTGCAGGGAGAGGGGTTGAGGGTTTCCAGGGACTTCCAGCCAGGATCAGCTGGAGCAACCCCTGATGTAGTCAGAAGAATAACCCCAGACTGGGTGTTTTCCCTGGCTAGCTAGATGTTTCCTTGTTTTTGAACCTGCTTAATTTTTCCTTGTCCTTCCCTCCAATGAAGGAAATTCTGTTTGACAATTTTTTGCCTGTTGGTGCCCAGGTTTCCTGGTTTTTTAAAGGATTTGGAGATTTCCATGTTTAAGTTGTCTGGAATGCCCAAGAGATTGGATGCTCCAATCCTACTGATAGAGCAAGAGGAAGGCTCTGATGCTTTATGAGAAGGAGAGAGCAGAGGAGACCCGAGGGCTTACCTTGTGCATGTGGCCTGAAGGACTATGACCAAAGAATGAAAGCTAAAGAGAAAAATAAAAACAAAAATAAAAACTGAAAAGGGGAGGGAAGAGAGGAAAAAATGGAAGAGAAGAAAGAGATTAACAGTTTACAGTGTGTTTAGCTGAGAAATAAGCTGTGGTTAAAGACAGAGTGCAACAAAGCTCTCAGGTGAGAAGAAATATGGAGTGTGAAGTAAAGTCCAAGTGCTCGGGGCTCAACTTGGCTCATGAGAGCTCCTGTGTCTCTCGGACTGGTGACAGTGATCCCCTGCCCCTCTGAGCCCAGCCAGCCACAGGCTCAGGGGAAATGGTGGGGGGAAACATCAGCTCAATTCCTCTGACACCTCTGAACACCCCAAGCCCAGCCTGCTGAGGTCTGGGTTCAGTCTCAGGCACTAGTCCAGCTCAGCCCCTGTGGTACCTGACCTTGGCCATCTCACTGGAAAGGGGTGGGTTCAGCTGAGGGCAATTCTGGGGTAAAACACAACAGTTTTGGCTGACTGGAGAAAGCTCAGTGACACGAACCGTGGCTGCAGCCGCAGGTGAGGGAGGAGAGCGAAGCCCCTCGTTCCTGCTGGGAAAGGCTGCTTCATGCAGCTGCATGTCCAGGGGCTGGAGAAGGGAGGGAGGGAGCAAAACTCCCAGCTCCTTCCCCAGAGCTCCCGCTCAGCCCTCGGCTCTGTCCCTTCCCAGGGCCATGGCCCCGTCCCTGCCGAGTCCCGCGTGTGGGACGGCACCGACGGCGCTCAGGAAGGCAGGACTCGGTTTGAGCAGTTCACTCTTCCTCCTCAGAGGGACTGGTGCAAATCCAAACTGTTTTCCTGGAGCTGTTCCCCTTTCTAACTGCCCTACACACACGAGCTCTCTCTCAGGTTGTTTCCTTGGCCCAGGTGAAATGGAGAATGGTCATGTGCACACACAGCAGCTGTTCCGTCTGCATGACCTTACCTTTTCCTCTAACTCTTTTATTTGTCTTTTTTGGCCTTCAATTCTTTCTTCTAGCTCTTTAATTCTCTGTCAGATTTCAAATAAAAAAATATTTATTAACCAACCAAATACAGATGTACCCAGAAGATGCATTAGTTTGGGGGATATAAATTGTATGTGCTGTGCTTCTACCAAAAATAAATTGGGTATTAAGCTGTAGGTGAGTCCTCTGTGATTGTCACCGTGTGTGACAAAGTCAGGAAAAGCACGATGCCCGGTGTGCAGGGTTATCCAAGGCCAAGCAATGCCTGCCCCAGGCCCAGCCAGTCTGGGACAGCTCCAGGAGGAGAGGCCGGTGCTCCCAAGGCCATCCCTCCCCGAGCCCCGCCCGCCCGGCCCTGCCCGGCACCCACCTGCTGTGCGTGCTGAATGAGCTCCATCCTTTCCCGCAGGATTTGGGCGTCCCTCTCCCGGAGCTCACTCATCACCTGCCGCTTCCATTGCTCCACGGCGCTCTTCAGCTTCTCCTTCTCCTCTTCTGAAAGAAGTTCGGAAATTTTGGCTCCAGCTTCTTGCTGCAGGGCATCATAGAGCATGGCTTCTAATTCCAGAATTTGCTAATCAAAAACAATATAAAGCTGTCAGCTCGACCTTGTCCCTGGTCGGGTGAGGAGTTTGTGAGGAACTGAACATCTGACCCTGAAAGGCAATGGGAGCAGTGGAGGGGCTGTGTGCTGAGCCTCCCGCAGGGGACACATGGAAAGCTCCATCCAAAGGGAAAACACTTCGGGCTGCCTTCATCCTGTGGGGCTCCGAGCAGCACTGCAGCTGGGACAGCCTCTGGGCCCAGCCTAGTCTGCCCCTCAAACATGTGGGAGTCAGCTTCTCCTTCCTGGGAATGGCAGATGGCCATAGGGAGAGACGGGAAAAGGAAAAAAGTAAAGGATGGGGGAAAGGGAGAAGGGAGAAGGGAAAGTGTAATTAGGAAAAAGGAAAGAGGTGCATAAAAGACTCATTTGTGAGTTACAGATATTTTTTACATGTAGCTTTCAGTCCCTCGGTTCCCCTTTCCCAGCTACCCTGCTGTCCAGCAGAGGACACAGCAGCACCAGTCCACGCTCCTGCCAGAAAGAAAAACTCCCTGCTGTGTGTGCAGCATTTTGTACCAACCAGTGGAAAATGCCTCATTGGGAAGACATTCCCAGCACTTCCTCTGGCAGAGCTGTTGGCTCCAAGAGGGTCTGTGCCCAAGAAAACGACCCTGTCCTGTGGCTGGGCTCGGCTCTTGCCCCTCACGGGCAGACGGATGCACCCTCTGGATTCACTGAGATGGAGAAGCGTGCAGGAAATGGGCTGGCCATGCTTCCCTGGGGTCACTGAGCCTGGCACCCTCCTAGGGCACGTGGTGTTGCCAGGCAGTGTCTCCTGCCTTGGCATCCAAGAGAAAGACTATTCCCCCAGGCAAGCCAAGAGCGAGCTGAAATCTATTCAGCAAGTTTGATACAGAGCAGAAGAAAAGGCAGCAGCTGGTGGCACCTCTGCACACCCCCTCCAGAGCTGGTGGCATCTTGCAGAGCTCTCCATGGCCTCAGGAGAACCCCACTGCCATAGAAACATGGAATTGTTGAGGCTGGAAGAGTCTGCAAAGTCCCCCAATGCAAGTGTCCCCCAGCACTGCCAAGGCCACCACTAACTCCTGTGCCCAGGTACCACACCCACACGGCTTTTAAAGCCCTGCTGGGTCTGTTGTGCTAATTCAGCTCAATTCAAAATCACGTTTTTCTGGCTGGGGCTGCTGCTGCTGTTTGCTCACTGGGTCTCAGCTGAGCCAGGGCAGCAGAATGCTCCCAGCAGAACAGTGGCACCACGGCAGGAGTTGTGGTACTGATGGCAACTGATGGCAACTGCGGCATCTCCTTGGGGAAAAACACCTCAGATCTCAGGAGAAGATTCTGCTTTTCCTTTTAAAAACAACACCAACACCTCGCTGACCTCATCCCAGCAAACGCTGCTATTGGAGACGTGGATTTCTGCTGGGCCCCGAACCTCACGGACACAACCATCAGCCATCTCTGGATGTACTGACTTGTGCAGGAAGAAGGGCAGGGGGCCCTCCTGGTCTCCAGAGCAGCAGCAGTGTCAGCCAAGGGCTCGCTGGAGCAGAAGCCCTGCAGCAGCCAAGGGCAGTGAGAGCGTGCAGGGCTTAGCGGTTCCAGTGCTAATCTTGTTGGCTCTGCTTCAGGGGGGGATCATGATTAGCTGCTCCTCATCTCCAGGGGCACAAAGGAAACGTGGAAGTGAAGCAAATTTTATAAAGCAAAAGAGCTTTTTCCACTCGAATTCCAGGGCAGAACAAAGCTTCCTTGCTGCTTTCAGGCTGCGTTTGTGCCCTGGAGCAAAGCTGTGCCTGGGACACGCGTGTGACGCCTTCAGAAAACACAGGAAAATACAGAAAAACTCAGCCCCCTTTGCAAGGGCTGCACACTCTTTGCACTCACTGCTTCCCATGAGCAGACTCAGCCTTCAGCTGCACAAGCTTCTCAGGACAGCTCAGGGCAGGAGGTTGTGGAATCACAGAGTCCCAGGCTGGGGCCTTAAAGACCATCTCTTGTTCCCTCCTTACAGGGAAACTCCACTATAAGGTGTTACAGGGCTGAGACCACAGGCAAGGGAGCTTGTGTGCTTTCCAAGGTTTCCACAGTGCGTTGGCTCCAGATATAGCTCAGCATTTGGCAAGATCAGTCTTAAAAATCACTCATAGGACAGACAATGTATGGAGCAAAAGCTCCCCCAAATGGTTTGAGACACAAGTGGAGAACAGGATGCAGAAACAGAGGCATAAATACTCATTGCTCCTCAGAAAGTGTACCTGTGCCCTAGGTTTGCATAGAACTGAAAAAATTAGATAAACTGAGAGGAAACTTTATGCCTTTTGTGAATATATATATGTTTTCTCTCATTGATGGAAACAAGAGGCTGATGACTGAAAAGATGGGTGAAATGCATTAGGATCAGCTAATGATGAACCTGACTTAAAAGCAGTTTCATTTCAAATTTACACATCCCAGAATACCTCCAGCTGCTCTGGTTACAGAGGCTGTAATCCAAAATCCAGGGAAATATCTAGGCTAAAGTATAATTTTTTAAAACATAAGACAAGTTACTGAAAACCTCATTTCCTTATCAGTCCTTTACTGAAACTCTGGCTGAATTAAAACTCGTGTTGACAAGTTAATGTTCAGGTCCTAACCCTGCAAGGGCGAGGAATTCTGTTGAGGGGGAAGTTGTGGTCAGCTCCGGGTGCAGAGGACGTGCTGAACTCTCATCCCACGCAGCCCTCGGGGCACTCCCCGAGCAGCACTGCCCGAAGCAGAGCTTCCACACGGGACAGAGCACACGGTCAGTGAGTTAACCCAGGTGTCCGAACTCAGTTAACACTGACAACGCTCACCTTGTGAGCCTGGTCCAGGGACTGTTTCCTGAAGTCCAGCTCATCGTCCAGGTAGCCCTTTTGCTTGCTGAACAGCTCCTGGGGACCGAGGAAGAGGCTGTCAGTGACCACCACGGCCCCAGCGCCGTGTCCCCTCCCCATCCCCTCCCCTGGCTGCTCCTCCCTGGTACCTTCTCGTTCTCCAGGTCCAGCATCTTCTGCTGCAGTGCGGACTCGGTCACTTCGATCTGCTGGAGCCACTGAGGGGACAGAGAGCAGAGCCCAGCCTGAGCACAGCCCACGGGCTCAGCCCCCTGGGACCTGGGGATGTGTCAGCACAGGCCAGTACTACTTAAACAACAGAGCAAAATTCACTAGATCATTGTACTTTTCTTTTCTATAAGCTGGGATGGAAAAAAGCCATATTTCAAAGCCTGGCCCTTCCCTTCCGACGTCGCTTTGCGAGTTCAGCAACATTTTAAATGAAGCATTGTCTGTCTGCATTGCTGGCTTGTTACCTCTACCTGGACAAAGCCCATTTAATTCCACACAAAGCACCATGGGCTGTGCTGTGGGGCTGTCACCTCCCACACCAGTGCCTGCTCACAGGGGTCAGGTGCTTTCAAGACACCAAGACCAGCAGTGATGCTGTGGTCGTTACCTTTTCAGCCAGCGTGAGGACAGTCCTGGCCTGGATGATGACCACCTGCTCTTCATTGGTCAGATTCTGCACCAAAAACAGAGCACAATTACAACAAATCCCAGTGTCTTGTTACTAACCCACTACTTGGGCCACTGATGTTTTAAATACATCTGAAATTAAATATGTTTGAGGAACAATAAACTAAGGCAGAGAAAATTAATATTGTAATGCAACATCATTGTAAAAGCCATTGTCATTATTCATTACCAATCCTTATCATACATAATTCTTCCAAAATTCTCATATTTACCAAAAAGAAAAGTGACACTGGATCTATTTGTACCCTACTGGGAATAAACACCCATTTACACAGGACAAGGTCAAGCTCAGCACAAAGAGCCATGGGGAGAAGAGATGCTGTGTTCATCCCATGCACAAGCCTCACTTTGTGCAGCCAAGTCATGATTTTGGGAAGCATTTATTGAGATGTTGGCTATTCCATCCATCTTTCGTTGCCTTCTCAAAAAAATCAAAGTACTGGGCTTGGCATTTCATCCCAAGCTTCAGTGTGACCACAGGCACAGCAGGAGAAGGGGCCTGGCCCTGGCCTGGGTGGGGACCCCGAGTCAGAGCCAGGGACAGTGCTCAGGGTGACAGTGGAGAGTTTATGGCACTGCTGGGACAGCAGCAGGGCTATCCAGCAGGGATTGAATCAGGGCATCCCGGGATGGTCTGGGTGGGAACGGACCTTAAATCCCTCCCAGTGCCACCCCTGCCATGGCAGGGACACCTCCCACTGTCCCAGGCTGCTCCCAGCCCCAATGTCCAGCCTGGCCTTGGGCACTGCCAGGGATCCAGGGGCAGCCACAGCTGCTCTGGGCACCCTGTGCCAGGGCCTCACACCCTCAGGTATTTATAGTTCTGGTACTTCCAGGCTGTCCCCTGGTCCCGGGGATGGTGTTTGGCTGGTGTCCAGCCTGTCCCGAGGAAGAGCTGGGGCAGCCCAGGGGCAGGGCTGTGCAAACAGTGGGGACCCTTCTGCAGCCCCGGTGCTGTGTGGGGTCTCCCAGGAGGACCCTGGAGTGGCTGAGGGCTCTGTGAGACCTTGGGCTGGAGAGGGGCTCTCCTCTCCTGGGCCCCTCACAGCCCTGGGGCTCTGCTGATAGAGGAGAGCCCAGGAAAAGGCACACAGGGACGTGTGTGCCTTCCATGTACGTAACTGTAGGTGCAATTATTCACTGCCACCTGCTGAAGGAGAAGCACTTTCAAGTTTCTTATTATTTGCTTCTCCTTTTCAGGCTGCTGTTGTAACTTCTTGTTTAATATCCCGGTTATTATCAAGGGTTTATGGGTTATTAGACAAACTCAAAGCACACAGCTGCTGAAATGCAAAAGCAAAGCAAACGCAGAGAAAGCAAATCAAAAAACCATGTGTGAGCAGTGGCCAGAAAACACCAAACACCAACATTATTCTTCAAATAACAGAAATATTAAAAGCAATATGGTGACACCGAGCCCCTGTGTTTCACTCTTCAGGTGGTAGCAAAACCTTAAAACGCCAGCAAATGCTTCCCTCGTAGCCCAAGCCAGAGGCAGGACAGGCTGTGCAGCACCAAACCAGGCAGCTTCACTTCACACGAGGACAGGTATTCCCCAAAGCATGCACAATTTATAAAAGGAACATACACTTACGGCGTTATCCCCTAAAATGTCCAGCTTTTTCATCAGCTCTGCTACTACTATGTCCTGACAAGAGAGAAATGGAGAACCAGGAGTCAGCACAGAGCGTCTGCTTTTGCCCAGGGAGAGGAGGATAGGAAACGAGAATTCCTTA
Organism: Daphoenositta chrysoptera; assembly: GCA_013397915.1. Classification (NCBI taxonomy): domain Eukaryota; kingdom Metazoa; phylum Chordata; class Aves; order Passeriformes; genus Daphoenositta; species Daphoenositta chrysoptera. Next base: position 225,483 of record VZRO01007699.1, on the reverse strand, counting down.
CTGTTACACCTTCTGCCTCGCAGTACACCTGCAGAGGGCTCTTCCCCTCCGTGAAGGGGCCGTGGTGGAAGTTGATGGCAGGGGACCGTCTCTCCCTCTCCTGAAAGGACAATAATTCCTTGGTTACCCACTCTGGGGTGTCACACCACAGCATCGTGGAATGATTTGGTTGGAAGGGCCCTTAAAGGTCGTCCCACTCCACCCTCCTGCCACAACAACCTCTCAACACCTCTGGTGGTGTTTGGGGTTTTCCTCTTTTGTCATCACTCTGCACAGAGCCCCTTGGCCTCGCTCCCTGCAGAGTGCCCCCTCTCCAGGACCGTTCCCAAACCTGCTGTGCCCGCTCGCACAGGACTGGGGTGCCACCTGTGCTCACCTCCAGCTCCAAGATCCTGAACTCCAGCAGCTCGTTTTGGTCCTTCACGTCCTGGACATCGTGTTTGAGACGAGCCTCCTCGGCTTCCATCTGTTTAATCTGCCACACGCATAAAGCAGCACGTCCTTAGCACCGCGGGCAGCGACGCTCCCAACCAAACAACACGGGCCGGGCTGGGCAGGGCTGGGCTGGGCTGGGCTCGGGGGGCTCCGGGGCCGAGCCCACCACCCCGGGCAGGGGCAGTGCTGAGGGTCCCAGCCCACCCTGGGCTGCGGGGGGACACAGGGCTGACCCCCAGGGTCTCCTCGCACCAGAGCCCCACCTTCCCAGCAGGTTTATACGGATCTTGTATTAAACATGAATAACTGCCAGCAGGGCTGTGCAACACAGATTAGAATATTGAACCTTCTGCATCCCTCTAGATACAAATATTACTTGAACAATACAAATAGAAAAGCTGAACACCTTTTCTACCAGTTCCTGATTTCTTCTGTACAACGCCTGCTTCTCCTCAATCCACTTCATGTCCTTGGGAAGGAAATGAACAACACTGTAGGTGAAGCTGCACTGCTTAGCACCAGCACAGCTGCAAGTATTTCACTAAAGCTCACATACAGAGGGACAGGATAATGTTACATGTGAAATTGTAAGTCCATTACTTCCTAAAATAACTCCCTAAGCTACCCTTGTCCATACAATTTTAACAGCTCTGTAGTACACAAATGGAATAAAAACATTCCAGTGATTAAAAAATTCTTTCAGGTAAAATCTGGTTTGCATTAAATGGGATATTTTCAACTATGTGTTTACTATCAAATATCTATTTTGCTAAATACAAATTACATATTTCTGCAGATCAGGCAAACTAAGCTTTATTTGGAAGCTAACCTCTAAATTTGAGGAATATATGGAACCCACAAACCCCAGAACATTGTTTATCAGCAAGAGCAACAATAAGAGGTTAAGCTGGGAAGGCAATGATTAAATCATTTAATATTATTTTATAGTTCTCAAAACCATNTTTCAAAAACCATTTTTTTTTTTTTTTTTTTTTTTTTTGCTTGTTTTTTTTTTTTTTTGGTTTTTTTTTTTTTTTTTTTTTTTTTGCTTTGTTTGGTTGTTGGGGTGGTTTTTTTGTCTGCAGAAGTGCTATACAAACTGCGACCAGCCTGGGAACATTTCTGGCTCCCCAGTAGAGAGATTGGGAAAGGGCTGGAGTCAGCATTACCTGACCCTGCTCAGCCAGAGCCTTCTCCAGGTCTTCTATCTGAGCCTGGGACCGGTGTATTTCTGCTTGGAGCTGCTCACGTGTCTGTGGGATACGAGGGAGAAAGGAAGCAAACCAACCAATCAATAAATAACAATTCAAAAATAAATGAAAAATAGAAACAAATCAAACTTTCTCCAAAAGACTAAAGCTAATACAGGTACAGAAAATATTTAAAACACCAAATGTTTTTAACAAATGATTTTGAAAGTTCTTTGGCAGAAGAAATTTGCAGCTGAGCACAGAGTATCAAATAATCAAGTGTAATCAAATCAAGTCTGGGGGATAGGATTAATGATTTTGAGATTTAACTCAAGATTAACAAAATGGCAAAGCAGAGCTGGCTCCTCACAGCTGGTCATGGCAGAACCCTCCTTTCTCCAAGAAACAAACAAAAATTACTATGGCACAATTCTGGGCACATCTGGTTCCCTTAAGTTTGGGGCATATTAAAAACTCAGAACAGACCCCACATGACAAACTGGCAAATTTCATTGATCTTTGTGCCTTTAGTGCCTTATCTATGACTTAGAACCTTATCTATGATTTAGTGATTTAGTGCCATATCTATTTCATACCCATGGCTCATTTTTTACTATATCTGCAACTTCCTGCTTATTTAAATAGACACCACATTCCTACACGGGTTTTCTGGGGAATAAATGCAATTATTGTTAGCTGCTTTATTTGTTACATACTTTCATAGAACATTTTCTTTCCTTGAACCATTTCTCTGCTATTTATCCTGAAATTTACACCGAAAGTGACCTTGTTTGCACGACCTACAGTGCTGCCTCATTTGTCTCACTATGGAAAAACTAAAATCAAGTCACTTTTACAGCCTTGGCTCACTGTGATTTTCTTTCTAGGTGCAATCCCCAGTGTTTCAGAGTAGATGTTCATTCTGGGAACACTTCTGGGAATGTCAGTTTTTGTGCATTACACCTGGACCCACTCTAAGTGTTCCTGGATAACACCTTCACAGAACAGATGTAGGAACAAATTAAACCTCTGCAGGCACATTTCTCCTGTTAAACAGCGAATCTGTCCCTTTCCTGACTGCACTCACCCTTGCAGGCTGGGCATGACATGTCCTGCCAGCCCTTCAGAGAGCCATGGAACGGTTTGGGTTGGGAGGGACCCCAAAGCCCCTCCAGTGCCACCCCTGCCATGGCAGGGACACCTCCCACTGTCCCAGGCTGCTCCCAGCCCCAATGTCCAGCCTGGCCTTGGGCACTGCCAGGGATCCAGGGGAGCCACAGCTGCTCTGGGCACCCTGTGCCAGGGCCTGCCCACCCTCCCAGGGAACAATTCCTCTGTAACTCCTTGTAGCACACAACAAACTCATAACAAAAGCAACACTTCAGGCCGGCTGTCCAGAGCCACAGGGACTGGGTGAGGCAGACGAGCAGGCAGAATAGCACAGGGCACTTTGCAATTTAATTAACAGAAAAATCTCAGCTATAAGCCTTCTAAACATTTTATGAGGAATCATGTAATCTCTCAGAGCCCACAAGGAATTAAAGACCACGCATTACATATTTAAGGCTATCTGTCCTAGTTCTTTACAGAAAAAGAGCTTAATTTCAAGGATTTCCCATTAAAAACTCTCCCTGGATTTCCCTTAAACAGATCAGAGGTGGAAAGACCCAGCTGCAGCAGTGGTGGGTTCTCAGCAAACCCTTCCCAGGGAGGCTGCGGGAGTCGGAGCGCCCGGAGCCGCCCGGCCGAGCCCCAGGTGAGCTGGGGAACAACCTGAGCAAGTGCACTCGCATCCCCACCCACCCTCGCAATTCCAACCCCTTATTTCCACATAATATAAGCCATGTAGACCTTAACTTCTCGTTCTGCATCCAAGGTGCCCCCGACCTGCTCCTGCAGCAGGGCATAGGCGCGCTGCAGGGCCTGGTACTCCATCGTCAGCTGCCGAAAACGCAGCTCCGTCTCCTCCTTGGCCATGCCCTGCAAGCAAAAAAAAATGAGGGGATTAGGTTTGTTTTCCCTTAAAGTGCCAAAATTATCACGTTTGAAATGTAATTTGGAAGCACGGTACTAAAAATCTTCGTTATGTGCCCTCAAGCTGCTTCCCCTCCATCCCCTACACATCTCTTGCACACACCTACCTCCAGGAAATGCAATATAGAAATAAAAAGATAATCCCTGCCTTGGAAAGATAAAAGCTTACCTTCCATACAACACACTAATGACTGCACCACCCTTTCTTACTGTAACAGGGAAAATCATCATGTTAAAGGTGAAAACACAGCTTTCTTTAACAACAAAAGGTTTCCAATTTGGAAAGGAAGCCAAGCCTGACAGCCTCATTCAATTATTAAAACACGAATCTAGAGTTAATAGTTGCAGAAGTGGTGACAGCAACATGAAAGGAGCCCTTCATCTTCTTCACCCTCCTTACAATATCCAGTATGGAATGCTTTCATGTCAGGCTGACCGGAATATTTCACTCAACATGAAATGGAATTACATTGCTGGGTGCATGCATCAACTTCCCACTAGCTGAACAGGGGAAAGAATGCCAATACAGGAATGAAAAATAAACAGGCTCATACATACACAAACACATTCAGCTTTCCTGCAGAGCAGCACACACCTGGTAACCATCATGTATCTTTCATGATGGAGTGAGGAATTCTGCAGGTTCCCTTCTAGCAGCTCTAATTACACACCTGCAGCCAGTGCACCACGAAAAGGCTGCACATCATCAGTGGCAATTCTTGTTTGCTACAAGATTCTTGTTAAGCCCAGAGCTGTGTAATGGTCCAGTGATCTGACACGCACTGGGGGATGCATTTGTAGGGAAACCCTGGCAAATACATGGAATAATCCCTTTAACTTGTATTACATTTGTGTGCTCTGCTCTCAGAGTCGCCGAACAGCCCCAGCCTCCGGAACCCAGCCAGAAACCAGACTTTCCCTGGAGCCCAGAGCTTCAGGGGAATGTTCCCTTCTCCTTCCACAAGCACAGACCTTACTGCTCTGTGCCGAGCTTGGCCTGACCCAACTACACATGCCAAAATCTGCAGCCAGCCTCAGACTGAACACATCTCCCAAGGGTTGCCCAATTTCTCAGTCTTTTAGACCTACAAACCTGTCGTAATTTTAATATTCTTAGGATATGACATTTCCAGCTTGGCTAGAAGTTGTGAAGTTACTGAAGATCTGAGATTTAGAGATACTGACCAATATGCACAGTGCCAAATTTAACATAAATGTTTGATTTTCTGGTCTGTAGGTGACAGAATGATAGAACCAATATGACAGAGCAGAAACGATAGATAGAAACAATGGAACAGACCAGGAATTTCATTAAAAACCAGTAGCATGGTTACAACCAAAGCAAGAGGATTTTTGAGGAGCACCTCTTCCAGGTCGTCTTCAGGAGTGCAGGGGGTCTGGTCCGTGCGGTCGGTCTGGTAGGAGATGGAGGAGCCGTCGGACTCCAGCGAAGCCTCCTCGTCGTAGCCGTAGAACGTCTCCACCACCGGCTTCTGACGGAGAGCGGGGTCAGGGGGCCCAGGGCAGCCCTGGCACCCCCAAACCCTGAGCCCTGGGGGTCTGAGCCCGGGCACCTGCAGCAGCCTCAGCTCCAGCGTGCTGGCAGTTCCAGCAGTTCTGTCGGCTGCTCATCGACAGCTAGCCCAGTCCTTTACCCACGTATTTGTAAAATCTTTCACCCCATCACAGAGCTCAAATGGGACCTAAAACTATTTGAATCCCTGAACTGACATATTTGTGAAACCTCCCAGGCCCTGCTTTTTTAAATGCATTTTCCTTCCAATTCCTCTATGACTAAGCAACCTTTTTTTTTTTTGAGTGCTAACCTCAGCCTGAGGTGAGAGCTGTGCATTGAAATGTCTTTTAATCCATTGTGTTCACCATGGTGTCCCTCCTGTCAGCACCACAACTTTAATGTGGAAAGTTAGATCTTCAAAAAGTATTTTACTCAAGAATTTGAAGTTCATCACCACAGCAATGTGTCTATGGTTTGAAGAAATCCAGTTTTCCACTCAAAGGTGCTTTTTGTTTAAAAGAATGGTGGTAAAGAAAGATTTACTGTAAATACTTGAAAGTCAAAGACAACACTTCACAAATCTAAAAATATTTTTAATTGTTGATTTACAAAAACATATCTAGATTTTGGCCTTTGGATTTAATTTGCAGTGGGTGACTTTTGAAGGAGAATCACAGAATCCCAGAACGTGGAAGGGACACCTCCCACTGTCCCGGGCTGCTCCCAGCCCCAATGTCCAGCCTGGCCTTGGGCACTGCCAGGGATCCAGGGGCAGCCACAGCTGCTCTGGGCACCCTGTGCCAGGGCCTGCCCACCCTCACAGGGAACAATTCCTTCCCAAAATCCCATCCAGCCCTGCCCTCTGGCAGTGGAAGCCATTCCCTGTGTCCTGTCCATCCCGTCCCTTGTCCAAAGCCCCACTCAGCTTTCAGAGAGACAGAACAGCGACTCCCTGGAACGCCTGGATGCAATTTTCAGGATGACAGGAGTTATCTCCCATCGACCTAAATTAGTTATTCAATGATTCATTAGCTCCAGCCTCACTCTAATTCTTCATCTGTGGATCACAGCACGCTGGCAGTCCCTGACATTAAACCTTACTGTGTCATTTTAGTGTTAATATTTACATTAACACCCTGCCAAGCCCTCATTAACCAGCATTCTCTTTTCCCTGAGCTCTAAACCATTGCTTCTCCAACCAGCAATTCTCGAATGTTACTAAACTCCACCATGAATTATTTACAGCATACACATGTTTTCAGGCAGTACCATTAGAAGATAATTTGGAGATGTGTTAATTCATAAAATTTATTTCCTCTTAAGACAACCACATCCCACCAAAGTGCCCCAGGGTAAATGCAGAGCATGAAAAGGCTCAGAATGTGCAATGCAAACAGTTCCCCTGCCCCTCCCGGGTTTGTCCTGAGTATCCCAATACAGGCTGTGAATGTCCTTGAACTACACCACCCAAATTTAAGTTTAGGACCCACGTGCAGACCCTTAAGGAGAACATTCCCATGGCCCTGAGGTGCTCTGAGCACCCCAGCACTGTCCATCAGCCTGTAACCATAGAAGGTTTTGTTTTTTACCTTAGGAATTCTTGTCATTTTTTTCCTTTGCTTTCTGAACCTTAGCAGCTTATCACGTTCCTGCAAGAGTCAGAGACACAGTGTTAGCTGCTTTCAGAGAGAAGTTATTTGAATTAACCATGTCAGTACAAGAAGCCACTGGGGAAGCAACAGACAGGAATGTCACTGATAGCCACTGTCACCAGTCCTGGGCTATTTACTCCAACATCTTTCAGGTTAGCCATAGACAACTGGAAATTGCTCATTATGTCCACGAAAATCAAACTAAAATAAAGCGGACTATAAGCTTTATACTGAGAGTTTGGGTATCCCCCTGGAGCTGCTCCGTGGTGACCATGGCACTGCAGCCCTCAGCCTGGCTCTGCTCCTGCCCCGGCTCTGGTGGCTCCTGGTGGCTCTGGAAGGTGCACACACCCAACAGCCCCACTGCACACATTTCAGGGGCTCTTTGAACTCAGCACTTTCAGGCTCAGCTCCTTCTCTAAGGATCTGCAGGTTCCCAGTGCCTCTGGAATAAGGTTTGAGCATTTACTGCTGCCAACAATTTTTCCAATCAGAGGAAATAATAGAATCATCAAATTCCAGGTTGGAGGGACCTTAAATATCACCTCCTTTCACCCCCTGCCATGGGCAGGGACACCTTCCACTATCCCAGGTTGCTTCAAGCCCCATCCAACCTGGCCTTGGGCACTGCCAGGACTGGGGCAGCCACAGCTGCTCTGGGCACCCTGTGCCAGGGCCTGCCCACCCTCCCAGGGAAGAATTCCTACCTCTTGATGGAGTTAGGTCGATTTTTTACAGTACTCAGAACAAAGTGTCTGTTCTGGACTTGCAAAGCCCAGGACTGCAGAGAGGGAGGCTCTAAAGGGGAAACCCTCAGAAGTTTCATTTTCCCTGCCTGGGACAAGGATGTGGTGACATTGTGGGCACCGCCCATGTGCTGCTCCCACAGCCAACCCAGAGCCAGCAGCCGGGGCCGAGGACAATCGAACCCTCGCTGCTCGGCAATGGGAACAGCACATCCCATCAATACCCATTAGTGCTGTAACTCCACAGCCTCCCCGCTGACCACAGCGCAGGATGGGGCAGGGCTGAGCACACCCAGTGGGAGTGACACAAAGCCAGGGGCAGCCAGAGTGAAAAAATGCAGTTCCAAGGTGACAGAGCTCTCCTGGAGATGGGGACACTCGCTCTCGGCCATAAGGGCAGGTGGTGGGATTAAAGCTTTCCTCCCCACTACTGCTGTGCTTTTCTCTGGTGAACAACTGCTGATAAAAAATCTGCTCTGAGGAAACCCCTGTGTTGGCTCACTGCTGAACGCAGATGGAAGGAAGAATAAATATTATTGCACCCTGCCTGCTTTCCATGAAGAGCAATTGGAAGCACATATAGATGAGGATGAAGTTAATGTCACCCTTACCATGACACTCTTCACATAGCCAGCAGTCTCCAGGGTCTAATGGAAAAGAATGAAATAGTATCAGTAAGTGGACAGGCTTAAAAGGAAAGGAAAGAAATAAAAGTTATTTTCTAGAGAAGTATTATGATTTGGTGTTTTCTGAGGTGTTTTCCAAGGACTGAGAACACGGTAACAAGGAAGCAAAACCACAAGCCCAGGATTGCAGACCACCCCCTGTACACAGGAATCTTTAGCTCTAGTGATGTCTCCAGCTGAAGCTGCTCAGACACTTTCCCTCCTGGATCTGGCCACCAGCACATCGAAGGACATGGCTCTGCCGTGCCGGGCCAATGCAGACTGAAAGGGTTTTCCCAAACACCACACCACAGATAACCTGTATTACTACTAAGCACAGAAACGCCTGCCAGGTTCCCCTGCTGCCCACTGTGCCCGTCAGCTCCCAGAGCCCCGTCAGCTCCCACAGCCCAGTCAGCTCCCAGAACCTCGAGTACCCCTTCCTTGGCTTCCTCTGCCCTTCCCTCGGTCACTCTCACGTGAGAACAGCCTTCCACTCACCTTGGAGAGCTCATCAATGATGTTTTGCTGCTCAATAACTTGTAGTCTCAGGAAATCCACTTCTCTTTCTTCCTGGCTGTGGTCAAGGTCATTTAAGGAGCTTGGTCTCCTTATTGCTCCAGTTCTTTGCCTCTAGAACCCAAAAACCACAGGGCAGAGGAGGAAATGATCAGGAGGCTTTGCCAAGGGACTTGTCTAGCCCTTCCCTTTACAGCAAGTGATGCGTCTCTCTAATGGTTGTCCTGGCAGCTCTCCTGCTCCCCTTTTGCTGAGCCTCACATCCGGGCCCCAAATGTGCCAGATGGTCCTGCTCCTCCAGCTGGAAAAAGGGGCAGAGTCACAAGTGCAGCTTTCCCAGGGATTATGAGGTGATTCTGGCAGGAAAGTTGAAGGTGAATCATAGAATCACAGATTAGTTTGGGTTGGAAGGGACCTTGCCAGAATGGAACAGTTTCCCATGGAACCTGCAAGTTTGGGCTCATGCCCGACTCCCTCAGCCCCATCAGCTCCACATCCCACGTTCTCCCAGGGGCACAGACACTCACCATCGCGATATTTTCCTGCGTCACAAATTTCAATTTATTTTCCATTCGACGTAAGGCATGTGACAACTCCTCATTCTTCCTACTGAGGCGTTTGTTTTTGTCCAAAATGGGCTTATACTGACTTTCCGCTTCTCTGAGACGTTTTAACTGAAAGATAAAGAGAAAAATAACACCTCTGGAGCTTTTTCATCAAATATAATAACTATTTGCTTTAATTATCACTACCAGCAGTATTTTCTCCTGATACAAAGCAGAACTGATCAAAAACTCTTGGTATTTTCCATTGGGAAGATAGCATTCGTACTTGAGGAGATATTCTATCTGTGCAGAAAACGTTCAATGTGGGGAACGTATTTACTTTTAAAATGAAATAAAAATAATTTGAGCTAATGCCATCTTAAAAATCCACTGTTGTACAAGCCAAGAGGGGAGTGACGTGGCACAGCCCCGAACACAGAGCTGAGGAGGAGGCAGCCCCTGCTGCCAGGATTTCCAAACGGCACAGGAGCAAATATCTGGGTGTCTCTGGGAGGAGGCAGCACAGCCCCCAGCGCTCGCCCCTGCTGCCCTCACCAGCTCGTTCCTCTCCTCCGACAGCAGCGCGTTCCGGTCCTCCAGCTTGCGGATGATGCCGCTCAGCTCCGCGATTTTCAGCTGGAAGCGCCGGGCATCCTTTTCATCCAACTGCTGTTCCTAAAACAAAGATCAACTGCAAATAACTGTTCATAAGTGTACACGCAAGAGCACATTGACAAAGCACAGACTTTTATCCCAAATGCAATTATTTTAAAATGTTATCGGGTAGAGCGTAACCCATGGAACCCAACTGACCATGGAAAGCTGCAGGATGAGACCAATGGAAAGTCAGGAGTGGAAATGTAACAAAGAATGCAAATGCAGAGGAGAATCACAGATTAGTCATATGTATATGTATATGCATATGCAAATACAAAGTCACAAATGGGAAACTTGGAAACGGAACAGAAAATATCAAAACTGAAGGCCGTGTTCCAATGATGCCACTGTTGAACTGAGAGCTTCAGACACATCACCCACTCTGAGGACTTGGTCATAAGAAACTGATATTAAAATTACTGAGTTACTGAATGGGGAAAATCCCTGCAATTGTGCATTGAATAAGCTCTTCTTCGACTAAGCTGTGGCCCTTATGGGGTCCTGAAGGGTCATGTGTAAGGCCACAGGGGTAGCACTTTATCTGAGTGAAAATGCTTAAATCAAATTAGAAATGAATAGAGATATAGGTAGATGTGTTCTTGTTCAGAATCAGAGAGGAGTTACAGCTACTGACAAACGTGACAGACTTTTCCCCTTCTCTACGACTTGTTCTGGTCTTTGGCAGAAGTTGAGTACAACTAGAAAGAGGCACATTAGTGCCCACAGTGCTGGTGGCACTTTTGGGAGGTCTAGGGTTCCTCATTCAACAGGTGCAGGAGAGGCTTGGGCCAAGGAATAAAATAGATTGGTTTGCTCAGGTATAAGTTTTACACTTGTACTGAGACAATCAAGGCTGTCGCAAAAGAAATCTTGATGAGGATCAGCAATGAGGACTACCTGCACACGTCAGAGGCACGAGGGCAGTTACCCGAGGGGTTTTCTGGGCAAAGGGAGGCCAAAGCAGGGAGGTGCCAGAGTTACACTGAAAAAGCCATTGTGGAGGGATGACTCAAATTGTTCTGAAACTCAAACAGTTCTGGCTGTTGCAGAGAATAAACAGGAGAGCATAGCTTGGGAGGTCTGTGGTTCGCTTTGTGCCCTGCTGACGGCGAGAGCGGCAGGAAAGCGGTGCCTGGGAGGCTGCGGGGTTTCCGCGCTGCCCTGCACCCACTGCCTTCCCCATTCCCTCTGGAACTGGCCTCGTGCATCTGCTCCCCAAGCCCCCAGCTCGCGCCTCCGAGAGCTTGCACACAAACAGCACTTGGTGAGAAATGCATTTGCATCGTTTGTTGGCAGAATCGTGTCAAACTGTCAAACTAAGGCGGGTGGCTGAGCATGGTACAGTGAGGAAAAGGAGAGAAAGGACAGAAGAATTTCACCCTGCTGACAAAACCAAACCAAACCGACCGGGAAACAAAACGACAGAAAGCAAAAGCTCTCCCATGGCGAGGTTTGATTGGAAATCTCAACGGTTTGGGCACAATAAAAACGAGAGCGGAGTGGGTGCCTCGGGGCGCCCCTGCACAGCCATGGGACAGCTCTTGCTCCAGGGTGCACTCATCAAGATTCTGTCACTTGGTGCCATTTGGTCGCTCGTTTAGGTGAAACCACGTGAAAGTGCTTACGGGGCTTCCCGAATGATCTGAAGCGTCTCCTGCACCACTTGCATAAGGAAGTTCCCGCTTGGGGCTGCTCAGATGCCGGTCAGACTCTTTGAGCTGGGACAGTTGTTCATCTAAAGCCTCCTTTTGGAGCTGCAGTCTCTGAGCATGCCCGGCTCGCACCCCTAACTCTCTCTCCAGCACGAAGACTGCTCTGTCCTTAAACTTAATCTCCTCCATCTACAAGGAGAACAGAACACAATCACACAGGCGGCAGCGCTGCCCCGGCACCGCGAGCACCGCGCTGCTCCGCCGCCGCCGCAGCGCTGCCCGCCCGGGCCGCGCACGCCGCAACCCCGCCTTCGGGAGCATCGCGAAACAGCCCGCATCTTATCACCATTCCCGAATACCTTAAATTAAAACTTGACATTCACATCACACTTTGATTGGCTCACTCAAACACTTCAATGGTTCTGCGGCACTTCGCTTGGATGTCACCCTTGGAAAATTTGGATTAATAACTTTTAAAGAAAAATATTGAAACCTCAGTATCCTTTAAATTTTCAAAATTCCTGGAAGAAATGTGAATTTTTAAAAATTCTTTTTTCCAAAAGTCTCCCGTGTGAGCAATTCCCTTCCCATGAGAGGTTTTACTTATACATAATAAATATTATGCAAAACCATGAAGTGCTTAAATGACAAATGTCCACTGACCTCTAATTCTCTTCTTCCCCGTTTGCCTGTGCCAAGTGCCTGCACACATCCCGTGGGACCAGCCAGGATCCAGCCCCGGAGTCTGGCTGGAGTTCAGGGTGGCTGGGCCCTGCCTGGCCAAGCAGCCCCTGCTCCAGCCCAGCCGGCCCGGGGCGCACGCACCCTGCAGCGGGAGGGGCTCTCCCCGGCCGGACCCCGCACGGGGCATCCTCCCGGCTGCAGAGCTGGTTACACCCGCACGCCTCCCACAGACAGGCAGACATCACATCCATCCCCCCAGGTGTCTGTGAGCTGCTTTTAGACACCAGCAACACGAGATTTTTGCCACTGGTTTTTGAGACTTTAGACATTTAATTTCAATGATCAGTTTTTAAACCTGGCCTGCTTCAAATAAGAACATTTTGCCTTTTAAGAGCTGCATTAATACTTTTATCTGTGCTTTGTCTGTAAACCTGGAAAAAAAAATGACATTGGGAATCAAGAGTCACTCCAAGGACTTTGCTTCCAACAAATGCCAATGTGGCCAACCCAGGGCAGGTGCTGGCAGGTCACACAGGTATCAGGAAAGCAAAATGGAGCAAATGAAAGGTATTTTGGGTGCCATTGACTAAAGATCCTTTCAACAATGTTCATGAAGGCAGTGTCTGCTGACTTTTAATGAAACAAAGACGTAGATGATCCTGAACACCTGAGGTCTTTCTGCTAAATGCCTAATGAGAGGAAACCCAAATGGATGTACAGATGAAAAGATAACACACCATCAAATAATCATTTGTTTGAAATAAGCAGAATACTGGGTAGTTGATTCCTATTTATATGGAAACAAAGACACATTACAACAAAGGCAACATATGAAATTGGGAGGAACAAAGAGACGAGAAAACACAAAACATTTCACAGCATTTCATGAATGGTCTGTTTTCCAGGAAAAAAAAATCCCTAAACATAACCTTCATTAAACCACAAGCAAACATCAGCATTGACATCTCCCTTCACCTGAGTAAATTCCCATACATGAAACATGCACGAGTTCGGTGCCCGCAGCTCGCTCTTGGACAGAGACAGAGTAGAAACAGCACAAATGGAAGGGAGCATCTCTGGAAAGACGTCCCTGAGCACAGGAACGAAAGGAAGGAAAGGCAGGGCCGGGGGCCCACAGAACTCACTGGCAGCAGTGCGGGTCCGCGGGCACGCAGCCCCCGGGCGGGCCCGGCCTCATGCTGGGCTGTGCTGGTGCTGGGCTGGGCTGGTACTGGGCTGGTACTGGTGCCGGGCCGGGGCCCCGGCTCCTCTCCCTGCTCCCACCCTGCCCGGTGGCTCCGCAGCTCGCAAAGGGGCGGGAGCATCCAACCACCTGCCAAACGCCCCGCTGCCACTCCAGAGCTGGGATGAATATTTATGTGTCTGCTCATTCACAACCAGCCCCGAGCACAGCTGGTGCCAATTACAGGAGCGCCAGCCCGAGCAGAGGGAGATCTGCTGCTCCCTCCCGTGCTCCCGCTGCAGCGCCCGCAGGTCCCGCACGCAGGAGGCTTTAAGCCGTGACTATTTTTAAAGTTATTATTTCCATCCTGATTCAAACCCAAGGTGTAGGGTCCTGGCTGGGACATCTCTCCCCGCAATGTTCTTGGGGCCTTTGCAAATTGACAGACGCTGTCAAAGACGGCCTTTGAAGCTGCCGGTGCCTGGGATCAAAGCCAGTCCCCCCAGGCAGGGGCACAGAGGAGAATCCCCGTCCGATGGAGCCGCTCCGGGGCAGGCACATCTCCCACGGTCTGAGCTGGCAACCGGGACATGTGACGAGATCGGTCCCCAGCCTCGATGGGACTGCCAGGGAGCTGGGACCTGGCTGATGAGGTGTCCCCACAGAGGAGTCGGGGTGGCCCTGGGGTGGGACAGCCCCGAGAGAGGGGTTCAGGCACAGGGGACACGTGCCCTGCTCGTTCACCCTCCCTCTGCAGAGACAAACCCCACTGCCTCCCTGTCCTGGGGTACCTGACACCCAGCAGCAGCACCACAGTGCCTCGGAATCACAGAATCCCAGACGGTTTGGGTTGGGAGGGACTTGGAAGCTCAGCTCGGTCCAGCCCCAGTGTGACCATCCAGTGCCACTTGTAAATGCCACCAACGAAGCACGGGGTGTCCCAGACCTGCTGGAGGCAGAAACCCCACCTCCAGTGCCAACAGCTTCCACGCTCTCCCAGAGGCCACGAGGCCCCAGCCCGAGCCCTGTGTTAGCTGTGTTGTAGCACAACAACAACAACGTGGTTACAGTCCAGAAAAGAATAACTCCTTGTTTAGGTCCATAGAGAAAAATGTTTTTAAAACCTGGCCTGTGAGACACCAAAGGAATCACTCAGAGTGACGAGGTTTCCTGGCCTCCTAAGTGTAGGAGTGATGTTGTCTGGCTTTTATACACAACAAAATCCTTCAGCCCAGGTTCAGTTGAAAGAAATACTGTTGTAAATGAGGGTCAAACCACTTATGACTGAAAAAATCCACAGGTGGAAAAAGGAACGATTCACCTTGGATGGATTCACCTTGGTTCTGAGCCACCTTTACAATTCCAGATATGGGGGTTTCTGACCACACGAGGGAATCAAAAGGAGAAGATAAAGACTAAATCACCAATAAAATTAATATTTAAAACGTCAGCTTCCTACCCTTTCATCTGATCCCACCCTTCACATCAGACATCTTCACTAATTTACCACTGTCTGGCAGAGAGCTCAGGGTCTCTGGGAACACAGAGGTTCAGAATGGTGCTCAAAACCTTGATCCCCTCTTTGGCTGTGGGGTGGCACTGCCATGAGGAAGCTGCGAAGCTCTCCATGTCCAGTGGTCTCATGGAGGGATTGGCACAGGTTATTAAAGCTTCTGCTACTCATAATCATGTAAAGTTTATCTAGATTGAAAATAACCACTCCCCAGGCTCTAACAAATCTCATTTCCTCAGTTTTTCTGATTTCTCAGTCCTCTGATAAAAGAGACAGGAGTGAGGAGGCTGCACTGGCCATGGTTGTGCAGACTCCTTCCTGACCAACTTAGAGTTATTTAAAGTTTAAATGCTCTTTACCACATTGAATTTTGGTCCCCATTTAGAAAGCATCAAGGCCAGTTAAGCTCGGGGAACACTCCTGGCCTTCCCCTGCTTCCCCTGGCTGTGCACACACTAAGGGAGTGCTCCTGCCCATACAAATGTAATTAAACACAGCCGTGCAGTATTTTAAGGCGGTTTAAAATGCACAAATTGAAATTTAAAAACGGTTCACTAAAATTAGAAATTCTCTCCGAAGGAGGCCGTTGCCACACGTCCCCGTTACCATCTGCAGGGGGATTTCATCTGCGGCAGTCCCACTGCTGAGGTTGTGAGCCCGGGACAGCTGAACGGGGTTAGTTGAGCGTCTCGGGGAGCGTCACACAGACGGTGCAGACACAAACAGCACGAGCCGGATGTGCCAGCACAGCACCCGGGCCCAGAGCAGCCCGAGCACACGCCCTGGAAAACACGTTATTCCCTCTCCTCGGCTGCCCACCGTGCTGGAAGATGCTCAGCCCTGCTCCGTGGGAATGGCTGAAGCCATTGGCACCCACCCTGGCCCTGCAGAAAGAGCTACAGGGAAGAGCTGGGGGGTTTATCTGGTGAATGCTCAGAATCACAGACCCTCGAGGCCAGCCTGTGCCCCAGCCCCACCTTGTCCCCAGCCCAGAGCACTGAGTACCCCCCTGAGTACTGGAGCACCCCCTCCAGCCCTTCCCGGGACACCTCCAGGGATGGGCACTCCAGACCTCCCTGGGCAGCCCCTGCCCATGCCTGAGCACCCTTTCCATGGAGAAATTCCTGCTGCTGCCCACCCTGAGCCTCCCCTGGCCCAGCCTGAGGCCGTTCCCTCTGCTCCTGCCACAGATTGCCAGTCAGTGCAAGCACAAAACGTGCCCTAAAGCTGTGTCAGGGAACCCCTGGTTCTCTGTAACCAGGGCACTGCACAGCCTTTTCTCCCAGACAGCAGGGCCCTCCCCACAAGGTGCCAGGAGCCACCAGCTCCCACCAAAATAACTGAGGGTGGAGTCCATGGAGCTGAGAGTACTTGAAGCCACCCAGGAAGCACTCAGGACTTGGTAAAATCATGGCATCAGGTAAGTTCATTGGTGCAGTGAGCCAATCTGATTCTTTCAAACAGGAACTTTTAAAAAAAGTTTGATTTTCAAAGGCAATTTAGAAAACATCCCGTCAAACAACTCTTTTCCCTATAACAAAGACCATATTTATTTTACAGCTTCTACATTAAAGGCCATTAGTGGGGACTTTCCACGTGATGCAGCAAGTTTATTTAGGATGTCCATTAGCCCCCCATTCACTGTGATGTATGAAATCAATGCACCAATGATGTACGGTTAGAGAAGAAGGTACTTACACTGCAGGATATTTGAACTGCATCAATAGATCAGTTGGCTATAAATTATTTTAACATCCTCTTCATAAAAATAAAACAACATATAAAAAAACCTTAACAACCTAAAGTCTGAGAGAAGAGGCGGCTGAATAAAGGTAGGGGACACTCGACTGCTGGTGTGGCAGTCCCTGCCAGGCCCTTTCGTTCTCAGGGCTCAGGTGATGCTGGACCAGCACCCTACCAGGGGCGGAGTTTCTGCAGGTGGTCTCTGCAGCACGGTCACACTGCCAGCCTTTGATCTGGGGCCAGGCTGCAAGCTCTTTGGGCATTTTAAAATGTATTTTTAGGATTTGGGTAACAGCTGAGGGCTAATGACTTAGAAGAGACCTGGATGGGTTGTACCAGGACATTGAGTGCTGTAAAGCAGCATGGCAAACACAAAACGATGGTGACATCATGTAAATACTGAGACAAGACCCAAAACACACATCATGAGAGCATGGGTGTGTCCCCATGTCCCCGGGAAAGGCAGCAGCAGCTCGGAGATACACTCCCTGCCCTCAGGAGCACGGATCCCAGGGCGAGCTCTGTGAGAGCAGCAGACAATAAACCCCCCTGAGCCCCAGAGGGTGCTGGTGGCTTGCCAGGCTCTGGTACAAAGGCTCCCCTGTGAGGGAGCTCCCTCCCACAGGGAGTTCCGCCCTTTTCCAAGCACCACGATCCCTTCCAACCTCCCCAGCCAGTTCCCACACTCGCCAGAGGAAAACTCCAAAGCCACAGGTGTGAAGCTCTTGCCTTTGAGGCTGGAGCTGCTGCACCTGAGGATGAAATGTTGGATTAGGTGAGGGCAGGCTGAGCAGCCACACACAAAGGGTCCCCGAGGGCCAGGGGAGATCCCAGGGACCTGCTCGGGGGGAGCCTGCGGAGTCTCTGCTTGTGGGGCCACCAGAGGAGCAGAACCAGCCCCTGTCCTGGGAAAACCACCTCGGTGGGTATGCAGAGGAATTCCCCCTGAATGCCCTGCTGTGTGTGCAGGACTCAGGGGTGCAGAAAAAGAGCGTTTGGGATTGTGGAAGTCTCACTATGGGATGTTCATGGGATCTAGCAAAGGCAGGGAAAGGGAGGGACCAAGGTGGATCAGGAAGGAACGCTTGGCGAGGAAACAGAGGCATAACCCAAGAAACACAACTGTTGTAGCATTCCCCTGACCAGCCAGGAACCCGAGGGCTCTTCCCGATACCTTTAATGTGAACAACATTAACAAGCTCTGGCAAAACAAAACTCTTACAAAACATCCTAATACTTGTAAAAACCAGTTTGCCCTCTCTGCTAATAAATGTAAAACAGACCTGGAGCAAGCCCCAAAGTGTCGACACCCATCCTTATCCACTCAGCTGAGCCCAGCAGCGATCCTGTCCTATCAACAGCGTGAGTTACAGCAGCAGAGAGCGACACGTACCAGTCTGCGGATTTCCCTCTCGCACTCCCTCTTGATCCTGGTGATCTCCTCCTGGTGCAGGTGATACACACTCCTTATCTCCGCTGCCTTGATTTTGTCAGCTTGGATGACCATAGTGAGGGCCTCCTCCACTTGTTTCTTAGCCCCCTTCAGCTCGGAAATTTCTTGTTGCATTTTGATTTTCTCCACCTCAAAGCCCTTCTTGGCCTCCTCCTTGGCCTCAGTGAGCAGCACCGTTTTCACCTTGTCCGGGGCCCCGTCGCGCACGGCGTTGAGCAGGGTCTGTAGTCTCTGGATTTCATTATCTTTAATTTTTATTACTCTGAGTAGTTCAGCTTCGTGCTGTCTCAGAAGTGTCTCTCGAACAGCTTGGAGCTCTTTCATTTTGTCTTCATGGAGTTTGACTTTGAGCTCTGTGACCACCACTGTACTTTTATGCTGTTCGTGCTCCTTGATTTGCTTCACTTCCTGATTTTTCTCCCTTTCCAACTTGCTGACCTATAAGGAAAATAAAAAAATATAGTATTTTCAGCCAACCAAATAATGAATACATATCATGATATTATTTAAAAACGGTGCGGGTGACTTTACAGTATCACACCTCAATGCTGGTACGTCTGTGTCTACAAACTGGTGGTAGCAAAGACCTTTCTTTCACTGCAGGCTCATGTTTAATACAGATTTAGGAATCAGTCAGTACCTTGGGAGTAAGTCTGAGTCCTTATTTTATTCTGCAGAAGCTCTCACAGCACATTCCCCTCAAAATATGGGAAAAATCAGATGCCAATCCGTCACTTTGGCACGCTCAGACACACAGACCAAACGTGCGTAGGCAAGACACGAAAAGCTCTGTGCAAGCTCCTGTGAAGCCCCAAACAGCTGCATTTTACCAGCTGCTTTTTAAGCAATGAATTATTCAGCAGAGATAACTGACTGTACCTGACCACACAAGGCTCAAATGATGTTTCAGTTTAAATCCATGCCATAAACTCTAGAGAAGCCATGGCCAGAAGTGGCTGTGAAAGACAGGGAGAAGGAAAACAAAGCCCTCAGCCCTAAAGCTGCAAATGCTGCTTCACAGCAAAAGGATTAACAGATGTTCTATCTATGTGTACGTGTGTGTTGGATTCATAGTCTGAGATGCCTAATAATGATGCAAATTCATGGAAAAATGCAGGCTGTCATTGTGTCCCTGCATGGTAACACATTTCTATTCTGGAACTAAAACCCCCCCAAATTTTATCAGTGGAAACTGATTTGGGGCATTAGGGAAAAGCAAATAAACATTCCATGCTCTTGCTGAGAAGTGATCTGAGGGCAAGAGCTGGAAACTCTTAGAGATGAGGCTCCATCCCCATCCTCTGTCCCTCTCCCAAAGGCTCAGGGAGAAGCTGTGTCTCCTTGGAATTTGGGAATTAGCACAGGAGGCAGAGCTAAGGTCTAGTATTGTACATGTGGGTAACCAGCCAGTTTGAAGGAGTTTGAGCTCAAAATCCAAATGAAAATACTGTAAAATGGAAAGAGAAAAATCAGCAAAGAGAATTTTGGCATTTCTGAACTTTCTGAATAACACCAAATGGCACTCAAAGGAAGGGAAGCTGCCCACCTTACTCTTCTCCTGCTGCAGCTCGATCTGGATGTCGGTGAGCTTGGCCCTGAGCTCCTCATTGGCAGCCTGCAGGGCGGCCAAGGCGTCGGGCTTGTCCCCCCTGGCCCGGCTGCTGGAGCCCCTCTTGGCCATGGTGAGCCCGCGGCAGGGACGGCCCCGGCCCCGCTGGCTCCGGCGTCTCCGCGCCCGCCGCGCTCTACATCTTCTGCAGCCTGCAGGGAGGGACAGCACAGCCACACACCCCGTCAGCCCGGGGACACTCCGCCCCAGCCCCCCAGGAGCGCGTGCCAGCAGCTGAAGGGGCTGCATTCCCTGGATTAAGCGTGGAATCACAGCTTTGTTTGGGTTGGAGAAGTCCTCTAAGACCATTAAGTCCAACCATTCCCGCAGCACTGCCAGTGACCCACGTCCCCAGGTGCCACATCCACAGGGCTTTTAAATCCCTCCAGGGATGGGGACTCCACATCTGCCCTGGGCAGCTGTGCCAGGGCTGGGCAGACCTTTCCATGGAGAAGTTTTGCCAATATCCAACCTGAACCTCCTCTGATGCAGCCATTTCCTCTTGTCCCATCCCTCGTTCCCTGGAGCAGAGCCTGACCCCCCTGGCTGCACTGTCCTGCCAGGCAGTGTCCCATCCCTTCATCTGCCCTGGGATTCACACAGTGCAGAGGCTCTGGGATTCACACAGTGCAGAGGATGTGGATGTTCAGGAGGGACATCCACGCACCAGCCCCTGGCACTGCCATGGCCCGGAGACAGCAACTGCTGGGAAGACTGTTTTCATAGACTCATGGAACCATGGAATCCTGGGACGGTTGTACCACAAAATTCAATTCCTCAAATTTGGGAAAATATTTCCAACCTTTTTAATGCTTATCCTGTTAATGTGGGTGGCAATCTTCTTGGCTGACGACCTTCAATGCCTCGGTTTGTCCCTCATGACTCGCGGGCAAAGCACAGCGGAGGCACCGTCCCCTGTCCGGGCACGGGGATGGGGCTTAGCAGGTCAGGGCAGCTGCAATGAGAGAGTAACAATGGTAGCAGCAAAATAGCAACAAAATCAACCTCCACAACAACATCATAATAAAAATTTGCCTGGTTTGAATTCTAAGAGCAAAACCCCGAATCTATCAGGGAGAAAAGAGCCGAGAGAGGCAGCTGCTCTGGGGACATGGAAATGGGATATGGAGCTGGGAGAGGACTCAGAGCATCTGGGAGAGGGGCTGGAGTTTGGGAGGGCAGAGCTGCTGGGAGCCAGAGAAATCACTTAGGACAAACAGTCACTACACATCTACATTGGCTCAGAGGGAGAGGGGGGAGGCTGAGACTTAGAGAAACAAGTGGGAGAATAAAATAACATTCCTGATATTAATTTTCCAAACCAAGGTGGTACAAACAGTCTCAGTTCTGCTGTTCCTCAGGCTGATGCCTGAGCTTGTAGCCTGGAAGTTTCTATAAAAAGAAACCTGTTTGGTTGGGCAAAGAAATAGAAATAAATTAAATTTCAAAGATATTGCCTGAAAAATCTATAACCTGAGTAGATATTCTTCGCATTCAAGATTCCTGCTGCTTAGTGCAAGCAGACACAACACACCAGTGGAGGTTTAAAACCCTCTTTCTTTATTGATAATAAATGGGGCAGCCTGTAGCCACAGGCATAGAGTTCTACCTGCTGCAACGAATGAGGCCTTTGTGCACATTACAATTATTTTCTTAGAGGACTTCCTCCAAAGGCAGAGGCAGCAGTGAGCCAGGTTAGTTCACAACCTGAGGAAATGAGCAGCAGCAACCAACAAGATTTAACTGCTTCCACATGAATGGCAGACAAATCATAATTTGAATGGTACAGGGATTTGAGAGAGTAATTGCTAACAGGATTCTTTTTGACAGACGAGGGCTGCAAGAATTTACATTTGTGTGCTTACAGAAAAGAAAACTCAGGAGCTGGTACTGTGGAGCAGAGTTCACTTGGTGGGAGTTCTGTCTCAGGTCGATTTCTAGAACCACATATCCTTATACAGTGTTGCAGCTTTTGGATTTTCTTTACAATGTTACAAAGGGCTAATGGCGTGAATTGACACATTTCCTGCCAAGCATCTGCTTGGATCATCGAAATCCAACTCCCGGCCCTGCTCAGACAGCCCAAGAAGGAGCACCATGCTCACTGAACCACACCACAAATGCCACGTGCAGCCATCCTTGGAGGAGAGGAGGGGAAGGAGCCGGGCTGGAGCCTTCCCTCCTGACACCGGTGGGGACGTGAGCTCTGGTGCAGA
Source organism: Daphoenositta chrysoptera (assembly GCA_013397915.1). Lineage (NCBI taxonomy): Eukaryota > Metazoa > Chordata > Aves > Passeriformes > Daphoenositta > Daphoenositta chrysoptera. Next base: position 203,471 of record VZRO01007699.1, on the reverse strand, counting down.
AGGGGCAGTGCCCACCCGTGACGCTGCAGCCAGGTCTGAAGCTGGAGACCGCAGAGCTCAGCCCTGGCAGCTGCCCCAGCAGGCAGAGCTGCACCCGCTGGGTTGGGACTGCCAGGGCAAGAATGGAAATGGGACTGGAGAGCAAGGCAGCTCCGAGACAACCACGACCTTGTGTGTGTGCAGGGGGACAAGTGTCATTGTTGCAGCCATGAAAGTGGTCGTTTGTGCTCGCAGAAGTGTGGCCCTGCAGCAGGAGCAGCCGTGTCTGCTGGAGCACGCCCCGCGCCAAGGAGCCAGCTGGGACCTGGGGCCAAATGCCAGGCCAGGCTTGAAAGAGTGTTTATCACAAATACTGGGAGAAAAACATTCCATAAAAACGTTCCCAAGCCAGCAACACTGTGCTGATCCAGAGGCAGCCAGGAGCTGGTTCATCCCGGGCTGAGGGAACAGAGAGCTGCAGCTCCCAGGGCTCTGCTCTGACATCGGGGGAACTCAGAAGGCCAAGGCCGAGGTGCCAGCAGTGACACAGACCCTCAGCATTGAGCAGAGACCCTCAGCACTGAGCACAGACCCTCTGCACTGAGCACAACCCCTCAGCACTGAGCACAGACCCTCAGCACCGAGCACAGACCCTCAGCACCAAGCACAGACCCTCAGCACAGAGCACAGACCCTCGGCACTGAGCACAGACCCTGAGCACCGAGCACAACCCCTCAGCACCGAGCAAAGACCCTCAGCACTGAGCACAGACCCTCAGCACCGAGCACAGACCCTCAGCACTGAGCACAGACCCTCAGCACCGAGCACAGACCCTCAGCACCGAGCACAGACCCTCAGCACCAAGCACAGACCCTCAGCACAGAGCACAGACCCTCGGCACTGAGCACAGACCCTGAGCACCGAGCACAACCCCTCAGCACCGAGCAAAGACCCTCAGCACTGAGCACAGACCCTCAGCACCGAGCACAGACCCTCAGCACTGAGCACAGACCCTCAGCACCGAGCACAGACCCTCAGCACCGAGCACAGACCCTCAGCACCAAGCACAGACCCTCAGCACAGAGCACAGACCCTCGGCACTGAGCACAGACCCTGAGCACCGAGCACAACCCCTCAGCACCGAGCAAAGACCCTCAGCACTGAGCACAGACCCTCAGCACCGAGCACAGACCCTCAGCACTGAGCACAGACCCTCAGCACCGAGCACAGACCCTC
>VZRO01007699.1:176904-201984 GCA_013397915.1 Daphoenositta chrysoptera | reverse complement strand
CTCAGCACTGAGCACAGACCCTCGGCACTGAGAACAGACCCTCGGCACTGAGCACAGACCCTCAGCACTGAGCACAGACCCTCAGCACTGAGCAGAGACCCTCGGCACTGAGCAGAGACCCTCGGCACTGAGCACAGCCCTCCCCTGTAAGGCACCCCCTCCCCCTGGCACCCCCTCTGCACAGCGCTGGGCACAGGAGACATTCCCTGGAAAACCAGTCACCTGCCTTTGGATTTGTCCTTTATTTTTCTGATGAGTTGTATAGAAGGGGCAGCTATCAGACACATCACCTTAACAGAACAGAAAGGTCATCACATTTTTGATGCTGGGAGAATAGATTATGCATCCGATTCCTGGCATGTTTGATATTGAAAACAGCATCAATAATGCATCAGAGCTGCCTTGAGGAGGGCTCAGCGCTCCCTTTGCCTCCTGACTTGCAATTCAGACATCAAGACTAATTGGGAAATGTGTTTTCTAGGTAGTAGTTGCCGAAATGAATGTTTCACTGTGCTTAAAAATAAGTGAATTAATCCCTACCCAGGGTACCAATATTTGAAAGCAGAACACTGTTCTTACAAATATGGAACATTTCCAACGTCTGCCACAGCCCTGTGAGCACTGGTGTTCTCTATTTTTGACAAATTAGTTTAAACAAACCTTTTTGAGCCTCTGGTGCACCTCAAAGTATTATAATAGAAAGGAAATGTAATACTGTCCATGGCTGAGTTCCCACTTCCTCATATGAGTAATATCCATGTTCCATTTAGGATTGCACCAGCCTATAGATCCGAATGCAAGAAAATGAGTTTTCCTCTGAAAAGGAATGTCATGGTAAGACAATGCAATCGTGTCCTGTGCTGGACCTGTGCTTTGGGCTTTATCCATATAAACATTTGTCACGAACAGTGTATCACTCACTCAGCTGCAACATGAGAAGAAAACCTGTTGGAAATTACAGGGGTAAAGGAGTGAGCAGGCAGGTGAGATCAAGAAACAGTGGCCCAGACATGTATTGTCCTGCACACAGGGTTGTGTTGCGCATTTCCTTCACAGGCAGAACCACAGAATCCAATCCCAGGATCCCTAAGGTTGGAAAAGATCTCCAGGACCATTGAGCCCAAGCTGAGCCCATCCCCACCTTGTCCCCAGCCCAGAGCACTCAGTGCCACCTCCAGGAATTCCTGGGACACCTCCAGGGATGGGCACTCCAAACCTCCCCGGGCAGTTCCAATCCCTGAGCACCCTTTCCATGGGGAAATTCCTGCTGATGTCCACCCTGCCCCTCCCCTGGCCCAGCCCGAGGCCGTTCCCTCTGCTCCTGTCCCTGTTCCCTGGGAGCAGAGCCCGACCCCCCCGGCTGCCCCCTCCTGTCAGGGAGTTGTGCAGAGCCACAAGGGCCCCCTGAGCCTCCTTTTCTCCAGGCTGAGCCCCTTTCCAGCTCCCTCAGCCTCTCCTGGGGCTCCAACCCCTGCCCAGCTCCATTCCCTTCTCTGGACATTCTATGAAGTTTTTTCCCTCTGTGCTGTTTAGATTGAGACTAATTTGATAATATTCTTTTTTCAGAAAATAGAAGCAATGTGGGTAACTCAACCCAGACGACCAGAGAGGCACATCTGACTTGTCCATGCTCTTGCTGAGGAGTTGCAGGCTCCCCACACTGCAAAGTTAACGTTACCTACAGTGAGCTGGTGTAGAGCCAGTCTCCATTTCCATAAGGGAGATAAATAATCAACCAACGCTTCCCAGTGTGAAGTAAGCCCTGAGACCTATCTTTCATGAAATAATACCTGCTTTACATTCAAAATAATTCTGCCCCTCACCCCCCAACCCTGACACCCAGTGGAGCCTCTGCAGATGGAAGTCTAGCCAAAGTTTTGCTGAGGATTAGATAATTCCAGCAACAGCTGTAACAGACACATGTCAAATCCCGACTGACCTGAATTTTTCCTCAAAGATTAATCCCTTGACCGTTGTTGGCTTTAACTCACTGATGGGTGGATCATGTCCTTTGTAAGCTCTACATTTGCAGCTTCCAGACTCCTCCATGCAGACTCACCTTGTGTGTGAAGTTACCTGTTTGTGCCACACCCACGGATCGAAATCCCATCCTCTGGTTTCTCATCCTAAATTTTACACGGGCTTTTTGGGTTTTAAGTGCAAACCATAGCTGGGTGTCAGTTATGAAGCTAATTATGGCCCCTGCCCAATGTCTGGAGCTGAGCCAGGGCAGGCTCAGGTTGGATATCAGGAAAGGCTCTCCCCCAGAGGTGCTGGCACTGCCCGGGCTCCCCAGGGAATGGGCACGGCCCCGAGGCTGCCAGAGCTCCAGGAGCGTTTGGGCAGCGCTGCCAGGGATGGCCAGGGTGGGATTTTGGGGGGTCTGGGCAGGGACAGGAGCTGGATCCACGATCCCTGGGGTCCCTTCCAGCCCAGGACAGTCTCTGAATTGCAGTTCTGGCAGACACAATTGCTGCTAAACCCAACAGGTACATTTTAAAGCAGGACACCTGGTTAATTGTACAACTCTTATGGCTAATTTCCAGAACGAGCAATAATTAATTAACAACAGGTGAGTAGGTAGGAAAATAATTTCTCCTTTTTCTCAGACAACCCCCAATATTTAAGGTACAAACATCCATTGGTGTTTCTGCAATAAACTCCAATAACACACCTATCCAAATTATCCCTTAAACTGGAGCAACTCAGCATAATTTGGGGAGGACCATTAGTGAGGAATATATTTCAGACTTAATTCCATGAGTTTAATAGTGTGTCACTGCGTTATTCTGCTCACAAACAAGCTGTTAGAGCAATGCCATCCCTTCTCCCAAGGAATTCATGCCTGTATAATTAACTAAATCAACTGTAACACAGATGGCATCGCACGATCCAAAAGCACTTGATGGAAACATTTTAAGCATGTTATTAACATCCCTAAATAACTATTTAATGCTACCTCTCCAACCCTCTTCGGCACCAACACACAACACAGCTGGATTTGAGGATGGAAAAGGCAGTATTTAATTGCTACACTCTTATAAAAGATTTTCAGTTCTTGGATTTATTCAATTTATAAATGAGCTTGAAAAACAGCAGACTCAACAGTGGCAACAAAACCACTGTGCTTTAGATTTCCGAATTAAGGTTAATTTCCAGACTGACTCACCATCATTAAATTCAGCTGTGAGGAACTGGGCAGCAGGAAAAGACACTGATGGGAGTAGGAACCTTTCTTTAGGCTGACCAGGACTATCCAGAAATTACATTCCTATTTGACAGTGTGTTTTATTTCTCAGTAGGTGTGTGCCCAGCTCTAAATCAAGATAAAAATTGACATTTCCCAGCAACAGACAAGAATTTGAATGGAAAGTTGATTAATCTCCCAAATGCAAACAGTTGGGAGATGTCCATCAGGCTCTAGTGAAAAGCTGTTCATACACCCTGAAAAACTGAGGATCAGATTATTTCAAACCTGACTTTTTCATTAGTAAATATCCTGGTTTAAATGACCTTCTTGTGACACTTGCTGCGAGTCTCCTCCCTGATGCCAGCCCACCTCTGCCCTGTTACTGAATAGCAAACGTGATGCTCCTCGGCTCAGAAACACAGTAATAAACATAAATACACAATACCATAAATAACCGTAAATACAGGTTTAGGAAGAAAGCAGAAGCATGCCCAGACTGCCGGGGTGGTTGGAGATGCGCTGGGAGGGGGTGGTACCCACCGGGGGGGCCGTGCCAGGGGTTAACACCATTCCTCTCCCACCAACATCCGCTGGGCGAGGGCGAGCGCCGGCAGGACGGCCTCTCATGGGATCAGAGCCTTCCAGCGAGGTCTCAGCTGGGAAGATGGTCCCTGGGGAAGATCAAGAGAGCTTTAGGTACATTCTGGGGGCAGGGAGATCTGCTTTAGCACTGAGAGACACCGTGCTGCCTCACCATGTCGAGCTGCTGGCACGGATCTTGTTGGGGAAGGTAGAGAGAGAGAGAGATCACTTAATCCAGAGGTGGCAAATGAGTTCAGAACACATAAACTGTTAGAATGGGATCCAGGGGCAGCCACAGCTGCTCTGGGCACCCTGTGCCAGGGTCTCACCACCCTCACAGGGAACAATTCCTTCCCAATACCCCACCTAACCCTGCCCTCTGGCAGTGGGCAGCCATTCCCCCTTCTCCTGTCCCTCCAGGCCCTTTTCAAAGTCCCTCTCCAACTCTTTTGGAGCCCCTTTAGGCACTGACTAAATAAATATTTCCAACTATAAAGAAAAGATACATTATAAAAGGGACTTTATAACAAAAGCAGTCCCTGGAAGATGATTGAATAAAATCCTAAAAGCAAAATGTCCTCACAGATGACGAGACAGGAAGGCTGCCCGACCTGGCAGGACAAGGCTCGTGTTTCCCAGAGGAGAGGCAGAGCCGCAGGTGGGAAGGCAAAGGCTGCGGGCGCATGGGAAAGCGCTCAGAGAGGAGTGGGAAGTGCTGGTGTGGCATGAGCCAAACCTGTGCCCACGGAGGTATCGAGGCACGGTCCCCCAGGCCCCCCAGCCGTGGAGGTGACTCCGAGCTGCTGCCCTCGGCCAGGGGAGCTCTGCCAGGAGGGCTCTGCACGCACCACATGTACACGGCTGAGGACTTTGCAGCTGTAATCTGATTTTTTAAAGCTGATTTGATTTGAAATGCTGCATGAACTTTCGGAGTCAATTTGCCTGGCATGCAGATACCACTTCCCTGCAGTTTCGCTGAATGGATCATAGAAGGGTTTAAGGCCTCCTTGCACCATGGCAGATCCAGAGCTGAGGGGGAAGAAAAGGCTGTTTCACCCTCACTTCAACATTCGCAGTCAAAGGATCCCAGGCTGAACAAGCTGCCCAGAGCAGCTGTGGCTGCCCCGTTCAAGTGTCCAAGGCCAGGCTGGATGGGGCCTGGAGCGCCCTGGGACAGTGGAAGGTGTCTCTGCTGACAGCAGGGCATGGAACTGGATGGGCTTTAAGGTCCCTTCCAACCAAACCATTCTGGGATTCTGTGATCCATTCCTCTGGGAAAAATCTTATTTTCAACACAAGAGCTTTATAACCTTTTAAAACCAAGACTAACAACAAATAGGAAAAAAGACCAAAAAAAAAGGGGGGGAAAGAGGAACTTCAGCAGCTGCTTCTGCTCTCTACTGGGTCACTAAAATTGACTTCCTGGAGTTCACCTCAGAGGCCAAGTGACTCATTCCCAAGTGGCATCTCCTGGCTGATGCCTCCTCTCAGGAAAACCCCTCCCCTGCAGGAATCTCCCTCTCAAGGACTTGTGCAGATGATCAGGAAAAGCACTGGCCCTGCTTTTCTATGTGAAAGGTGCTACATAATGAACCGGGGAAGGATTCCCACCAACATCTCCATTTACAGGCTGGAGAAGCTCCAGAGGAGCCCTTTCCTAGCTACTGGGTTAGTGTGGCAGCTGGGTAATCTGGGATTTGAGCTCAGGATTCTCCAATCTTTCAGCCTTCTGCATTTACTCCTTCAGGGAAAGTAGCCTCTCGCAGGGGCCGCACCGCACTGATCCTCAGCTGAGAGCTGGTGTCCATCTGGCTCCGAGCTGCTCGGGGAGCGCGGGCACCGGGCTCTGCCTGCAGCCGGGATGCCTCGGGACACCGGGAATGTTTGCTGCTGGGATCTGTCCCACCCGGGCTCTGTCCCACCAGGGCTCTGCCTGCAGCCGGGGTGTCTCGGGGCACCGGGAATGTTTCCTGCTGGGATCTGTCCCACCAGGGCTCTGTCCCACCCGGGCTCTGCCTGCAGCCGGGATGTCTCGGGGCACCGGGAACGCTTCCTGCTGGGATCTGTCCCCCCAGCCGCTGCCAGCCCAGCCGGGCCGTTCTCCAGGGCACTGAGGGTGGAACTGTGGCCCTGCAGAGCTCTGGGCACCTGGAGGGGCAGCATCGGGAACAGCACGAGCTGTGGCTGCTCTGCTCCGGGGTAGCCCGAGCTTGTGAGTTTTAATGGAAACCACGCAGATTCCCACGGCTCGTTCCATCCACAGGAGAAGCCCCTGCCCAGGGAGCCCCTGCCCAGCCAGCCAGTGACTGCCAGCAGGCAGAGGGGCTCAGGAACGGGGGCTGTGCGTGGGGCAGCAGAGCGACCTCAGTGAATCCTGGCACCGAAAGGCGATGGGGAGGTGAGAAGGGAAATCTGGATCTCAGGGTCACAAGGACACTTCAGGGTCGGACGCTCCTGTAATTAACTGCTCGGGAGTCGTGGAATCACAGAACAGGCTGAGCTGGATGCGACCCACAGGGATCATCGAGTCCAGCTCCAGCCAGCACAGGGCACCCCTAAATCCCACCCTGTGCCTGAGAGAAGGCTGAGCAACGTGATGGGTAAGAAACTCCAGCCACAGATGGGGCATCAAAACATAGGAGTTTTGCTCCAGGGAGGAGATTCCCAGCTGCGAGCTCCAAGGCCCAGAGCCAGGGCTGGCACTGTTTGGTGTTATGATGACCTGGTCGAGTAAAGGGCAGGACACAAAAACCTGCTGATAACAGAGGATTATGTAGGTCAATCAGGAGAAAGGACAAGGCAGGCAAAAGGAAGAAAAAAATAAAACAATAACCTCAAACTAGAAAAAACAGGTAACTTAGCAACATGAAATTCAATCCGTGAAAGTACAAGATAATCTACATTTAAAAATACAATTTGACATATCCTGCACACAGAGATTTAGGAGAAAAAATCAAGTCATCACTGAGGACAACTGTTGTGCACACAGCAATGTAAATAAGGTATTACAGTGGCAGGAGACGTGAAATCAGAGGAAAAGCATTATGATGCTGCAGAAAGCTAAATGGTAGGTGCTCATTAATCCACTCAAATTCTCCTAAATGAAACATCAGAGGTGTGACCAGGTAATAAAAGAGTCTGGATCTGGGATTTTTTGGAAGAGGCATTGAACAGGAAGTTATTAAATGATTGATACTGTGTAGGTGAAAAGGATGTTTCAGTTACTTTTTCATACTAATGCAAGAACAAGAAACCACCCTGTGGGCACTGGCAGGAAATGAAATTATTTTTCCGGTGGAAAGATGAATCTTCCACTTGGGATCACACACCACAAACCCTGGGAGCAGTTGCCCATCGTTCTGCTGCTCCTGGGTCAAACCACCACTGGGCAGGTTGAACAGGGGAGGGAGGAAAAGGCTGGAGCTGAGTCCCTGGTGCAGCCCCAAAAGCAGCCACCCCAGGTCAGCCCTTGCAGCCCAGCTCAGCCCAGCCCAGCCCAGCCCAGACCAGCCCAGCCCAGCCCATCACCCCTGACCTGCAGCGGGCGGGGCGGGCCGGCTGCCAGGACGGACACAGCCAGGTCTGCGCCCTGCCTTTGGGGGAGAGCATCTGCCCTTCTCGCTCATTTATTTCTGGTTTAAAATCACAGACCCTGCTTTGGTCTTGCTCTGTGCAAAGCCAGAGGAACGGGACAGAACCTGGTGACAGAGGAACTTGGTGGCACAGCCTGGGAGAGCTCTGCTGGGCAAGGGGGAGAGGGAAGGACCCCAGAGGCTCAGGAATGGGGGCAAGGGGCCGGGAGGAGAAGCCCCAGCTGAATTCCTCAGGATGAGAGCAGCAGCCTCAAGTTGCACCAGGGGAGGTTGGGTTGGAGATCAGGGAAAATTTCCACACAGAAAGAGTTGTTCAGTCCTGCCCAGGACTGGGATTCTATGATGGAGTCACCATCCCTGGAAATGTTCAAAAAACGCAGATGTGGCATTTAGGTACATGGTTTAGAGGTGAGCATGGAGATGATGTGGATCAAAAGTTGGATTTGATGATCTTCAAGAGTTTTTTCAACCTTATCAATCCTGTGATTCTCATTCCATGATTCTGCTCCATCCCTTAGGGATGTCAGCTCAGGCCACAGTGACCTGCAGTGGTCAGGCAGCTGGAGGTGGGCTGATTACCCACAGATCAGCTCCTAAAGATACTGAGTTTTTTTAAACTTTTAAAAAGCTTATCTAAAAGTACATGGCAAACATGTCTAACAATGATAACAACTTCAGATTTGCTTTAAAAAACAAATCTGCGATTGAAATGACCACAGATACATTGGAAACAGCAGTCCAAGAGCATTTTTCTGTCTAGATAATACATATCTTGGCAGCATTTCAACAGAACCAGAATTACTTTCAAGTGTCAAATGCTCCATTTTCCTGGTGCTCAGGAAATGCTCCTGTGTCCCTGTCCTACCTGCAGCCTCTCTGCTGTAAGGGAACCCTCCCGTCTTTCCTTCAGCAATCCCAGCTCCCTCCTCCCTGCATAAATTCCGCTGGATTTGCACCCAGTTCTGTGCACTTGAGGAGATAAAAAAGCTTCAGAAAACAACCTGGGATTGTGCATCTGAACCACTGAACCACGGTACAGAGACACAAACGGAGCTGCGAAACTCCAGCAGATAAACCCCGGTGCAGAGCCTGGAGAAGCCCCAGGCCTCGGCCGCAGAGGGATTCGTAGCGGCGAGGAGAGCCTAGAACGGGGAGAGCGGCTCCGGCGGAGCATCACTGCTGCGGCTGCCGGCAGCGGANAGGGCTCAGCGCCGTGCCCGGGACGCGGGAGGGGCAGCGCCGCGTCCCCAGCAGCCGCCGCAGCGCCGCTCCGTGCCCTCGGCCGGGGACGGGGCTCCCCGGGACGCGCCCGGCGTCCGCCTCAGCAGAGCCGTCACCCCCACCCTGCGAGCCACGAATGCAGCTGCGCGTTCCCGCGGACGGAATTGAACTTACGGAGCACTTTAATGCGATTTAAAAAATCATTTCAGGCGAGAAAAGCACCTGGGCAGGATCCTGGACCGCCTTTGCTCACCTCTGCTTCAACTCCAGCAGCGCGGCGCCTCCCGGCTTGTCACGGCTCCAGCTCCGAGGGGCTGTGACTCAGCAAAGGGAGCAGCTTTTTATTTTTCAGATGGAACTTACCAAACCGTGCCAATATTACGGGGAGGATCTGCTTCCTGGATCCACTGCTCTGCCAGCCTCTCCCGAGGTATTTCCACTGAACCCTCCCCATCTGGTTACGTTACGACAACAGGAAACGGTTTCTTGGGGGAAAAAAATCAAATGCAAAGCCTGCATGGGAACCGGGCTGGGCGAGGAAGGAAAGACTCTCAGCCTCTACCTACACTGGATGGAAAAGCAAAGGTGACGTCTCATTGCCAGCCTGGGAGTTCGGCTGCTCCGAACCGGACATTCTGGGATCTGTGAGCGCCTGTGCTGAGCTGGAGCGCGGAACGGGAGCCCCTGTCCCGGGAGCCGCTGCCCGAGGAGCCCCTGTCCCGGAGCCCCCTCAGGCTGGCAGGGCTGGCAGGTGCCCCCGAGTGAGGCCGCTGCCCGGCTGGCTCCGGGAGGATCCCTCCAGCCTTTCCGCAGGATCCCCCTGCACCCCCTGGCACCCGCAGGGAAAGCTCCTCACCCCAAGCACAGCCCTGGGCCACCGGCCAGACCCCGCCGCCTCCCTCGGCTCTGCACTGCCCAACCCACCAAGGAACAGCCCGGGGAGTCTCTGAGTGGGGTCTCAGGCGAGTGGGGAAGGGCTGAGATCCCCTCTGCGAGGCTGAGCCTCTCTGGGCGGGCAGAACCACGGGCACAGGGCACGGCCCAGCTGGGCAACCTGCGGCTGCCCCTGGGGCAGCCCCGAACCCATCAGCTCAGCCAGCAGCGCGGATCCGCACTGTAAACCCCAGCCTGCCCCAGTGTCCCCAGGCTGTCACACCGCCCTGCACCCGTGCAGGTGTCTCCCGGAGCGCCGCACCCGCAGCTCCCGGCCCAGCAGTCCGGGCTGGACACACGGACACTGTCCTGTCCCTGCTCACCCCTGCCCTGCCCTTCAAATTTATGACCATGAAAAAGGTGAGCGATCTGCCTGTTCCTACAGAGAGGGAAAGCTGGAAGTTACTTCTGGAATGATCCAACCAGAAGTGCGCCAGAATCCAGCCTGTGACAAATTTGCAAACACGTCCTTTAATGACAGAAAGCTTTTCCCTTCGATTTTTTAATTAGAAGCAAGAATGCAGATGCCATTTACATAAAAGACTGTCCTGTTTTCCTTCATGTGCTGGCACTACTGAATCCCAAACACATTCTGCAGATTTCCATGGATTTAACAACGTCCTGAAGGTTACAAAGTTTCTGACCATCAGGTTTTGAGATACATGGTGCTTCAGCAGCAGCCAAAAGTTGGTGCAGAAGAGATACAGAAGACATACATATAGAAGAGATACATACGGAATTCTGACATCTCTGCAGACATATATCTGTTTAAACCACTAAAATCTTAAAAACCATCAGGTACAGTTTTCAGGTGTGAGCCAATGAACAGCACCTTCTTTAGAAAGAGAAATACAAGGTGCAGTTGAGACTTTTAGAATGGATTCAATGAGTGAATGGTAAGAAAGCAGAAGAATGAAATTTTCATGTCACGCAGGAGACATAAGGTGAATAAAAAATAATAAAAACAGAAGAAAAAAATCAATATTAGCCTGAAGCACTAGAAAATCCCAATTTAAAAGAGCCTCTCAACCCCCAGGAGAACACGGCTGGCTGTGCTCCTGCTGCCAGAGCTACTGCTCACAGCAGCTCCAGCCACTGGCCTGGCTTCAAAGGGAAGGAAAGCACCAGCCTGGACCCCCCCCAAGGAGAGCGTCCACCAGGCTCCCCCTAATTACACACCAGCAACACCTCTGGGAGGGGGAGACAGACCTGAGGAAAGGCTGTAACCTCTCCATCTCAAACTCAGCCATGTCCTTCATCAGTCTGACTCGTGGGTTTGTTATATCCTTAAAATCCCAGGTCGATTTGGGTTGAAGAGGAACCGAAAGCTCCCCTCACTCTACCCCTGCCATGGCAGGGACACCTTCCACTGTCCCAGGTTCTTCCAAGCCCTGCCCAGCCTGGCCTTGGGCACTTCCAACCCATGCCATGGCCTGGGAACCTTCCAGTAGAGTAGGAAATAAACCGGAGGGAATGGAGATGAAAAGCCCTGTTTTGAGCTGCACAGACGCTCCCAGCGCTGAGAGTTTGCCGTGTCCCGCCCTGCTCCCCGCCCCGCTCCCTTCGCACCCGGTGAGGGCTCGCCCCGGGGCTCTCCGGCAGCCCCCAGCGGGGTCCGAGCGGACCCGCTCGGTCCCTGCACAGCGACACCATCCCTCTCCTAACTGCATCAAGGAAGAGACGACTTTCTTCGCTGGCGAACGGGCTTGTGGCCAAACAGATTTTGAAAACAAATATATCCTCAGGAGCAACTTCCCCGGGCAGCGGCTCCGGAGCCGAGCGCAGCAGCCTGGCAGCCGCTGCCGTTGCCATGGAGGCCGTACCCGCTCTTCTTCCGCCTTTTCTTTTTCTTTTTTAAAAAAGAGCAATAACTGCTGCAGCTCAGCAACTGAGATTTCCAGTGAGCTCTCACAGGCTGCAGGCACAAGGCAATATCTGACACACAGGATCTCAGAATCATTTCGGTCGGAAGAGAAGTCCAAGACCATCGAGTACAACCTGTGCTCAACCCCCACCTTGTCCCCAGCCCAGAGCACCAAGTGCCATGTCCAGGCCTTCCCTGGACACCTCCAGGGATGGGGACTCCACCACCTCACACAGATGCCGTGGCGAACTTTGCTGCCTGGAGCATTTTTTTATGATGGATTTATTTCTCAATCATTTTAGTCAAAACATTCAGATGAAAAATTGAGATGCTGTCAAAAATGAAACTGAAATGTTTTAGAATGGCATTTGAATTTTTAGAAGCACTTATGTTTAATTAAAATCAAGAATTTTAAAGCCCTACTTTGAAACTGGAGCCTTTGCCATGGAGCCAGGCTGGGAGAGCTGGGGGTGCTCACCTGGAGAGGAGAAGCTCCAGGGAGAGCTCAGAGCCTAAAGGGGCTCCAGGAGAGCGGGAGAGGGACTGGGGACAAGGGATGGAGGGACAGGACACAGGGAATGGCTTCCACTGCCAGAGGGCAGGGCTGGGTGGGATTTTGGGAAGGAATTGTTCCCGGGGAGGGTGGGCAGGCCCGGGCACAGGGTGCCCAGAGCAGCTGGGGCTGCCCCTGGATCCCTGGCAGTGCCCAAGGCCAGGCTGGACATTGGGGCTGGGAGCACCTGGGACAGGGGGAGGGGTCCCTGCCATGGCAGGGGTGGCACTGGAGGGGCTTTAAGGTCAACTTTGAGGAAAGCTCCTTACTCAGCCAGGAAGGAGGATGGGGTTTTTCTGCTGTTGCCAAAGAGAAGGGAGCTATAAATGTTGTTCTTTCTCCTTTATCATCTCTGATGACTTAGCAGCAAATGCTAAAAATAATTTTTATGCTTCATCTTCAAAGTCGATGTGTTGCAGTTTTTTAAAACAACCAAAACAAATCCTATATCCCAGCAAGAATATTACAAATATTTCAGGATTCAAATGAAACTTTCTGAAGTGGTGCTGCAAGGCTGCCAAATGTGACATTTCACACGGAGCTTTTCTCTCTGAGCTCCCTCCCAGCCCTCTGCTCACCAGGAGACAACAATTGAGACAGTGACACATTTCTGAGAGCAGGCTGACTTCGAGTGCTCAGCATTCACTGCACTAAGGCGTGCTTGGGAATCAGTGACCTGGACCTGTCAGTGGCTGGAGAGGAAATGACACAAGATTCTGATCTCCAGCGGAAAGTTTGGCCCATTTAGGTTTTCGCTTCACATTTCTGATGTTCAATACAGCTTTACTGTCATCAGTGGGCAGGACACAACCCAGACTCAGAAATGGGTTTGAGCATCCATGTGAAAACACAGCAGCAATGAAATAATTACTGGTGTAACAAATGACTCCTACCAGTCCTGCATGGCTGATGGCCTAAATTTAGATGTAACAAAATTGATTTGGGTGGTAAAGAACATGAAACAACATCTCAAAAAATTTTACTGCAAGTGAGTCAAGCTAGCCTGGAATTCAGAACTCCAGGGAAACTGGAGGGACCTAAGCTTGCACGCATGTTACTTTAAATAGAGGAGTGTCATTAATATGAAATAAGCAGGCATGAAATGATGTTCCTAAAGCCATAAGTACAGCACTCCTCAGTAAACCTGAACCACCCCGGTCACAGCCAGTGCTACACTGCCCAGTGCATTATCCAAGCACTAAAGGTTATCTTGACAAGACACTCAAGGACAAAATGCTCCCTGGTATCCCAGGGAACAATGCCTTGAGGCTACTTCTGCATTTGTTTACACACCCAGGAGCGGGTCCTGACCCACAGTGTTAATTATCCATAAATTTTGTTCAAAGTCCACTCCTTAATGAATTCGTTCATGCTCAGCCCACGCTATGCTGGACCCACAGCACCAAGGCTCACCTGAGCCAGGAGCACGGTCAGAGTCAGCCGGGCCAGGGGCTCACCTGCAGGGACCTGTCACACCTGCACAGCAGGTCCGTGCTCACAGGACCCCTGCGTGTCACCAACAGCGAGAATCAGGGAATTGGTCAGGTTGGAAAAGCTCTCTGAGACCATCGAGTCCAACTGTTCCCCCAGCACTGCCAGGGTCACCACTGCCCCGTGTCCCCAAGTGCCACATCCACAGGGCTGTAAATCCTTCCAGGAATGGGGGCTCCCCCCTGCCCTGGGCAGCAGTGACAGGGCGGGGCAGCCCCTTCCAGGAGGAAATTCTCCCAAAATCCTCCCTGCCCCTCCCCTGGCCCAGCCTGGGGCCGTTCCCTCTGCTCCTGTCCCTGTTCCCTGGGAGCAGAGCCCGACCCCCCCGGCTGCCCCCTCCTGTCAGGGACTTGTGCAGAGCCACAAGGGCCCCCTGAGCCTCCTTTTCTCCAGCCTGAGCCCCTTTCCAGCTCCCTCAGCCTCTCCTGGGGCTCCAGACCCTGCCCAGCTCCCTCAGTTAACGTGATGCTGAACAGACACAAGGGGATCACAGGGCCCTTACTTCCCACCCCGAGCATTCCTAGAAACAGGGAATTTCAAGAAATGCTAGAGAGCTGAAGGGCGCTGAGGAAATGGAAAGCTGAGGCGCTTGCCTGAGGGCTGGCCAGGGGCAGGAGCAATTTCTCCATTCCCATGCAGGGTTCATTAGTAACTGAATCACCCGGTGTCACTTAGTGCTGGTAGACAACAAGACCTTCAAACTCTGTCCCAAAGATGCAGCTGTTGTTTAAACAACCCCTTGGATCTTCACTGCCTACCTTTCACTCCCGATTTGGGGATGTACGAGTACATCCCTGCCTGTGCAGACACTCCTCCCCGGGAGCTACGTCTGCTCGGGAGCTCACTAACGCTCCTTGATACCCCTGTGGTGATTGACACGGAAATAGAAGCAGAAAAGGAACGTTCGTGCCTGTGTAACACTCTCGGTCTCAAATTCAGTTGTTCACTGGCTTATTTTTAAACAACAGGAACGATATTTTTAGCAGAGCACTTATTTCTCTTTAGTTTCACATGTTTATGCAGAACACCCAGTTAACCAACAACATGTGCCACCCATGTAACCATTACTGCTCGTACAGTAAAACATATCCAAACCTCAGCTCAACTCTCGGGAGGAAAGAGAAGCCTCACTCCATAATGGCAAGGAATTTACAAGGAAAGGAGGAGAAGAAAAGTTTTACACTAAGACTTTTCCCCCAAACTTATACAAGTCCTTTACTGAGCTTCACGTTTCACAACAGGAGAGCTCCCTCCGGGTGTTCCAAGGGGTTTATTCACATTCCTGCTCTCCTGGGGGTTGGGATGTGCCACGTCGGTCAATGCCAAACTGAGTCTGACCATCTCCTGCCAACCAGGGCCAGGCTGGACAGGGCTTGAAGCAACCTGGGCTGGTGGAAGGTGTCCCTGCCCATGGCAGGGGGTGAAATCTGCTGAGCTTTGAGGAGCAGGACAACCCCAGGAAGGCATCAAACATCCCTGCCTTTTCCATTCCTCTTCAAATCCATGATCTATCCTATTTGCTGCATTGCTTGTTTCTCCACTATGTTTTTTTACTTGATTTGTTGTTGTAAAACCATATCAGGCCAAACCCATAAGTCAGTCCTAGGACACACATTGATATTTTAGTAAGAGGGGAATTAAACAAAAAATTTCCAGACCAAAGAAAGCAAAAAATTACTTTTGTTTAGGAAGTGTTGCCTGCCAGAGCTGCATCAGCCTGGAACCAGGTCAGGCTGCTGGGCCTGCTGGGTGACTGACAGGTAACAAGGGGCACCTGCCAGAACAGCTCATTTAACTCCTGCTAAGCCTGAGTGTATCCTAAGGGAATAAAATCTTTCACTGCAACTTTGCAAACCGGCAAAGTCCAGAGCTTTGGCAGGGCGGATTTTGTCCCTATAAACTGGGATTGGCAATATGTGGAACTGGAATTTCTGCATGTGCAAATTCAGGAACCAGCTGTGTGTTCAGGAAAGAAGAGAAAACTAAGCCCAAAGACAACCCTTTGTTCCAAAGGCTTGTTTGGATTTGTCTCTGACCGTGCTGCTAAATCACAGAACTGTGGAATTGTTATGGCTGGAAAAGAGCTCTGAGATCACCGAGTGCAAATGTCGGGCCAGCAGAGCCAAGGCCACCACTACCCACGTTCTCAAGTGCCACATCCACTCACTTTTTGATCACCTCCCGGCTGAGCCCCTGTCCCAGCTGTCTCTCCCCGGAGGTGCCGGGGCAGGGGCAGAGCAGCCGGGCTGTGACGGGGCTGGGGGTGCCAGGAGCCCTCCCCGGGCTCTGGGCAGCGGCTGCAGGGCCTGGCACGAACAGCGAGCACAGAGCAGACACCGGGCAAAGGCGGCGGCGCCGAACCGCGGGACGGATCCTCCCGGAGGCAGCACAAACAATGAACACGGTGTGACGAGGCTGCCCCAGCCCCGGGCCAGCCCTGCAGGACGAGGGGCACCTCCCAGTGGTGCTCTGAGCTCTTCCCACCACAGCTCTGGAAGTACCAGGGCTGGCTTACAAACCCAAAATCCATCCCGCTTCCTTCAGCGACAGCTGGGAACAGCGAGAGCTCAGGCAGGGAAGAGTTGGGATCCACCAGTACAGCAAGATTTTAATTAGTCATTAGTAGCCACACTAGAAATCCCAAAAGCATTTTGATTGGAGAGAAAAGGCTTTTAACCACTGCAGGCATTATCTGGGATAGAACAGATAGATCTTGACCATTAATCAGTGTGTTTTCCAGTTGTTTATTATACTATACATCAAGCAAATAAATTTTCCTTCAAGACCATTCCATTGTATCATAACCAAGTGTCACAAACCAAAAGACAACGATACCCAGCGCTCGGAGGGGACAACCAGCACAACAGGGAACATCGACAGTGACACTGAGAGCAAGCACAACAGCCCTGAGAGCCAACAATTCAACGCTGTGACCAGCTACAACTGCCCTGATCTCATGAATGCTTATAGCAAACTTAGTTTAACACGCCCCGGTCAAATCTCGCTGTACCTCAATGCTTTGTGCCTCAGGCTGGGTAAAACCTGGATGGTGACAGGGATGGGATGAGCTTTGAGGGCCCTCCCAACCCAAAGCGCCCCATGATTCCATGATCCCATCTCAGGGAGTGCGGGAATGATGCGAGGCCCCAGGCCCCACTGGAAGCCCAGCCCACACCAGGGGAAAATGTGAGCCACAGACACGAGGGAAGGGGGTAGAAAAGACACTTCCTCCAGCTTAAAGTGACTCTTCTCAGGAGCCCCTGTTTGCACATGACCTTGTCAAGGTCGAGGGACCACAGCACCAGTGCAATAGCTCAGACCCCAGGATCTCCACTGGATTTAAGGAGAGCCAAGGCTCCACACCCTGCTGCTGCCCTGTGTGTTTGAGGAAACCTATTTATCCTCCAGACATTCTCTCAAGCCCTTCCCAACTCTCTGTCCTCAGGCACTGCCTCTGCTCCAGAGACGAAATCCATTGAACCCTCATCTCGATTCCGCACCAGCAGCGAGTAACAAATCCCTGCTCACGTGTGCCTGGAAATAACTGCGGGTCTGCACAGCACTGGAGAGATTCTAAAACATCTACCAGCATGTCATTTTCTGTTCAAATAATTTCTACAGAACTCTACTCAGTTCCTGAGACCTTTGGGGGTTTATTTGGGCACGGCGCATTTGAGTGTAATTGGCAAAGGAAAATCAGGGATTCCCTTTCCAGGTTAAATGATCGGTAGAAATGGATTAGCATTTTGCCACTAATAGCAGCCATCACTCGATGCTCTGGGGACAAGGAGGCTCCCTTCTCCTTTGCATGCAGGAACGTGCCCCTGGCCCACTGTGGGCAAATAAAGACAGGATCCCAGCAGTGATTTCATTTGGATTTCTGAAGTATTAGCTAATATTTGTCTGCTTTTACCATAAAATATATTCCTACAGATGCTGTTATGTGTCTTAAAATTGTTCTGTCCTGTTAGAGTCTGGCTCCCAGAGTGGTTGGATGGGTTCAAATCCTACATCCCAGTCAACTGGGATGGGTGAAATTTTTAGGACTCACTTTTTAAATTATTTTTCCATTTAAGCTGAGCCTCTGTTCCTGATCATACATGAAGAGCTACAGCACAGAAGGTGACAAGCTGAGAACACGTTTTAAGGGAAAATGTTAAAGATCATTATTTAAAGGCCTTCACTTGTTAACATTCATTTGCTGATGCTACTTTGAATTCAAGCCATCTGCAATAAAAAGTAGTATTTTAGAGATGCATTTTAGGAAAAAAAAAAGTGAAGCAAAGTTTTACTCTTCATGTAAACTGACAGTGCACTGGGAAACTTGGTGAAACTTCACCACGTGGGAGGTGTTGACAACTGAGCATATACCAAGGGAAGGATTTACAGGCGCATGGTTCCACAAATATATCCCAGACTGGTATTTGTCAAGACAACCCATGAGCCTTCAGCACATTCTTTAGAGCCTTATTCAAGTGGGGTGTTATTTTCTCCATCAGGCCCTGGTGACAAATGCACCTTCCCCTGGTCAGGCCGTTCTTGTGGCCTCGTACTGGTGCCAGTGGCCTTTTAATCACCACTACAAACACTAAATTCCCTACCAGTCTGATATTTGCAGGTGAAGAAGAAGGGGTTATGAGCCAGAAAGCTGCCAAGAGCCAACACAAACCAGACAGAAATTCCACTGCAAAGTAAAGCAATCAGCCAGTCCCTGAGAAACGTTCAGTTTCTGAGCACATGTTAAGCACCCAGCAAGCCCTTACACAACGAGAGGAGCCCAAGTGCAGAGAAGTGGCAGGTTAAGGATGCTGCATGTCAGCTGAGAGCCCAGGCTGACAGCTGTGAGTCTTTCCTGCCAGGAAATTATTATTTTGTACTACACACATTTCTCTGCATGTATCACAATGTGAGAAATAACAGGCAAAAGTCAGTCCGACTCCAATATGTTTTCTAATTTCTGTCTGCATTTTTAACAGAGTCAGTAGAGGCATTCCATGAACTGAAAGGAAAAGGAATCTGGATGAGATAAATCACATTTAAAATGACTGAGGGAGCAAGCAGCTGGGAAAGAAAAATGAAATAATTTTCTTTTTTTTAGGTTAAATAGCACAGAATGGAATCAAAAGCCCAGACTGGTTTGGGTTGTGAGGGACCTTAGAGCTCATCCCATTCCACCCCTACCATGGACAGCGACACCTGCCACTGTGCCAGGTTGCTCCAAGTCCCGTCCAGCCTGGCCCTGGACACTTCCAGGAACGGGGAGCCTGGTTTCCCGATGAGAGCAGGATTGTCATGGGAAGCAGTTCTGAGACACGCAGTGCATGGAGCTCAGCAAACAGGAAATGCCCGAATCAGTTCCTCGGTGAGCACAGAGACAGATCATCTGTCACAGCGATTCATCGGGACGTGGATTGCCCCAAACACCAACACTTACAGCTGCCTTGCAGAGGAGATTCAGCAGCAATCACCGACCCTGGCATTTCAACTGCATCGCACACGACAGAGACTCCCTAAAATCCTGAGGAATAAACGGAGCAGGAAGGTGGAGCTGGGCCCCGGTGCCAGGCAGAGCCATCCCCTTCCTGGCATCCGAGAGCAGAGCTTTGCAAATCAGAGCCATGGTTATAACCACACCAAAGGAAAAGGGGGGGAAATAACCTCAAACACAGAATGCCAAACAACACACTTGAAAATGGAGCCTACAAAGCCTTGAGGCAGCAGATGGGTCATGTGCAGCAAATCTATCTATTTATGAATCTGTCTATTCATGGATCTATCTATTTATGTATCCATCTATCACACATTATGTCCATATTTCTAGACACATAGCACAGGCAGGCACTCATTAATAAGCACAGGTAGGCACTAATTAAGGAGCATAGGCAGGCACTAATTAGGGAGCACAGGTAGACACTAATTAAGGAGCACAGGTAGGCAGAAACCTCTCTCCCTCATGCCGCACACCGAGGGAGCACCAGTCCCTGCCGGCACTGCACTTCAGATAAAACCTGTAGGCTGCTCGAGCAGACACATTTAAAGCGTTTTTTACGATTCACACTGCAAAAGGCTAAGAAAAATAATCCATCCCTGCTGCATATGCTTCTATTTTCCCTCTCTCTAAGCAGTGGGATCAGATGAGCAGTGATGCATCGATTGGTCCAGGAAAGCCCTGAGAGGACAGAGAAGGAAAATAAAATAAAAAATACTAAAAATGCCCCAAGCGCAGAGGAAAATGTGCTCACCACGTAGCCCCGAGCGCGGGTCCGAGCAGGCGGAGGAGCTAAGGACGGGTTTCCCCGGCAGGCTGCGGGGTCCGGGCGCTCCGGGGCGGCGGGATGAGCTCAGCGCCGGCAGCCTCAGCCATTGCGGAGCCGCTGCAGCTCCGGCAGCGCGTCAGCAGCGCCCCGGCTCCAGAGCCCTCCCTTCTTCCCGAGCCGCGGCCAGGCTGCTGCTGGAATCCCGCTCCTCCGGCGCCCAGGGCCCCGCGGGGGACCGGCACTTCCAGAGGCCAAAGCTCAGCATCCAGCACAGCTGGAATCCGCACGGAGCCGCTCCTGGAGCAGGGCTGCGCTGCTGAAACGGACACGGAGGGACTGAAGGACATTCGGATTTACAAACAGCTGCCGGCCTTTGCACTTGCTCCTTGCAAAGGGGATAGGATCTAGTTGTAGAGTCATGGAATGACAGGCTGTTCTGGGTGGGAAGGGACCCCAAAGCCCCTCCAGTGCCACCCCTGCCATGGCAGGGACCCCTCCCACTGTCCCAGGTGCTCCCAGCCCCAGTGTCCAGCCTGGCCTTGGGCACTGCCAGGGATCCAGGGGCAGCCACAGCTGCTCTGGGCACCCTGTGCCAGGGCCTGCCCACCCTCCCAGGGAACAATTCCTTCCCAATATCCCACTCATCCCTGCCCTCTGGCAGTGGAAGCCATTCCCTGTGTCCTGTCCCTCCATCCCTTGTCCCCAGTCCCTCTCCAGCTCTCCTGGAGCCCCTTTAGTCCCTGGAAGGGGCTCTGAGCTCTCCCTGGAGCTTCTCCTCTCCAGGTGAGCACCCCCAGCTCTCCCAGCCTGGCTCCAGGGCAGAGGGGCTCCTCTGGACTCACTTCAGCAGGTCCATGTTCTATGGAAATCCACCCCTGTGGAAGTGCAGGGCCTGGCATTGAGGTGTATCTCCTATGGGAATGGCATTCCTGGGTACCAGCATGCTCTGAAGTCATGTGGGAGTGGTGGGAAGGTGGCAAAAGGCAGGTGTTGTTCCAAAGGCCTGTAAGGTACGAAATTAGGACTAAAACAGATAGATATAAAGCAGGTCTGTAACCCCCAGTGTGCTATGTCCCACTATTCCTCATACCGGAGGAAATATCCATTGTCAATACTCACACTCGCCCACTGGAAATTCCCCTTTCCATCGAAACGAATCACAAATACACATAAAATAAATGCATTTGGGTAAAAGATACTTCTAAAAGCCCCACATCACAAAGTTCTCTACCATCAAAGAGGATATAGGGCATATTTGTTTGATTTTGTGTCTTCCTGACGTGAGAAACAGTGAAGACTGGGAAGAAGACTGGGAACTGTTCCCAGTGTATATCCATGAACTGCTGACAGGAGTGACAGAGTGATCCGAGTGCAGGGCTGGCAAGCAGAAACCTCCCCTCGAGCACAGTCTCAGTTTTAGAAAGGAGGGTCTGGGGGTTTTTTTCGCCTTAAACTATAGCTAAGTATCTTAGAACTTTCCATTGAAAATCTTCATTTTCCCTCCATCCAAAGCTCACGACTGTGCAGGACAAGAAACACGTGACTGCTACCCAGATTACTTGGAAACCTGTTCCTATTTTTGTGGATAACCAATGCTGTGTTCCTCCTGCCTCTTCCCTGCTCAGTGGTTCAATTATCCTTTGCCAAAGGGACATGTAGCGGCACTTGGAGACAGCAGGACTGGCTGTGGCTCTGAGAGCTGTGACAACAACGGCTTTGGGATAAATAAAACTATTTTCTATTTTTAGAGCTGAATTGCAACACTTTGTGGGAGTCAGTAAGCAAAACAAGTCACGTTGCAGGCAGTGTTGTAAGCGACCTACAGCAAGAGCCCAGCAGTGGTTTGCATCACTCGAAGAATCGGGGTTTGTTTTTCAGCTGGCAAGTGCTCAGGACAAGCATTCCTCTGGCAACTTCCATGGGCTGAGCTGTACAAAAATGGGAATGGACTTTAAAAACTTGAAGTTAGCAAGTAATGAAGAGCTGAAAGAATTTTCATGCTCTGTTTTTCTGATTCACACTGCAAGTTGTCAGTTTCTTCCACCTTAACCCTGGAAAGCAAACCAGCAGCACTCCAGGTTGGGTTCAAACCCCGGTTTGTGCCCTTTTCAGCTGTGGCAGCACACGGTGACACCGAGCAGCAGGGCAGGCAGGGATCACCCCGCACAGCCACCACAGAAACAGGGCACAGAGTGTGCGGGGACTGCTGAGGGGTGTGACAGACACGGCCCAGGACATCAGCACGGCCCTGCCATGGCAGCAGCCACACCACAGACAAGGCTTCTTCATTAACTCTCCAAACGGAACAAAATCATAGAGTCAGAAAATCACAGGAGGGTTTGGGCTGGAAGGGACCTTAAAGCTCATCCCGTTCCACCCCTGCCATGGGCAGGGACACCTTCCCCTGTCCCACGTCAACAGCCTGGGGAAGCAGGAGCAGCTCAGAAAGGACGCGAGAGCAGCTGGGTGGTTAATGATGAACCTTATTCCAAGAAATGCACAGCATGAAAGACACGTATGGTTCAATTTCCAGAGGCAGCCAGGAAGGTTAATGACCAACCCCTTGGTGGGATGGAGACAGGGAGTGCTCAGCTTTCAGCGGGGTTTGAGACCTGTGTTTGCACAGGCGAGCAAAAGTCAGGGAATCACAGAATCACCTGGGCTGGAAAAGCCCTCCCAGCCCATGGAGTCCCAGCTGTTCCATCCCCACCTTGTCCCCAGCCCAGAGCACTCAGTGCCACCTCCAGGAATTCCTGGGACACCTCCAGGAATGGGCACTCCAAACCTCTCTGGGCAGTTCCAATCCCTGAGCACCCTTTCCATGGGGAAATTCCTGCTGATGCCCACCCTGCCCCTCCCCTGGCCCAGCCCGAGGCCGTTCCCTCTACTCCTGTCCCTGTTCCCTGGGAGCAGAGCCCGACCCCCCCGGCTGCCCCCTCCTGTCAGGGAGTTGTAGGTGCATTTTCCCAAATCAGTCCTGAAATTCCCACTGACTTACATTGTGCCGTTAGGAAGTGGGCGGATTACTTTGATTTTTATTAGTAAGAAACCAAAGAAACTTCAATGAATATTATCCATTGTCAAACTAATGCAAGTTTATCACCAGTTTGGGATTACAAATAACTTCTGTGCAATGCCTGAAATACCTGTCCCTCACAACTGGGCTGAGCCCTCATGTCAGGCCCAATCCACAGGCTGAAAACCAAACACAAAATTGAAGCTGTCTGAGCAGCAAGCGTGACTCCGTACCCAAATCATCGCCTTTGTTAGTCTGTGGAGGAGACGGGTCACTGTCTCTGGCTTAAAAGGAATTAATCAATACATGATTGATCTGTGACATGCAAGTAAATAAGATTAGAGCAAGTCCCAGCTGTGCAGAGGACCGCAGTGTAACAAATCAATAACTTTGCAAAGACTTCATCCAACAACAGGAAAAGTTACAATTTTTCCTGATCACAGCACAGAGTGTTTCTGTCAATAACCCAAAACTTTTTGCCATCAAATTTTACATGAAAATAAAAGCATTCACCCCATGACTGATGAGAGAGAAGCTGTGGCTGCCCCTGGATCCCTGGCAGTGCCCAAGGCCAGGCTGGACATTGGGGCTGGGAGCAGCCTGGGACAGTGGGAGGTGTCCCTGCCATGGCAGGGGTGGCACTGGAGGGGCTTTTAAGGTCCCTTCCAACCCGAACCCTTCTGGGATTCTGTGATTCCATGGTTCTGTGATCCCCGCATCCCTCCTGAGCCAGGCAGCCCCTGTTATGTGGGCACAGTGCTGAGCCCCGCGTTCCTCACGCACCCAAAGCGGTGCTGGCTGGGGACAGGAGCACATTCCTGGGAGGGAGAGCTCGCTGTGCCCTCCCCAGGAACGCTGCCTGCACCCCGTGCCCGGAGGAGGGGAGGCTGGTGGGCAGCAGAGAGCAGCAGAGCACTGCGGGAAGAGCGCGGAGCGGAGCGGGAACCAACGCACGGACACGGGGAGCCCGCTCCTCGGACAGCGAGCCGATTGAAACAGCGGGTTTGCTCGGCCACGGACAGCTCTTCCCTCAGTTCCTCGGCGGAACAGAATTGGTTTGTTATGATCCAAACAAAATACAAGTTTCTCTGCGGATTTTCTCTGCTTGGGCACAAGGGAAGATAATTTAGGCACTCCGTGCTTGGAGGGGCAGATCTCTGAGAGGCTCTCGCACACGGTCCCTCGCTGTGCCTGCCCAGGAGGGAGCAGAACGGCTCTGCCCGGCTCTGTCCGGCTGTGAGGCTGCCAGGGCCCCTGCCACAGCCTGGAGAGGCACCCCGGGGTATTGCGGGGACAAATCCTTCCCTGGGAGGGTGGGCAGGCCCTGGCACAGGGTGCCCAGAGCAGCTGTGGCTGCCCCTGGATCCCTGGCAGTGCCCAAGGCCAGGCTGGAGAGGGCTTGGAGCAACCAGGATGGTCCTTAAGGCCCCTTCCAGCCCAAACCAGTCTGGGATTCTACGGAAAGGAAGAATAAGGTCCCACTTACAGCTCTGTTACAAAATCCCAGAATAGCTGGGGATGGAAGGGACCTCTGGAGACCCCCCAGTCCATCTCCCTGCCCAGGCAGGGTCACCTGGAGCCGGGGACACAGGAACGTGTCCAGGAGGGTTTGGGATGTCTCTGGAGAGGGAGACTCCAGCCCCTCCCTGGGCAGCTGTTCCAGGGCTCTCTCCCCTCCACGGAAAGAAGTTCTTCCTATTGAGGTGAAATTTCTTGTGTTTTAGTGTCTGGCCATAAAATAAAGTCCCAGGAGGCATAAGAGTGAGGTGTGGAAAATGGTGTGTTAAGGATGACTTAAAGCTGGAGAACTGACTCTGAAAATGCCTTCGTGGGCTAAACCATTCCTCCTCTTTATCCGAAAATCCATCGGCTATGCAGAGTGCAATGCCCACATCCATAACATCCTGACCTTGTCCTTCTGAGAAGGTTATGAGGCAGTATCCTTGCTATTGCAGGAACTCACGGACAATTTACTGATGTATTTCACTTGGGCTTTGTGACTCGTCTGCAGAAAGGCACAAGTGAAAACAATTCCAGCCAAGAGAAAAAAGCCTGCATGCTTTAATTAAGTAATACTTTGGCTAAATAAAATCAGGTGTTATGTGTTTATCTTTATAAAGTCCCAGCAGATGACAACACAAGTTAAGTGGTTCCTGCTGTCGAGGGCCCTGATGGCAACGCATCAATTAAAGACCAAAAGGAGAAGATTTATTTATTATTTATTTTTTATTACTTATTAACAATATTATTATTTATTCATTTTCTTGGGGCTGTTCTGTGCAGGGCTAGGAGTTGGACTCGATGATACTCGCGGGTCCCTTCCACCTCACCCATTCAGTGATTCTGATCTGTTTTAAGGCCGTGTGCCACCCGCTGTCGG
>VZRO01007699.1:145567-175946 GCA_013397915.1 Daphoenositta chrysoptera | reverse complement strand
CCTGGGGCTGCCGGGCACTGCGCCGGGGCCGCCGCGGCGCGACAGCCGGTACCGCGATGGCTGCGTGCGCTGCCGTGCGCGTCCGTGCCCCCTGTCCCTGCGCAGAGGGCGGGTGGGTGTGCTGTGAGGAGCGGTCGGGTCGGTCGCAGGGATCAGGCGTTAGCACCAAATCCGCCGGGAAAGGGAAAAATCCGAGCGCAGCCACAAACAGTGGGATTGGCGCGGTGATTGTAGCGATTTGTGGGGACGGTCTCGTCGCTCTGTGGATCTCCCCGTGTTAATTTCAAGCACTGAAAGCTGTATATCTTAAGAAGACGCGGCTCTCCGGGGCTGGTCCGGTGCTTCCAGACGCTGCTCTGGGCTCGCACAGGTGTCGTGGGCTGCGATGTCGTGTCAGGTCCTGTCCGAGGCCATCCCCGCGGCTCTTCTGTCCGGGCTGCATCGCCTCTCGCGGGCTTTGCTCTGTTCCTGCTCCCAGCTTCATGGGAACACGGGCTCTTTTATCTTTAAATGATGATATCACAGCCCGTTCCATGTGCTCCAGCACAGCCTTACTCTGGGGCAAAAGAAAGAACGAAAAAATGGGAAAATGTAAACCACATCTACTGTCCTCTTGCTGCTGTAATTCCAATCTTCTCCCTGCTTTATCCTGCATTCCCAGCGCTGTACCCAGTGAGATTTCAGCAGATAAAATGTTAATTTGAGCCCAGTGGTTGTGATAGTTCTTTGGTAACAACTTGAGCTTCCATAAATTTCGGGGGAAAGGGTAGGGAAGGGTTTGTCTGGCTCTAAACACATTCCCTGCCACATACCAGGCACTGTCACGTGGAGGGGAAGAGTCCCAAACAAACCCAAACAACAACAAACCAGCTGTGAAGGAGAAGGGTTTCTGAAGAACAGTGTCTCTTCCAAACTCGGTGGCCTGGAATGTTTTTTCCAGCAGGTTGTGTGGTACTTTGGCTGTCCAGATGATGGTCTCTGTATTTAGGAAGGAGGTACTTGTGTTGTTCATGCACATGAGGCAGTTTGGTTTTGTGCTGTTCCCATTTGATTTTGGAGCCCTCAGGCTCCTCCCAGGCAGGATATCTGGGGTATCTTTGCTCATCTGATGTTCCTGCTTCACACTAAATCCCTGCAGTGGCTTCTCCCCCGCTGCATTCCTGTGGTGCTGCTCCTTCAGCCGCGGCTGGCTGGGAAGGGACCGTGCAGACCACGCAGCTCGGGCTGTTCCCGCTGTGGCTGCGTTCCCTGAGCGGGGCCCGGCGAGCGGGGACGGCCCGAGCACCGCTGTCCGCGCCTCTCCTGCCCCTGCTCGTTCCTTAGACGTCCTTCCCCGGCACGGGGGCAGTTCCTGCTGGCCTCACTGCCCTGTTCCCTGGCACTGCTGGGCTGGGCCACACAGCGGGGTTCCTCTGGCATTTGTGTAATTCGGGTGTTTTCTGTTCCTGAGCTCATTTACAGGGGGCTGGAGGGACAGGACACAGGGAATGGCTTCCACTGCCAGAGGGCAGGGCTGGGTGGGATTTTGGGAAGGAATTGTTCCCTGTGAGGGTGTGAGGCCCTGGCACAGGGTGCCCAGAGCAGCTGTGGCTGCCCCTGGATCCCTGGCAGTGCCCAAGGCCAGGCTGGACATTGGGGCTGGGAGCAGCCTGGGACAGTGGGAGGTGTCCCTGCCATGGCAGGGGTGGCACTGGAGGGGCTTTGGGGTCCCTCCCACCCAAACCCTTCTGGGATTCTATAGCAGAGGGCACAGCTCCAGGCCCTGCAGTGAGCTATCCCTGCCCAGGAGGGAGTTGTTATTCCTTCCCTTAGGAAAACAAAGCCCATGTGACCGTGTTAAATATACTGCGAGGAGCAAACCCATGACAGCCCTTGCCACACTCCTGCTGTTGCTTAACAGCAACACCTACAAATGGGACTGAAAAAAGGCTGAACAAGACAGTCCCTGGGCTCTGGAGCCCAAAATAATTTCAATAAATTAATAACTGAACTTTGGCAGCAAAAGTCCTTGAGATTATTTTGACTGCCATCTCTGTTGAACAATAAAAACTGAATATATCCCAAAATAAAAATCTCTATGTGCAGAGAGAAACACAATGTACCGAGCAGCTGCTTCCCAGCCCTGCGAGCCTTCCCAGCTCGCTGCCGACTCCCTGCACTTTGCATTCCATGCTGTTTATGAGCTGGGAGGCAGGGCTGGCACTCCGGGCCAGCATGAGTCGCTCTCCTGCCCGTAGCAAACCCCTGCGGTGCTGGGCTCAGCTCTCCTCTGTGCCGCGCAGGGTCCTGGGTGGAACTGCACTTCAGCAGCAACGGGAATGGCAGCGGGAGGAGCTCTGTCTCTGCCGGGAGCCAGGAGCAGGGGCCGGCCTCCCTCTCCATCCACAACGGGGACATGGAGAAGATCCTGCTGGACGCCCAGCACGAGTCGGGCCGGAGCAGCTCCAGGGAGAGCTCACACTGTGACAGGTGAGCAGGGAGCCCTGCTGGGCACGGGGCGGGCACTGCCAAGGTCACCGCGGCCCCCAAGGACATCTGGATGCCCCAGAGGCAAAGACAGAAATGGTGCATGAGTGCTTGTACATGTGTGTGCATATTTACATGGGTCTGTGTGCATATGTGCGTGGATCCGTGTGTGTTGGCATACATGTGCACGTGTACATGAGCTCACATTCCCGTGGGGTGTGCATTGTCTGTACACGTGTGTTTGCACACGAACACGTGTGCACAGGCACGGCAGAGAGGGACACTTCTGTGCAAAGGCTGGTGCTTAAATCCAGGGCACTGCTGGGACCAGGCCTGCCCTGCAGGGAGGGAGTTACAGGGGAGCTGACTGCAGAATCCTCCTCCCACGGCACGGAGGGATTTCGGTGTGTGCCAGCGCTGCCGCCTGGGACAGGAGGGGCAGGGACAGACAGTCCTGTGCATCGCTGAGAAACCAGAGCAGGTTTCCAGGAGTGTCACACGACAGCTCAGCCCTGGGGCAGGTGGTCAGGCAGTGCCATTAATGCATTTATTGGCTTTTGATGGGCTCTGAGGTCTCCAGCCTAAATGGTATTTGGAAAAACCCAAACTCCAGGACTCAAACTCCGCAGTGGGACGTGGCACTGCCTGGCCTGGCCTGGCCTGGCTGGTGGGGATTCCAACCAAACCCCACTTCCACTCCCCGTTTGCTGCCCGCTGTGTCTGTGGAAGTGCCAGGGCCCCACCAGGAGCGTGGGCAGAGGGGTGGCAATCAGCTGTGGCTGTGGTGGCTGGGCTGTGGCAGCAGGGCCCCGTGCAGCCCTGGGGTCGAGGGCAGGGCAGCCCTGGGCAGAGCGTGCCCAGCGGCTCCGGGGTGGCTGCTGCTGCAGGAGCTGTGCCACAGAAAACTTCACCTCCCTCCTTCCCTGTGCTTCTGTCTCGGTGCAGCCCTCCTCGCTCGCAGACCCCCCAGGACAGTCACAGAGCTCTGGAGGTAGAGAGCCACAGCAGTGGGGAGAAGAACAGCTTCCAGGTAAAATCCTCACCTGGCTGTGGGAGAGGGGAGCTCTGCCTCTCTGCTGTTGGGGAACAACAGGGGAAGCTGATAAAGCAGAGACTTCCATAACTCAGAGTAGCCCTGGCGGGTCCAGGCTGGCTGTGTTTGTTCCTGACACATGGGGATGTTTTGGTTTGGTCTTTTCAGTCTGTAACTGAGATTTTTCAGAAGGATTTCTCCCCCACCTTTGGCTGCTGACTGGGTAAATTTCCTACATCCCCCACCAATGTTTAGATGCACCTCCACCAATTTAGTAGGAATTTTAAAAATTATTTTGACAGCAGCAAGAATTTGTAGAGTCGCTTAAACATGGCAGCCAAAAATACACAATTTCCAAGCCGTGCCATAGCTTTGGTTCCAGGTGTTATAACAATTAATACCAAACCTGAGTACATGCTGCTTTGGAAAAGTCCCTCTTTTTTCTGATTTCATTTTGTAGGTATGTTTACCTTGCAAGGAAAGTGAATAAACACATTTGAAACAAGAGTGGGGGAAAGGACCTACATTGACCATGTTTTATCAATACAGGGCTTATTGCAGGATGACAGGCTGAAATCTGAAGTCTTCAGTGTAATAAATTAGCTTTTACTGTGTAAAAAATTACAAAACATTTTGAGGAAGGAAGTATTTCAAGGAAGTGAATTTTTCTGCATCATCTCTACAACTCCTGCCAGACTCCGAGGACCCAGGTTAGGTTAGCTAATATGGTACTGCAAGTTAATTATTACTGGAAATGATTATTTTTATGCTGTCAGAAACACCCTTCAGCTGTTTAAAGATGATTATTTAGTCTTTGAGAACAAATAACCCCAAGTTAGAAAGCCATCAGAATTGCAGCTGCTTGGACAGTTTTATTTCCGTCCGTGTGTGTGTGCATCAAGCTGTTGGAATTCTGGGAGCAGGATCTATTTTTATCCCAAGGCCTTGGCTGCATGGAATGGAGCCGAGCTGAGCCAGGAGCTCTGCCCTTACTCAGCGTTTGTGCTGTGACTGCAGCAAAGCCGGGGCTGGGGGCTCCTTCTGTGGGCACTCCCCTGGCCAGGGTCACCTGCCTGCCCGGGTGGCCCCAGCACTGCCATTATTCCCTGCCAGGAGCTGGACAAGGGACAGGAGTCAGGGACATCTGCCAGCTCCGAGCATGGGCAGGAGTCCCTGTGCCCAGTGTCCGTCAGGGCTGGGATAAGGCAGGAATCCCTGTGCCCAGGGTCCGTCAGGGCTGGGATAAGGCAGGAATCCCTGTGCCCAGTGTCCATCGGGGCTGGGAGCTGGGGATATTTTGGGTCTGTGCAAGAGGATTAAACGCTGGGCTCTGGGATCTCACTGCCAGGGCAGTCTTGTTGGAGGCACATATGGGATACGGGATGTGGGATATGGTCTTTGCCATTCACATCCCACTCTGAAGATGGACCTCCCTGCTCCCCATCTGGATCTGGGATGTGAACACTTCCACGGAAGGGGCATGGGAAGGGGTGGGAAGGAGAGTGTCAGGGCTGGCCTCAGCTGCAGAGCAGCAGCTCTGGCAGCTCCCAGCGGTCCTGGCTCCGGCTGCTGACTGATGGTGGCTCTTGGTTTCAGTCTGAGGAGGATTTCCTGGAAAGGAGGAGGGAGGTGGAGCGGCTGCTGAGGAAGAACGCGGATTGGATCTGGGATTGGTCCAGCCGGCCCGAGAACATCCCACCCAAGTGAGTGCTGGCACAGCTGCTGGGTGAGCTCCGGGCAGCTTCTCCTTCTCCGGGCCTGAACACATGCCTCACATTTCTTCCCCAAATCCAGGGAATTCCTCTTCAAACACCCCCGGCGCACAGCCACGCTCAGCATGAGGAACACCAGTGTCATGAAGAAAGGGGGGATATTCTCTGCGGAGTTCCTGAAGGTTTTCCTTCCGTCCCTGCTGCTCTCTCACCTGCTGGCCATTGGACTGGGGTAAGGTTCAACTGAAAAAAAAAAGTAGATCGCTTTACCTGCTTTCTTTGAGTCCTTATTCTGATTCCCAATTCCCTCTTTGTCCAAGAGAAGAGTTAATTTTTCTCCATGAAGGGGGAGAGATGGTTATTCAGGAAGTGCTTCCCGCCTCTGGTGTTGCTGCATGGCTGCACTTTTCTGATTTTCTCACTGGTTGGGAATGTCTCAGAACAATTAAGGGGCAGGGAAATGAGGAATTCTGTACCCTGGAACTGTAGTCACACAACAATTGGCTCCGCTGGAGATGAGACTCTTAATCTCAAAACTATGAGATAAGCAAAGGAGAAAGCTAATAGATTTTTAAATTCCACTGACATAGATTTAAAAATATTTAATATTATTTAAAATTATTTAATGTATTTTTAAATTCCCTCCTGGGAGGGATGGGGGACGTGTGACTGTCTGAGACGATTAAACACGATGGAAGTTTCCTTTGCAGCATCAGTGTGGGGGAAGTGCTGCCCTGGAGCGGGGCAGTCGCTGGGGCTGGGGCTGGGCTCCGGGGCAGTTTTGTTCCTGCGTGGGCACAGCTGGCAGCGCTGCTCCTGCTGGGGATTCCAGAGGCAGGGAGAGCGCTCCTGCTGTGCAGCGCGGCCCCGGCTGACGGCGCGCTCTGCCCGCAGGATTTACATCGGGAGGCGCCTGACCACCACGGCTTCCAGCAGCACCTTCTAGAGGCGCCCGGAGCCTGGGCCCGGAGCAGAGCAGACTCGGCTGCAGCGCAGGAGGTGCCGAGGGGGGAGCTGGTCGTGGCGCCGTCGTGTGTGTGTCCTGTCCGTGTCCTGTTTTAGTTTAGTCTAAAAATGGGAAGGGAGACGCTGGAGCTCCCGTGTCACATAGAGCCTTCTGGATCAATCCCTGCTGGATCAATCCCTAGAGCACGTGGCAGATGCTGTGATGTCCCTTAGTGCTTTGTAGTGAAGTACCTGAGCATTAGAGCAGCTCCGTGGTTAAATCAGTCCCAGCTTTCAGCAGCCCTTGTGCCGGGCCGTGCCCACCCCGCCTGCTCCCGTGCCTGTGGGTGGGAATGCTGGCACTGTTCCTGCAGTCCCCACAGGGAGGGATTAGCCCAAACTAGAGTGGCCTTACAGATCGATAGGGAACTCCCGGGGGCTCTCACCGGCCCTGGGGCAGATTCTCCTCTGGTAGTTGTTGCTTAGTTCACTTTGGTGGGAGGTGTAAAGTGTTGAGACACAGTGGGAAGAGATGAGCACGTGGGTAAAACTCCATCAGTTTGTCCTAGTTCAGAGATAGAATTTGGATTTAGTGCCTACTAAAAGCTGCTTTTGCCAGGACATTTATTTACGCCTAGAAGTTACTGCCAGTTCTCTGCTGTACCTACGCAGGCTGTCGCTTCACAGGCTTTACCTGTCCCACACCAATCTGCACCTGACCCCAGCCCTGGGCAGATGAACCACAGGGTGGCTTCTCCTTGGTTTTTACTGATGCAATGCCTTTCCCTTCAGTGATTTTACCTTATTTAATGAGAAAATGAATGTTTGCCAAATACCATGTTTTATATATTTAAATAAAAAGGTTCCTGGTGGACTCAGTTTCCTCATTCCTTTTTCTCCAGTAATGGCTGAAAGGGGCTGATGAGGCTCTTGGCCTCCACCTGCCCCTTTCCCACTGGTCACGTCACTGACACGGAATTGAGAAGTTTCCATAGAAACAGCGTCAAACAAACCTCAGCAGGCCCTGGGTAACCTGCGCTCCCTGCACACACACACGGGGGCGTGATGACCCTGGGGAGCTGAGAACCATGGAATTGTTGAGGCTGGAAAAGCTCTCTGAGCCCATCCAATCCAACCACTCCCAGCACTGCCAAGGCCACCACTGCCCCACGTCCCCAAGTGCCACATCCACAGGGCTTTTACATCCCTCCGGGTGGGGACTCACCCCTGCCCCGGGCAGCTGTGCCAGGGCTGGGCAGCCCCTTCCAGGAAGGAATTTTTCCTGATCTCCAATCCAAACCTCTCCCCTGAGGCTGGAGCCAAAAGCAAAGGTGGGATCAGAACCCCCGAACGCTCCAGTGCCGCTTCCTTTTCCTGTGGGACCGCGAGCAGCAAATCGCTGCTGAGCCAGCGTTTCGGAAGGGGTTAAACTGCGGTGTCCCTTTCTCACTGCCATCGTCCCCCAGCTCTCTCCTCCCAGGTCACATCCCTGGGGCTGCGCTGGCTCCTGCTCAGGCACAGAGGGCTCACAGGTACTGAAATGTCCCTTGCTCACTCATTCCTCATTGATGAGCGTTTTAATTAGAATTTCATGGCATGATAATCACCGAGGGGCTGAGCCTACGCCCATGACCTGCAGTGGGTGGGACTGCCCAAAGCCATGGGGCAGAAACAATCCCAGAAGGGTTTGGGTTGGGAGGGACCTTAAAGCCCATCCAGTGCCACCACCTTTCACTAGACCAGGGTGCTCCACTAGGCAGCAGTTTTATCAACTTGACACAAATCTGGTTTTAGATAAAATGAAAAGGACAAAAGTTCCATGACAATAGTCAAAAACTAATTGAAAGTGGTACAAGCAAACAGGGCTATAGGAGATTCCATCATATCCTTTTTACTGATATTCCACTTATATTTGCTTAAAGAACAGATCCACAGCAGCCAGCGCTGTGCAGCAGCTCCGGCCACTCCAACCATCCCAACTGGAAACGCCCTCCTTGGGTTGGCCCATCCAGCCAATTCCCTCCCACACGGAAGGAAATGTCAAAACACAGGGAGCACGGCCAGGTAAACATTTAAAATTTATTAAACTTTTTGGTCAAAAGAACTGAACAATTATGTACAACCCCACGGATCGGCTCGAGCGGGCGTTGGGAACGCGGTCGGATCAACGCTGCAGCGACCCCCCAGTTCCACATCTCCGGAGCTCCAAAGTGTCACAACCAAAGTACGGGATAGCGCTGACTGAACTGAACTTTCCTGGAGAACCTCAGGGCTTGTCTTTCCCACCTTCCGGGGACCCGGCGGCTCGGGGGGCGGTACCGGGAGGGGCGGGACGGCCACGGTTTGCTCTTGGGACTGGAACACGCCTTTGTTCCGGGGAAAACGGAGTGTAACCACACTTGGGACTTGCTGGGGGAAAGCTTGGGGCTCTGGGAAGGAACTCCCAGGCTGCAGGCACACGGCAGAGCGCAGCCTCTGGCTGCCGGGGGCTGCTGGACGTGCCGGCAGCTCCGGGGCCCTTTGGCCCCGGGCTCATCCGGGGGAAGGGGATGTGATTTAGGCCTCTTTGGAAGAAAAAAACCCAAAAACAACAAAAAAAGAAACAGTACCTAAGGCTTAAAACAAGTGAGCAAAAGAGCTCCAGCAGCCGCTGTCCCACCAGCTCGGGCTCGGCGTGGCCCTCCCCGGGCAGCCCGGCCCGGAGTGGCTCTGGAGCTGCAGTGGGAAATACAAGATACTACGCCAAATATTTAAAATAAACTGTTCCCTTCGTGACAAATACTAAAAAGGTTAAAAACCATAATGCACGTCAGGTCTGTCTCTGGCTGAGATGCACCAGAGAAGCTGCGTTTTTATCCTCAAAGCAGAGAAGGTGTCGATGTTTTGGTTCCCTCCGTGCAAGGCTGACACTTGGTTAAGGCTGTGGATGTTTCTAGGACCCTTTCCATCTCCTACTTGGCACACACAGAGCCTTTGACAACAAATCCAGTGCAACTCCAACTCTATGACAATGCCATGGAAACTCTAAATTTAGAATCTGAAATACTACACAAAAAAGTTTGTATTAGTCTGCCAAAAACTCGGTGTTTTGGGGCAAACCCTGTCAAGAGGTGCCACCAGAACTGTTCTGCACCAGCTCAGGACATGCAATACAAAAAGAAGACTGAATACATCCCTCCAGCTCTAAGAACACGTTTGAGAGGCTGTTATTTATTAAGTGGTTTCCACCGAAGGTGTGGTTATAGGTACAGTTGGTGAGTAAATAGCCATGGGCACCTGCCTAGACCCCACCTCAAGCCCTGCCGAGTGCTCCAAGGGCAGACCCTGGCCCCAGGCCCGAGGAGGAATGTACAGGCATCAAGCACGAGAAATGTTCTGAAAGGCCCAAATATTACAGCAGAGAGAGCGAGAGAGAGAAATTACACTTTTATGACAACTTTTTCTTCTCAGGTGTTAAATTTTTTGGTCTATAAACTGGAAAGGAAGGCTCAGACATCAATAAATACATTTGTTTTGAGTGTTGGCCTCATTGAGCACTGTCCACCAATTCTGCCTCGGAGGGTCCTCCCCGAAAGCCGCGCGGACGCTCCCACCCCACCGAAGGCAGAACCACGCCAGGAACTCAAAGCCAGGCCAGGTGCTCTCCGATAGCTCAAGGGAAGTAAGTGCATCAATGTTCCTCACTGACAGGACAACAAGGCCTTCTGTTACAGATAAACAACTGAGCTGAACTATGCGAGACGAGACTCTGTCCACGGGCAGCCATCCTTAGTTAATCTTTTCCTGGAATAAATACAAGTTATTGGTGGCAGCTACAGCGATGATGTTCTCCGAAGGGTGCCATGCTGTGTGCAGAATCTTCTTGTTGAAGTCCAGACTGTCAACGGTAATTTCGTCCTTCTTCCTCTTCCCAGTTGTGCACACTTTGCGTGGCTTTAGGATGGCACGAGGTTTGCTGCTCTCCCGGGACGCCTCCAGGGTGGTGTCCCGGTGCGTGTTCCGCTCAAACGTCCGGAAGAAGTTGTTGTAAGATCCAGTCATGATTGTACTGGTTCAAGGAAAAAGGCAGATCTTGTTAGAAATAAAATCCACCCCCTCCTCTGTCTTACACGTGACTGTCAGACCACATCCACGGCATTCCACGGCATTCCTCTCCTCTTCACTGGACACCTTCTCAATTCCTCTGGGACTTCAGCACTGCTCCCACCTTTCTTTTAGCAGGTGTTCCCCAGTCTCCCCTCCTGCCACTGGCACTCAGCTGCAGTTACAGTTTGTTCATCTGAACGTGAGCAAAGCAGGTTTTCCTGGTGCTCCTCTACCCCTCTGTCCCATGTCAACAGAAGTCACAGACTGGAGTGGGTGGGAAGGGACCCCAAAGCCCCTCCAGTGCCACCCCTGCCATGGCAGGGACACCTCCCACTGTCCCAGGCTGCTCCCAGCCCCAATGTCCAGCCTGGCCTTGGGCACTGCCAGGGATCCAGGGGCAGCCACAGCTGCTCTGGGCACCCTGTGCCAGGGCCTCACACCCTCCCAGGGAACAATTCCTTCCCAAAATCCCATCCAGCCCTGCCCTCTGGCAGTGGGAAGTCTCTCCCCGTT
Source organism: Daphoenositta chrysoptera (assembly GCA_013397915.1). Taxonomy (NCBI): domain Eukaryota; kingdom Metazoa; phylum Chordata; class Aves; order Passeriformes; genus Daphoenositta; species Daphoenositta chrysoptera. The sequence goes on along the minus strand of VZRO01007699.1, from coordinate 165,191 downwards.
GTCCCGGCACTCCAGGCCCTTGTGAATCGTCTCTCTCCATGTTTCCTGTCGGCCCCTTCAGGCCCTGTGAGGCCACACTGAGGCCACCCTGGAGCTTCTCCTCTCCAGGTGAACATTCCCAGCTCTCCCAGCCTTCCCTCCCAGCAGAGCTGCTCCATCCCTCTGATCATCTGGTGCCTCCTCTGGCCCGGCTCCAGCAGCTCCAGGTCCCTCCTGTGCTGGGCCCCAGCTCAGAGCACAGGGGCAGGAATAGCCCAAGCAATCCTGTCAGTGTAAACTGCCTGCTCCAGGGGATTTCTGCCCTTGGTGACTTGGAGCTGTGGCACCCTCCCGTTCAGAGCAGCCAGCTCGGGCCCTCTCCAGGCTGGACCCCGAGCCCCCGGTGCCGAGCTCCCCTCACCCCTCACCTGTCGGGGCCGTTCCAGCAGCACTCGAACTTGTCGAAGATGCAGTCGTTCTCGTACAGGGAGCACAGCTTGCTGCGCAGGTACTCGTGCACCTGGGGACAGGACAGGCGTTGGACACGCACACGGGGCACGGGACACGGGGCACAGCTCGGGACGCGCCAGCGCCATACCTGGTAGGTCTCCACGGGCCTCTTCTCCATGTTGAGGTCCCACACCTTGACAGACAGGTAGTCTCTTGTCATCATGTATCGCCCGTTGTGGCTGAATTTCACATCAGATATCGAGGATATTATTTCTGAAAAAAATGATCTGCTGCTAGGATCTTCAGGTTCCTCAAAAACTGCAGAGAGAACACACAGTTCCACATGAAACCAACGCCAGCTCTTACGGCTTCCAATCTTTTCAGTTTTGGAAAATTTAAAATCAATGACTAGTTTCCTTTTGAAGAAAGTTGCTGTTAAGATACTTTTCAGAAATAATCTCTTTTTAAGCAATGTGGTGTTCTAGGTCATCAGATTGCCAGATGTCCATCTCCAACATTCAACTGGAGCACAGCACCAGCAAACCACAACTCACATGTCTCGGGGATCAACCAGAGCAACAAACAGCAGTGGGTACTGTAACCATCACACCTGATCTACACATCACATGGAACAGGAGCAGATGGGAACAGCAGCGACCCAAACACGAGGACACCACTGGACAATGTACTTTTCTTTAGATCTGAACTACAGCTGTACTAAACAACCCACTGAAATGCGAGCAGCTACATTTGCAACACAATTTGTGTGATTTTACAGAGCAGATCAACATATGTGTTGTTTAAATCCGCGAGTCAACCTCTGAAATCAGAGATTCCTGACCCAGGCTACCCAGATCTTGCTCATCTTTGACAGACTGCTTGTAAGAGGATGTGATTCAGTCACAAGCAGTTAAAAATAAAGTGCTTTTAAGTGATTTAATACAACACTGAACCAGATCAGTGGGGTGGCCTCGCATTCGTCGCTTCCCATTGCACAAGTATTTCCTTCTAGCACCAAGAAACCCCCTCTGTCACTGCAGGAAGGTGGCCTGGCAGTGCCAGTGTGGCAGGCGCCCGCCTGGGCTGGGCACACTGCTAAAGCCCGGCTCTGCCAGCAGGGAACACGTGGCTGTGTGCAAGGCCAGGGCAGGATCCTCGTGGCTTCCATGGCAAAGCTTTCCTTCCTCACCTGCTCGCCCTTTGGTGGCTCAGCAGCCTGAGGAGCAGCAACCCTACACCCCTGGAAACCTCCAGGGCCTATTCCTAAGGATTCATCCTGTCCTAGCAGCTGCACTGGCCCCAGGGGACAGGGATTCTGGCAGCATCAGCCCGGTTTGCAATGCACAGAGGTGAAAGAGCTGCCCTGAACTGGCACACGATGAGCAGACACCTTGAGAGGCACCAGGCCTGAGCGCGGCCAGCAGACAGGTCTGAGTGGAGCCCAAAGCACTCGCTCCCATCAGTTCACGAGGCAAAAGCGGGCAAGCAGGAGCAGCCAGGCGGGGCCCCAGGCTAGCCCTGCGGAGGGCAGGCAGGCAGGCAGGCAGGCAGGCAGGCAGGAGGGGCACTCACACTTGGAGTGCTTGTCGCAGAGCGCGGCCGAGCGCATGTCGCACAGGCGGATGGTGCCCTTGCTGCTGCTGTACACGAAGGTGTTGCACTGGTGCGGGTGGAACTCGGCCGCCGTGATCACCTCCGTCAGCTCCTCCATGTTGGCCGGCTTGATGTCCACGATGTCTGCCACAGCTGGTCAAGGCCTGCAACGCCTCACACGCGAGCCCCGCGGCAGCTCGGGGCTGACAGAGCCCAAAAACGCCAGGGAAACCGGGGCAAGAGCTTCCTTTGCACCGTGTGCAAGGTACACGAAGTGGGAGAGAGCCTGGGGAAGCCTGGATTTGACAAGTCACAGAACCCCAGAATGGTCTGGGTCGGAAGAGATCGGATTTCCACAAGCCCCAATGTCCAGCCTGGCCTTGGACACTTCCAGGGGCAGCCACAGCTGCTCTGGGCACCCTGTGCCAGGGCCCCCCCACCCATTCCTTCCCAACATCCCATCTAACCTGCCCTCTGGCAGAGGAAAGCCATTCCCCCTTGGCCTGTCATTACATGCTCTTTTAAAAATTGCCTCTCCAGCTCTCTCCATCTCAAATCCACAGATGCTGGACAATTCCAGACTCACAGAGTGAAAGAATATCCCACAAGAATCGAAGTCCAGCAAGTCTCCACAAGCCTCCTTCTTAATGCTCCCTTATTGCACACCAAATAAACCTTCTCTCTTTACCGAAAACTTTGAAAAACCTGACCTAAAACTTTAGAAAATTACCTATCTAGGAGCCAGTACTGCAACTTTTATTTTACTGCAGATTTATCAATGTTTTGCTGCTAGTTTTGGATGTACAGGTTTGCAAAAAGATCTGAAAATTACTTCTGCAGTTAATGATATCATTTGACATGAAAAAATATTGAGATTTGGTTTCAAGAGAAGTGTCACATGATTAAGAGACCACAAACTTTGAAAGAAGTATCCACAGTAACAAAGGATCTACTGTTCATATCCAACAACTCTTATTTAAGCTGATTGAACTCCACAAATTAGGGATGCTCCCACAATTCCTCAATTTCTTCTTAGAAATCAAACCCTCTCTGATATTTCTACTGACGGTTTTCCACTGGAGGCATGCTTGCCCTCAGGAACGACTGAGCATCCCAAAGCCTGCTTTCACTGCATTACACCTCCAGACTTCAAAATCCTCTTTTAATCCCTGGATTCAAACGCCCCCTCTAATTAGTAACATTAGGTGATTCTCCTGAACGCAGGCAGCTGAGCTGCAGCGGCTGTGCAGAGGGCACAAAAGGATACTGAAGCTCCTGTTGGTGACCTCCAGGTGCCAGAGGTTGATGCGGAGGTCGTCTGCGGACAGGTAGGTGGCGTAGTCGCTGTTGACGGAGATGGAGTTGATGTGGTAGGTGTGGGCGTTGGCGAAGGTCCGGCGCGGGCTGGCCTCCACCATCAGGTCCATGGGCTTCAGCGTTGGCACCTGCAGGGACACACAGCTGGGCACAACCTCACTGCTGGCCCGCCTCGCGCCTCCCGGCACAGAGTCGCTGGCTTGGGAAACGCCCTCCACACCGAGTCCGCTCCCCGAGCGCTGCTGAGGCCACCACTGTCCCCAAGTGCCACACACAGCTGTGAAACCCCTCCAGGGATGGGGACTCCAGCCCTGCCCCGGCCCACGAATCCAGCCTGTCCAGATCCCCCTGCAGAGCTTCCTGCCCTCCAGCAGATGCACATCCCACTCACCTCCCATCCGCTGTGAACTCAGAGGCTGCCCTCGATCTCCTCATCCAGATCATCAATAAAGACCTTAAACAGAACTGGCGCCAACACTGAGCCCTGAACCCCACAGGTGGTTTAATGGCAATTAATTATTGCACTGCACAGATTTCTGTATTGATTTGGTGACTAAACACTTCTGAAATCCACTGAGCACGAAAAATACTGAGAAAGTGCATCGACGCTGACTTTGGACACTGCCAACACAAATCCTCCCCTGTCAAAGGCAGCCCTTGGTGCCTCACCCAGCAGCACATGGGCTGTTCATCATGTTTGTAATGACAGCCAAAGGTTATAGAAACAAGCCCTTAGAAATGCCCCAGCTCTCAGATGGGTGCTCAGGAAACTGGCAAGAACAGTCTCCAAGAAAATTCCCAATTTGTTCATGAACAGTCAGCAGGAATTCAGGCACACCTGGATGTCCTGCTCTCACAACCAGCCGAGCTCAGGGGTGCCCAGGATAACCTGTCTTCCTGGAACAGGGACTGATTCACCCCAGAGCTCCCTAACTGCTCTCCCGGTTTTTATCTCCCAGTCTGTTTACATCCAACTAACGACTACAATTAATCCATTACTTTTTATCAGGCACTGTCCTATCTCTCCACAGAGTGCTCCCAGCCTGGCTGTGGCAGCACATGCACTAATGGGAAAGATCAGGAATGGGACTTGGAAATGCCACTGTCTCTGTGTAAAGTGCTGCTTCTCCTCCATGGCCACTTCCCCGTGAACATGGGCGTTGCGTTTCTGTAACAAAACGTGCCAACAAAGCCCCAAGGCCCCAGCTACACTCTGCTCCCCAAACCCTGAGCACTTCAACACATGGAGGTACCTCCAGCCGAGGCTTTTCCTCCTGCCAGCTCTTGTGCAGACTTGGCTCATCCCTCAGCCCTTCTCCCAGGCTGCAGTGCCTGCAAGGGCTGCGGCCCAGCCCGCCCCTCCTGTCCCAGAGCAGCAGCGAGTGCAGGGGACTGACTGCAGAGAGGCTCCTGCTCTTGCTGCTCCCCCTGTGCAGGACAGTGCCTTCAGGAGCCCAAGGTGCTCCTCCAGTGGCCCAGCCCGTGCCTGCTCTCACCAACTCCCTGGCTGCCCCAGGGCTGTCCCAGGGCTGCGGAACCCAAAACTCCACCGGGACCTCCTTCTACCACAGGGCCAAGGCGCTGGATCCTAAGGCATGTCCTTGGCTTCAGCTGCTCTCCTTGGAATACTCAAACCCTGGCTTGCACACACCGAGGCAGTGGAGATCCTTTCCCAACACATCGTGTACACCCAAAACTTCTGTTCAACGTTCAACTTCAGCAAAAGCAAAACAAACCCCTGAGAAAGGCCCCAGCTGAAGTCCCTGCAATGAGGGGTGGCTCTGAGAGCAGCGAGAGCCTCAGTTCTGTTCCTGCTGATGGTGAACAACACAAAACCCCAGGAAAAACCCCAACCTCACATTTCATTTCTTGGGCTCCTGCTCTAAATAATCCCAAGTTTGGAGCACTACCCCTACCACTACAGCATGATGCCCAAGACTATTCCAGTGCACATTAGGTTATCCAAATGCTTGGAATTTGCCTCTAACAAACACACCTTTACCCCCGTTCCAATTTTTGAGTCACCCTCTTAGAAATACAATATTGTAATGATCATAGTTTCCCTCAAGCTTTCCAGAGGAACTTTTTTTAAGAGTTTTTATATATATAAGAAAATGAAGTGTCTTCATTTTTTCAATGACCCTGACCCAAACACCATTTTTGATTAGCACATTTCAGTTTGGCAGCACAAAGATAGAAAACAGCATGCAGAAAGATACACAAGGTCAAAGAGCAGAGACGTACCAGTAGTTCTGTGACTCGGAAAGGCTCCCTAAGTCTTCCATCTTCATCTTTCAAATTATAACCTTCGGCTCTTTTATCCCTTTCACTTATTTTCCATAGTTTAATAGTTTTATCTAAAACCAAAAATTCACATGCTTGAGAATGAATTGAATACAAAATCAAATCACTAAATATGGAATTAGCAGAGTGAAAATGAGTGACCCATCTGGGTTTCCACTGCTTGCAGCAGAAGGACCCTGATGGAGTTCTTTACCCACAATGTGAAGTGCAGTTTGAATAAAATCCCAATTTATGCCTAAGCAGTAAGGCCCTGTGCCTCCCACTCACCCAAATTCCACTGCTCAGGGGGAGTTTCACACACCAAAATCACCCAAATTCCCCACTAAGCCCTGTACGATTACCTGCATTATATTAACAGACCCCTGCTAGGGACCAAACCCAACAAACACGTGAACTCCTTACACTAGCTGTCCTAAAGGAAACCAAGTTTGTCCCAGGTACCTGCTCAGAACCAACCAAAGGCAGAGATCAGGATTTCTCCTCTGGTTTAGGGTTCCAAAGGGTTCCAAACACTTCCCAGATGTTACCAGGGAAGTGTTCCAAGTGCAGCCAGTAGTGCACACCTGTCTCACCCAAGAGTGAGATCCTTGGCTAACTGGAGCCAAGACTTTCCTTCCCTAACTCCTGCAGAGCATTTAAGATGACACAGTTTAAAGAATGCTTTATTAAGACTTCTATCAGAGGAAATTATTTTAATTGCACAGACCAGCAGACAGAAATCACTCCTGATTTTAAAATTTCATCATGACCTCACAAAGTGATCCAAACTGTTAGGCATAAGCATACTCCTCTGATAGTAAGAGCAAGTTTTGTCCATAGAATAGTTTAGGCTGGAAAAGACCTTTAAGACACGAGTCCAACTGTTCCCACTAACCCATGTCCCCAGTTCTACAATTTCATTTACAGATGCTCCATAATGCACCAAAACTAAACAGACCCAATATTCACACAGCCCTCGCACCCAACATTACAATCAAAACATATTTTGCATGTAATTAGAGAAGACATTAAAACAACCCCAAAACATGTCAGAAAAAAACCCCAGGTGTAGGACAGGTATTCCAATGACAAAGTTCTCTGCGTAAAAGAAAGGGCCCTTACCATTTGTAGACAGCAGGAAGTGAGCAGCATTCTGTTGTGGTAACCACCTAATTTTATTAATTTTTTCCTCAATTTCTAGACTTTTCAAGTAGTCAAACTCAGGCTCGTGACTCTGGAAGGTACTGTAAACATTGTATTCTCCCCGAGAGAGAGGACGGCTTTTAGTCTGCAAGAAAACAAAGCACTTCCTGAGGCTGATGTCACTGGGTGCCTCAGAAATGGCCCATACAAATCAGTGACTAGAAACTGTCAATCAGAACGTCAGCTTTTACAACAAGTCTTGAATTTTACATCTTCACTCTGTGATATTGTACCCAATTTAGCATCAATACAGTGCACACAGCCTTCCTCTTTAAAAACATAGCTTTCTGTATAAATATCTGTGCACCCTTCAGGCTTTGCTATCCTCGCGTGGTGGCTGTGGAAGCAAGGAACAGAGAGCAAAGTCCCAAGGTTCCCCAGATTTGCATTATCAGATTTGAGGCAACTTGTTATCAGGCTTTCCAAGGCAGTCAGTGTTAGTGGTTCGTGTTGCAGAACAGCCCCAGGGGTGCAGTTTGCCCTGCAGTGTCTCACGGCTGTGGAGTTTCCATACTCTCAGGTAACTCTGAGACTTCACATGATTTTACTCCCTACATGTCATTGACTTGTAAGAATTTTGGGCAGGACCCCATCCAGAAGTTCCCTGCACTTGGAGCAAGCTGCCCTGGCACTGGTGCCTGCCCTCTCTACTCACACATTTGGTTGAAGTAATTGGCTGCTTGCAAGTGAAGTCAAGTCATATGAGCCCAGGGCATGATTTAGAGCATTCCAGGGTGCCTTCCCAAATCCAAGTGTCTGAGCAACTGTATAACCACCGTAAATTGTCACTGACTTAGTTAATCTAGTCTTAAATCCAAACTGGGTAAAAATATGGTTATTAGATTTTAAGGTTCCAGTACTATATACTTATTTTAGATTTTTTCCTGCAGTTTTGCACATGACAAAAGAAATGTCCCTCATTCCTAACTCTCCCCTCAGTTTCCACGTGTTCCCAAGGAGACAGCTGAATATTGCTGTGTGAATAGTCTGACTTGGGGTTTGTTTTTCCCCACCCTCTGAGGAAGTGCCATGACAGGTGGGTTTTGCCTTACGGAACAACTGAGAGCCAACCCATAACAGTCCCCCTCCATGTCAGGCAAGTGCAAGATCCTGAGAAGCTCAGGCTGCTCCTGAGGCACTTCTGACCTTATCTCTGGGCCTTAGTTAAGTCTCTGGTCACCCCGGGTGAATGATGAATGAGCCCGGAGCTGTCTGGGGGCAGCCGGGGACCATTTCAGCAGTGCTGGCACCTCACTGCTCCAGAGCCTCCCAGTACCGCCAGTGAGGCCCCCGTGGGACTGGGCTACGAACAGAGCACAGCGAGGAGAAATGCAAAATACTGCCCACGGGTTCATTAGCAGAGCGTCACTTGAGCCCCACAAGGAGAGCAAGGGGTTCTGCTGGAGAAATCCCACAGCACCTGAAGATTTGTGATATTCATGCAAGACAAGCTGAATTAAAATTCCATGATCAATTCTGGTATTTCTGACCCAGGAGAATGCTCAAACCCTCAAATTCCCCTCAACTCCTCAAAGGACAGGATAAGCAGACACTTTGGTGACAACTGCCATGTGGAATACTGACTTTTTAAAGAACACAACCCCAAATTCCTCCCAGAAATGACAATTACTTTTCAGCACTTGGTGCATGTTTCCCATCCCCACTGCTGCTCGGGGTATCCCAGCTCAGGGATGCAGCTCAGGATGAACACACAGAACATTACAGCACTGTCACACAGCTGAACTGCACGAGGAAGAGCTGTGGAAGTGCCAGAGGGACAGTGCTCCCACCTTCCTGATGGGAAACGCTCAAGTACTTCTGGAGAAGTGGCTGTTCCCACCGGTTTTGAGTCCTCAAACAATTTTTAACCACCTCATCCTGTAGTCCTTGCAGCTTATTTTCTGAACTTCTTTTACATTCTCTCCTCCAAAGCATTGTGATTTATCTCAGAGCAGCCTGACCCAGTGGAAAAATTGAGGAGAAAGTCCAAATTATGCGAAGCGACACTGAGCACACCAGGTATATATAAAGAGCTCACCTGGATTTTGAGGACTTTTTTTTTTTGGAAGGAGGGAGGGGAACCTTCACCAGACCTAATTACCAAGTGCAGCACAGGGCAGGTATTTAGAAATTTGGCTAACTTGGGGTTTTCTGAGAAAATTCTCCATTTAAACCTCAGGGCATGAACAGATGAAGTGAGACTGTGCAACACAAGAACAGTGTAGTAACAGCACTTTTGTTTTTCAAGTCACTGACCTCTTGTTCCCTTTGAAATATAACCACTCTGCCACCTTTGTCTCCTGTTGCAAGAAGATCACCAGTGTAATTAAATTCAACTGTTGAAATTATATCAGCTGTAGAGAGAACAGAAATAAACCAGCACTGTAATGTGGAAAGCAAATCAAGGAGTTCTAAGACTTGAGCACAAAAAAAGCATTACAACTTGTATTAATGCAATGACACAATTCTTCATTTACATCCCCAAATGCAGCCATGTTTCAAAGCCTAACACAATTTTACTGACAAGCTAAAACACTTGTTCATTCCTCAGTGCGGGCTTTGGGGACCTTCAGTCACCAGAGGCACACTGGCTTAGGCACCCAAGGTGTGTGTGCTGCCTGGGACAGTGACGCTGCAGTGTCCCTGGATCTGGGCTCCCCAAGGTGTGTGTGCTGCCTGGGGCACCAACGCTGCAGTGTTCCCGGGGATATCCCTGCCCTGAGCTTCCCCCCGGGGATCCCACCCCAGCTGTGCATCCTGCCAGGTCTGGTGTTCCCCCGGAGCAGTGTGTCCTGATCCAGGAGAGGCTAAGGCACACTGGCCTCTCCCAGGCTGAGCACTCAGGGAGTTACTTCAGGAGCCTGGAACAGGCAGCTCCCCTCGGCCAAAGGGGGAAAACAGAAACAAAATTCTTCCAGTTGAGCTTCCTGAACCAGCTCCCCGCAGAAGCATCAGCGAGGACGGATGAAAGCAGGAGTGCGAAGGAGAAGCCCTCAGGACCCGCAGCCCCAAGCGCCTCAGTGCCCTCGGGGTGTTTGTCCCCAGAGCAGCCACAGCCCCCGGGAGGTGGCAATAAAGAACCGATTGCCACCGAACAACCCCCAGCCACGGGGCGCCCAGATAAGGAGCTGGAAGTGCCTGTCCCGGGGCTGGGGCAGATGGTAGCAAACCCAGCAAAGCACTCAGCAAACACTGCTCCTGCTGGGCCTGCTCACATCAAACAGTGCATTTACGATGCAGATAGCAAAATTCTGAGGTTTGAAGTGTATGGTATCAATTAGTTCCAGAGTGTGCAGTTGGAGGCTCCCTGGAAACTCCTTTCCTGTATTGATTTTCAGGTGCTATCTTTGAAATTCCTTTCAATAACACCCTACTCGCACGAGGAAGATGATTAGAAACCCTAACCAGTTTTCTCAACATAAATTCCTTTTTCATCTTTTATTAATTATACCCTTAAAAGTTTTTTCCTAGTGTGTAGAGATAATGATTTACCTTCTTGGATTAAAAAAATAATTATTTAGAACAACTAAATAAATGAGTAAATATCATCTTTCTCCAGATTTATGCCAGCCTTTAATATCACGTTACTAACCAGCTTTTGGACATATCCAGTTTTACAGACACCTTTATTTAAAGGGAATTACCAGTCAATTACCAGTTATTATCAATTATACACAGGGATTTTAGAAGACATTCTGGAAAAGTAGCAAACCATGAAAAAGAAACAAACTGAGATGGGAAGCAATCAGTGAAGTGACTTCACAGAGCAATTTTATGACATTTTCAGTGCTCAGATATGAAGAAGCCCTTGAGTTATGGTAGTTTATTAGTAGCAAAACTAATATTCCTCTACCACCACCATCTGCAAGCCCTTCTAGCAAGGATCCCTTTTACCCTTGGAGACTCAGCAACCATCCTAGCAGGAATAAATGCCTCCTTAACACATGCAATTCTTTTGAAGTCAAAAAAACTACTTTTCCATTTTGTTTCAGAAAGCAAAAAAGTTATTATTAGCGTCTCCCATCCTCTACTGGAGTATTCACACAATTATTTGCTCAAAATAATCTGTGTATCATTTTTGTTTCCCAAAAATGCCCAAACCAGCTGCTGACACAGCCATTATTCCCCAGCAGTGCTATCCAGACAAACAGAATCTTGGGTGGAAACACATCAAAACACAGACACTACCCAAATTCCATAGCTTGAAACAAAAAGTGCAGGCTAAAGAACATGCACTGAAATAGTCTGTCACCAACCTGCTCTAGGGAACAGGGAACTGGGGGGGCACAGCAGGACAAAAATAGAGAAGCTTCCTTCAAATATTTTCTAAGTTACAAAATTTGGAATATGAGCAATCAGCTGTTTTAATAGCACTGTACTTGTTTTATACATAAATGTATGAATTATAAAGTTTTCCCTATAGGCATGTTTAATTGAAGTAGATCAATCCCCCAAATCATTCCACCCACTATCCTCAGCACTCTACCATCTCAAAGCAGGTGAAATAAAAAAAATATTACAAGACTCCAAGTAAAGCACAGAATAAATTCCAAACCATCCCTGTTCTGCTGAACACTTCACCCACCTACATTTGCTCTTCACTTCCAAGTCAGCTTAAAACTTTTAGGAAAGAACAAAGCAAACCTCTGCAGGTTCTTCATCACTGCATTAACTGTGGAATTTCTGAGCTTTTTTATTAGATGTCATAACTCCTCCTTAGGTATACAAGCACCAGTCTTATTCCCCTGCCTTTCTTCCAGCCTTTTTTCCATGCCAGCAGAGTAACTCCCAATGGAATGTGGGAAAGGGTGAGCAAAGCCAAACCAGTGTGATCTTTGCTCATGGACAGCATCCCAAGGCTCTCTTCTCAGGTACTGCTTTTCTAGAAACAGAGGTTTGTCCAGCTGTCCCTCCAGTTCTGTTCCTGTGGGGCTGGGACCTGCTCTGCAAGCACCCATGTAAATCCTCCTCCTGTAACCAGGGAGGGCAGCAATCCCTGGGACTTCACAGTCAGATACGAGGCTGGCAATATTTCTTTCCAGACATGAAAAATTCATGTTTAGCCTCACTTCTAGAAATGAGTTCCACCTTGGTTACACTCTGCATCCAGAGGAGAAACTCCGAGCTGTTTTCACAGGTGGTGTATTAAAAGGATTGCTGGCAACTACACTGTGGTTCTGTAGCACCCCCAAATTTAAGAGCACTGAGCACTTCCACAGGTAGGAAACACCACCCCAACACATTGGAGGCCACAAACATCCAGCTCTATGGTGATGTGGTGGAGCCACTCCCTGACTCGGGACAGCCCTGTGAGCCCTGACAGATGTGTCCAAGTTCAGTCTGAGTGCTCTGAGCCTTTCACCATCCCTGCTGAGTGCGAACCTCCCCACAAACAACCCCTGCCAGAATTCTGGGAAGTTTATAACCTCCAGAGCCTCCTGGGCAAGCTTTGCTGGGAGTGAAGGGGGCTGGGGAGGCACAGACCAGCTTTTGTTAGGATTTGGAGACAGCAAGCTTATACCTGCAAACTAACTTAATCCGCCCAGGATTCATCCTGGGTATTTCTGACACGGGTATCAACGCCCGGGCTCTCTGTTGAGGTAATGGAGAATGCAAAGAGATCCACAACATCTACATCAGGTGCCTAAAATTAGCTCCTGTGAACTTTTCCTCTCTAAGCTGGCTGTACGCTGCTGCTCCGCTTAAACCCAAACCTGAAAACATGGAATTACTTGTTCTCTCATGCAGGAGAAGGAATTTGGAGCTGCAGCTCGTGCTCAGGACCAACACTAACGAGACATGGTCAGCATCAGTGCCTCTCTCATCCTCCTGAGCTACTCAGAGCCTTCTGCCACAAACCCACTCCTCAGACGTGTAGTGAACAAGGAACCAAACACTCACAGCTCTCCAACAGCACCTAAAAAGGAGGCTGCTCCAGCTTCCAGGGGATTTTAACTTAGAATTTTCCAAGTACGTAATGGACAACGTACCACTTCAGCACACAGCCTGAACAATGCCTGCCTGCAAACCTGGCTCCTGTCCTGCTCCCCAGAGAGGAGTCTGAGTGCACAGCCCCATTTTCCATGACCCATCCGGGGACCAAAGCAGGAACTGCTGTAAGGCCCAGGGAACTCTGCAGAGGCTCTGCTGTGAGAGGAAATGGCTGGACTGGCCTGCGGGCAGATGGCTGGCACAGCCTGTCAGGGAGACTGCCAGTGGGAACTGAGCACAGAGGGAATATTTCTGTGCCTGTGATGAAGCTCAAAGGTGACACACCTTTCCCTCCAGCACTGTTATCCTACAAAGCTGGAGTTATCCTATGGCTGGACAAAGCTGTGGGAGACCCTGTGTGGTCTCCCACAGTGGATGGGAAGCAAGCAGAGTGTGCAGAAGGGATCAGCGCAGGTTATCCTAAATCAGCTCAGGAAGGAGACTCCGGGATCTCCCTGGAATGCTGTGCTGAACTGTGTGACACGACATCAGAAGGAACACAACTCTCTTTGCAGCAGGCAGGGACAACAGACCATTCTGAGAGACCACAGGTGACAAACGTGGGCAGTAGAGAACAGCAAGGAACTGTCGCTTCAGAGCAACTCAGGAAAGACTCCTCAAATAAAAAATATAATAGGAGCAAATAAGATCACTGAAAAAAACCAAGAGCCCCTTTAGAGGGAAGAGATTATCAAAGAAAATGAAGCAATTTAGAGACCAGCACCTGCTAAAGAGCAAATCATAGAAAAAATGTTTAAAAACCGAAATCCTATTGGAGTTTAAGAAGTTCTAGACACACAGGGCCTCAGAACTGCTTGTCACTGATTTGCAGTAATTGCACTTCCCAAACATTCCCATAGACATGCAGCTGCAGGGGAAGGTTCTGGGGTGGGCAGAGGGAAGCAGGGGTGTGAAGTCAGACAGCTCTCCAGTTGGGATGGCTGCAGGTACCACACCAGGCAAGTGCAGGGAGCTGCTGGCAGCACCCTGCTCCCAACAGACCCTTCCCCACCCTCCTCGTGCTGGGCACGCAGGCAGTGCTGCATTCAGCCACTGCAGGATTCTGACTCCAGCACTCACTTCCACCCCTCAGCTCTCCCTGCTCCCTGCACATGTCACTGACTTGCTTCCAGGTGAAGGAGGGCTGTCCCCTACAGCTGCCAGAACAGCCAGTGGAACAGAGAGGGTCACCCTGCAGAGGGGAGAGACCGACTGCTGTTGCTGTCAGTGCTCCTAACATGCTGTGATAGAAATCACAATCGTACTGGAACAGGAGCCAAACTTTACAGCTGCCAATAACCACCTGACAACATAAATACATACATGAGTTACTCAAAATCACCTATTTTTCAGCATATGCCTCCTTATATACTCAATTTTTACATTTCCACTTGTAGGATTTCTTGGAAGAGTTAACACAGGAGTGAGGTATACCAGAAATCAGGAGAATAAACCAAAGGCGTATAGTTTTGCCCACACCAAACTTCTCCCAGCTTACACCTCTAAACACTCTGCCAACCTAAAATATGCATAGGGTCTAACAATTTTTTTTATGCCCTAATACTCAAATCACTTGTAAAATAGCTTGAATTGCCTTTAGGCAGCTGGCGGGGTTTAACTTAGTCCAAACTAACTCTGCTTTTGGGACTAATTTAAATCCTCGAACAGATTTAAGGTAAAGCAGGAGCCGGGCACCGGCCAGCCGGGAAGCAGAGGCTGTGTTTGAGGTCAGGGCTGCTGCTGACAGGCCGTGGCAAACTGCAAACATCTTGTTTGGAGCTGTGCGGGAGAGGCTGCCAGCCCCTGTGTGTCCCCAACGCCTGGAGCTGGGCCACCTGGCTCGGGGAGCGCCGGACCAGGGAGCACGGGCAGCAGCAGTGCCAGGTGCCACCCTGCTGCCCGCCTGCTCCAGGGGCTGCCCGGCGCCCCCCTGAGCTTGGCTGGCCCCCGGGCTGACCCCCGGGCTGGCACAGCACCGCAGAGCCCCAGCTCCCGACACACAGTGGGTGCCATTCCCCATCTACCTCAGTCTGTGTTTTCTCCTCAACGGAACCAGACTGTCACTTGATACTGAAGTCCTCTGGACGATACCCTGAAAAAGCTGTCTTCTCTGAGTTTGGAGTGCACGGAGCTGTCTGCATGTGTCAGTGCAAAGAAAGCAAGACCTGCATAAAGGGAGCATGGCACGAAAAGGGAGCAGCACGGCCAGAGCTCACTTGCACAGATGTGTTCCCTTCCTGCCTGCAGAGCTTGCCCTGCCTTCCTCCCTGCAAGCCATGAGAAATCACGGAGGCTGTTTCTAAGATTCGTGACATAATCCAGTATTCTTTGTGCAAATCTACTGCCTCAGTATTATTTTCTAACCTTTGGAAGACTAATTCCAATAAGCTTTCTCCTACTAGAAGTGTATTTAATTAATTCATGCTATTGTTAAGTTTTTTCTAAGTAGCTCCTTGTGATGGTTTTGGGTGTACTTCTATCAGGAGTTCATAAAAGTCTTAACATGATAAGAAAATCAAATTTTCCTTTCACCTGAAGCTTTCACACCTTCCCATCCTTTAAAAAAATAGTGGGTTTTGTCATTTTTCATTAAGTTTTTCCCTCTGCACCCAGCCTACCCCTCTGCAGGGACAAATCCAGTGGGTCCCACTGCTCACACAGGAAGACTTGCACTAATTCCTGTATTCCCACTACTCAAATTACTTTGTTTTGTATTCCCACGTACAACTCTGCAATAAAAAATCACTGCTTACTCAAACTCTTCACCATTCATAAGCTACATCGTACCAAAGCTTCCTTTTCCATCAAAATAAAATGATGGATTCGCAGCCTGGCTTGGATTGGAAGGGACCTTAAAGCCCACCCAGTGCCACCCCTGCCACGGGCAGGGACAC
This sequence comes from Daphoenositta chrysoptera, assembly GCA_013397915.1. Taxonomy (NCBI): domain Eukaryota; kingdom Metazoa; phylum Chordata; class Aves; order Passeriformes; genus Daphoenositta; species Daphoenositta chrysoptera. The sequence goes on along the minus strand of VZRO01007699.1, from coordinate 149,481 downwards.
CTCCCACCATCCCAGGGTGCTCCAGCCTGGCATTGGACACTTCCAGGGATGGGGCAGCCACAGCTTCTCTGGGCAACCCTAAGGTTTCAGGGAGGGCAAAGAGGCATCCGAAGTCCTGCTCATGGCAAAGCACTGGCTTTCAAGGAAAAAACGCAGCCCAAAGCCCAGCTTACAGCCCACTTCTGCCCCACGGCAGCAGCAAGTGTCACCTCCAGGCGTAACCAGTGACTTGCGGTGACAGCAAACGGCACACACGGCTCTCTGGTCATCAGCCCCCTGCCTTCCAGCTCTTACAGAGAAAACACAATATTAAAGCTTAAAGCTAACAACCAATTCTGCAACTCCTTTCATGCAACTGAACCAGATGTCACAGAGCTGCACATCTACTCCAAGAGTTTTTTTAAAAGCACAAAATCACGCCAGAATTTCCTTTTACGAACAAGAGAATAGGCCAAGTGAGTTCCTGAAGAACACGAGATTGTTTTAAACCACCATTTCTAAATCACTTGTAGCTGCACTTTCAAACAGGTACAGTATTACAGGCTAATATATTTTTACTGGATTTGGGCTATCTTTGCTCCTTGTGTTCTGCTTCCTGGCAAACTGGTGAGGTGTCTGACCCAGCACCTAACAGGCAGCAAAAGCAGAAGGAGAGTTGGCTGAAGTGATGGTAACAAGGGATCTCTCACTTTATCAGGGCAGTCAATCAATACCAGTCACTGTCTAGAGAATTAAAAAAACAAAAAGTTTATTTCTTGGATCATTGACTGGAGACACAGAACTGCACCCAGAAGAGGTCATGGATTAGATGCAGAACATCTGGCCCACGGGAATTTGGGCATATCTGTACATTATCTAATAAACAGATTGATATTTTACTTGCCCCCCCCTCCCCCCCAAAAAAAAGAGCCTCCCAAAACAGGACAATTTTGAACATGCAACAAATTCAACACTGAAATCATGGAAGTGATAAAATCACTGGCAGCATTTGTATTCTCTATTTAGAAAAGTCTTTCTACAAAAAAAGCAACCCAAGAATTACAAGTTCCATGGGCAATCAGTGCAAGTTTTGGAGTCACGTGGTTAACACTAACAACAAAATTACAACACAACCTTTAATTAGCTTTGTATTTAAATTATGATTATTGCCATTCCCAATATTAAATCTTTCACTCAACCTCTGTTTCATCCTCCAGTCCTCTTCCTTGAATCCAACTAAACTTTCCCATTCTAGAAAAGTCACATCCAAGCCTTTACAAAATCCATATTCAGTGATTATCCTGATCTTTCAGAAGTGGTCAGACTGAACAGTGCCCTTCTCTTTCGTGACACAGAGCCTGTCCAGAGGTCACGGATTACTCACTGAGGAGAGGCAATGCACAGACAAGACAAAGAGGAGACAGTGATTTTCTGTATTAATGACCCAGTTAGGAAAATCCAGCTGCCAATCCAATACAGCCACTTGTCACAGTGTTTGTGTTAAAGCCAGACACCTGAGAAACAGCTACAGAATACAAAATGTATGTTAGAACTGCACTGTAAAAGAAAGGATTTACTGGTAAAGTTGCCTGGCTGAGCAGTTTCAACTCCTGAATAAACCTCTAAGAAAATTCAGCAAAACACTCCGCATGGAATAGGCTGGACAGCAACTTCATGGTGTCCTCTTCCTCTAGAGAGCTGATTTTTCAAAAAACAGACCAAAAATTGAAAGCAGTAGCAAGTTTCCACCATTGCAAAAATTTATGTGCGATTCGAAGGCTTTTTCAAGGCAACAGTTGCCCATCAAACAGGTTTAGATGTGCCATTTGGTACGAGAGGATTTAAAAGATGGTAACGGGTAAATATGTCGCTAGCTGAGGCCAAAAATCTAGCAATGTATTTGTACTCTTACTAATGAATTAAATTTGGGCAATTATTAGCAAATAAATAGCATATTTTTTATATTTAATTCCAATTTCAAGGCAAAATGTAATGGGAGGGGAAAGGCCACAAATCAAAATAAAAACAAAAAGTCACAAAGCCTGTAAATAGTTCTGGTATTCTGATAGGAAAATGAAACTTTAGTGGTAGTTTTGCAAAACCAGGTGCTGAATGATTCCTAGAACTTTCCTGCTCTGCGCAAACCCATGCAGCTCAGGAATTATCTGGGAAGCAATGTGCCCCCAGGAGCCAGATGTCCCCAGGACTATCCTTTACACATGGAGAACTGACTTTCAGTCACACAGGTGACAGATCCAAGGAAAAAGAACCAGGTGAAAAACATAAAAGCTACTTACATACATTTCTACAAGAATTCTGGGAACTTCAGAGCAAGCTACAGAATATATAGAGGGGGGAAAAAGGAAGAAAACAACTGAGTGAATCCAGTTTCTCTAGCATTTTTCCAGTCTACCCCTCCCATGGCCATTATTTTAAATGGAATGCCAAACAAGTGGCATGAAAATGAAAACACTGTCAGCACAATTTCCCCATAGCAGACAGCAAGGAAAAATATTTACTGCATCCAGTAACAAAAAAAAAAAAAAAATCCCAAACCCAAGCTGAGCACACACGGCCCAGAAACTCAATTCACACTTTAGAAAGGAGCGTTGCCAGCCTGGACAGTTAGAACATAGGAAATTTAGGGGCAAAAAAGAACTTTCCCATCAGAGTCAAGCAAAACTCCACCCTGGTTCTGCACACTACGGAAAACACTTTTCCCAGTTAAAACATTTCTTGTTTTCTACTCCGTCCAAAACACGCCGCACTTGGAAAGTTTCAGAGAAATGTGAAGGTGTGCCCTTTTTCCCTGCTTAATATCCCTATTTATAGCTCCCAAACGTTAACAAGTGGGAATCAAATCTCTCCACAGCTGCAGGAACCCTTTAAACTGCACTTTTCAATGCAGCACAAATGACAGAGCTGCACTCTCTGTGCGTCAGAGCGAAACTTGACAAGCCTGACAGACTCCACTGGTGTTTCTTTTTTTTCCTCTCCCTGTATTGTATCACTGTTGTTACCTTTTATCCCAAGCCCAGAACTGGAGACAGTTATCCTAAGCCCAGAACTGTGCCCAGATCTGGGCTCATCAGGACAAGAAAGTCAAGGAGCTACTGGAGAAGGTCCAGCCGAGGCCACAGAGATGATTTTGGGACCAGAGCCTCTCTGAGATGAGGAGAGGCTGTGGGAGCTGGGCCTGGCCAGCCTGGAGAAGGGAGGCTGAGAGGGGATCCCATCAATCCATACAAATATCCTCAAGGGCTGTCAGAGGATGCTGCCAGACTCTGTTCGGTGGTGCCAGAGACACGACAAGGAGCAACGGCCAGAAACTAAAACACAACAAGTTCCACCCCAACAGGAGAAAAAACTTCTTTCCATGGAGGGGAGAGAGCCCTGGAACAGCTGCCCAGGAGAAGGGAGGGGCTGGAGTCTCCCTCTCCAGAGACATCCCAAACCCTCCTGGACACGTTCCTGTGTCCCCGGCTCCAGGTGACCCTGCCTGGGCAGGGAGATGGACTGGGGGGGTCTCCAGAGGTGCCCTCCTGCCCCAGCTATCTGGGGATCCTGGGATTCGCACTAAAGACCTGGAGGAAGGCGCCGTGACTGGTCTGCGATGCTCTACGGGTGGGAGCTCGCTTAGTCATGGCACACACCCCCGGCACGGCCGGGGATGCTGCGGCGCTGCCCCCCGGCCGCCCGGGAGGGCTCAGCGCGTCGGGGCTCCCCTCACCTTCCGCCACGTCCTCGTCGATCGCCCCCTTCACCTGCAAGAAGCTCCACTGCACCTCGTTGCTGCCGCCGCCGTCGCCTCCAGCTCTCGCCACTCCTGCGGAGGGAGAACGGGCGGTGAGAGAGGGAGGGAGAGAGGAGACCCCGCGCCGCCCCCGGCCCGGACCGCTCGGGGCCGCCGTGCTCCCGCATCACCCGCTGGTGCC
>VZRO01007699.1:97164-144695 GCA_013397915.1 Daphoenositta chrysoptera | reverse complement strand
CGGCCCGGCTCGGGGAGCCGCAGGAGGCGGACCCGGGATGCCGACCCGGGATGCGGACCCGGGCCGGGCCGTGCCCGGGGGCTGTGCCTGGCCGCGTTTGGAGCACGGGGCAGCCATGGGAACACGGCCGGGGAATCCCTAAATAACTGCGCTCCCGGAGCTCCAGGCGTGCAGGTGTTTAACCCCGGGTGCGGGGACTCTTTCCCGGATCTCCTGCCTCAGAAACTGAATATTCCTGGTCCTGCGTTGAGTTTGGCCTCTTACATTGACTGCTTCTTTTCCAAGCACAGATACTGGAAGTTGTGAAGATGCAGTTTCTGCCCCTAAGTCTGAAAAAGCAGAAAGAAATCAAAATTAATTCAGTGTTTGCCCCAAAAGCCCTGTGTTGATGTATTCCTGATCTCTAAGTCCCTCCGAAAGTAGTACAACGCAATGAACTTTAAAGCACAACTACTTCTAGGGAAGGGCTAAGTTCTTGGAAAGGTAACAGGTCAGCGTTGTCCTGTCTCAATCTGAGGTGGTTTCCTAAATCCTGTTGGTTGTAAAAAATGCAAGGAAAGTGCTTGATGAACAGACATGGTTAACTGTGATCTTGGACACAGATGAGTGAAGAACATCATCTTACAGAGTAAGAGTCTTGTTAGGGACAAGTAAAGCTCTCTGCTGGGAGTCTTTATCTTATTGAATCGAATTTTACCTGGAGGTTCCTTGGGACTTTCCTGTGGAAGGACTGCCTGTCACTTGCCTGAGTTCAGGATGGTTCCTCGCAGAGACATTTCTGCTCTGGGCTTGCAGCCTTTTCTTGGTAATTTAGATACAGAAATGTGTTTGACTCAAGCTTTCCTCATTTAATCTCTTAGTATGACATCTGTGCCCATTTATGAATTCATTACTTGATTTGTATTTATTCCTTGTGCAGTGTGTTGTGTATCAAGTGTTTAAATAAAATAATTTTTTACTTAGCTTCTTGGCTGGCTCCTCTGTAGCTATAGCAGTCATCTTTAAGGGCAAAGAATGCCTTTAAACCCTGCCCTCTGGCAGTGGGAAGCCATTCCCCCTTGTCCTGTCCCTCCATCCCTTGTCCCAAGTCTCTCTCTATGTTTCCTGCAGCTCCTTCAGGCCCTGTGAGGCCACACTGAGGCCACCCTGGAGCTTCTCCTCTCCAGGTGAGCCCCCCAGCTCTCCCAGCCTTCCCTCCCAGCAGAGCTGCTCCATCCCTCTGCTCATCTGGTGCCTCCTCTGGCCCGGCTCCAGCAGCTCCAGGTGCCTCCTGTGCTGGGCCGGGGCTGGGGCACCTCTGCCCAGGTGAGCTCTGGGGCTCACCTGGGCACAGGGGCAGAACCCCCCTCCTGCTGCCCAGGCTGGGGGATGGGGGTGGTTCTGGGGTGGGAGTGCTGGGAAAGCTTTCCCTGCTCAGCTCTGGGAGCGTGGGGGGCCCGCGGAGAGGGCGTTGCACAAGCCGGGGCACGGGGGTGGCTCCGGTGCTTTTGCAGAATTCCCAGAACTAAAGCACGCGGTGTCAGCAGCGGCTGTTCCCGGATCAGTGGGTCACTGCTGTGTGCTCACAGGAAGGTGACGTTCTGCCCTTGCCTCACCGAGCAAGAAAAGCTCCTGAGAGCGAAGTTTCCAAATGCGCTCTGGAAATAGGATCGTGCCGGGCCGGCTGCTCCGTGGCCCCCACGTGTGCTGTGGGAGGTGCTGCCAGCGCCGCTGCCGTTCTTCCTCAGCCCGTTTTCCATCCTCTGGTAAGGACTAACAGAGCCCTGAGCTCTGCCAGGGGGCTCTCACTGCTACTGCTCTGAAAACAGAGGCTGCTGGAAGGGTAATTTCAAACAACACGGGGCAAGCCATGGAAAGAGCGTTTATCCTAAAGAGAAGTATGGCTGGTGGGCACACTAAGTCAGATTTCATTAATAGATAAAAACCACACGCATATCACATGCTAATTGACATCAAAACACCTGATTATTCTTAGGTGAGAAGTGCAACAGATTTTTTTCCCATGGAATTTTTGTCAGCGTTCCAAACTTTGGAGCAAACCTGTGGCTTGGCAGTTGGTGGGTTGCCTTATTAGCCCGGTGTTTAGTAATTTTACCTGTGTTTTTTACACTGTATTTTCCCCTATGGTATACAAGGATACCCCAGACTTCAGTCCTTACCCTGGGGTCAGTCCTTGTTAAGCTCTGGTGGTTCCTGCCCAGGTACCTGCTCCCACACCTGAGCACAGACCCCACTTTCCCTCAAACACTGGCGTTGTATTGGATTTGCACGGCATTCAGACGCTTCCTGCTCCAAAGAGCCCTTGCATCCAAGCTCCTCAGGAAAGTCCCTTTGTCATGGCCAGGAAAATGTCCTAAACCTCGTGGTTCAGCTTTTCCCTCCCTGCTCTCCCGAGGTGCCAGTGCTGCGGTCACCTTCCTCGCTGTCACCAGCCTGTCCCGTGCAGAGCTGCTGTCCCTCTGCCTGCCTGGTGCCAGCTGACCCGTGGCCCTGGAGAGGGGAGCTCTTCCAGGAAGGAGCAGCACAGCATTTTCCTGGCGCACTGCGTGTGTCCTGGATGGCTCCGGGTGAGGGGACGGATGAGGCCATGTGCTGTGCTCTCTATTTCTGGCTGCAGAGGCACCGTGTGCCCTGACAGTCACCGTTCGTGTCCTGCTCACCCTCAGATAGCATTTCCAGGTGTTCCACAGGGCTGCTAGAGAGGCCCGAGTGTGAGGAGAAGGGAGGGATCACAGAGCCCTTTGCAGCCGCTGACAGCCCTGAAGAACCCTGGAAACGTCAGCTTTAGACATCTGAAAGCAGTGATGGGTTTTTTCCCCCAAAATAGAAACAAAAGAGTCTCTTTGATAGCTGAATCACCTCCTGACTGAAGAAAGTGTCTGTTCTATTGTGTTCTTCGTGCTGTGATCCAGTAATTGCTCTCTGGCTTTATAAGGAAAGATCTAGAGCTAACCCAACACTTCAGGCAGCTTCTCTGCACTCTGGGAGCACTTCTACAGAAATCACTTTGGAGTTGTGTCAGAAATGTTGCTCCCTGCAGAGGCTCCTGGGAGCGGGTGGTTGGTGCCCCTGGCACTGGTGTGGATTTGGAAAAGGGATCACATCTCCTTTGGTGCCTAACTTGCTGTTCCTAACTCTGAGCATCTGTTCCAACTACAGAGCAGTAGTTGGGAGTAGCTGAGGGTAACTTCAGAGGTCACCTCCTGGTTATTTGCCTGAGAGCTGGGAATTCCATCCTGTTTCCTGTCAGACTTACGGCAGTCAACCTTTCAGGCTATTATTGCCTTTGACACCAGTGGTTGGTTGCTCTGTCCTGCCCAGCCCAGTCCCTGCCAGTTTGCTTCAGGGCTGGCTCACAGCACTGAAGAGGTCCTGTGCACTTCTTTCCCAAGGGGAATCGCTGTGGGAAGGAACCAGGTGTGCCACTGTAGTCTCAGGTTAAAACGGGAGACAAATGTTTGTCATCTTGTTACTGTAATGAAAACCAAATAAATCTCTGCCTTGCCACATGCTGCGTTGTCTGATGTTGGTCTCTCCCAGCGTCTCCCAGCTTCCCCCACCACAGTGTCTCTTCCCTGAACAGGCTTTGTTCTGGGGACAGTCAGTGTTGCTTCTCTGTGCCATGCTGTCCATCCAGAGAGGGCCCTTTGTGCTGTTTTCACACCTCTGCAGCAATGAACTATGAACATCCTCCCAAAATATTCATTTTCAAGTCACCTTTGAAGGGAGCTTGTATTATAAATAAGTGGAATTGCTCATCCCTCTGCTTCTCTCAGATTAAAGTGAAATTATCTTGATCTCAGGAGTCAGAGAAGACACCTGTCAGGCACAGCAGTGGGTGAGTCATTTCTGTGACAGCAAGATTTCTCTCAGTGACACTTCCTTAAATGTCAAAATCTCATTCCCATTCCACTGTAGCTGCTCCGCTCTCCAACTTCAATTAAAACTTCGGAATAATTCCAAACGTTTATGGGTTTGTCCAGCCTCACCCAGATTTTAATTGCTGTCTGTGCGTTTTCCTCTGGAGAAGAAAAGTTACAAACGTGTCCCAGCGGAGCCCTGAGTCACTGCCTCGGCAAGGTGTGGCTGCAGGTCCTGCGCTCCTGGGCTCTCAGTCCTTCCCCACGGGGGAACTGTGCCACAGCCAGCGTGGATAGCACTCATTCCTCAAGTATTTCTTCCTGCATGAAACTAATGTGGATGCTTAAGGCAGGATGGAAAGAAAAACACTTCACTTTGAAAAGGAAACGTTTGAATTCTACTGTGAACACTTCAGTTCGGGAAACACCCATTTGTTTCATAGAATCCCAGAATATCCTGAGTGGGAAGGGACCCCCAGGGCTCATCCATTCCAGCCCCTGTCCCTGCCCAGACCCCCCAAAATCCCACCCTGTCCATCCCTGGCAGCGCTGCCCAAACGCTCCTGGAGCTCTGGCAGCCTCGGGGCCGTGCCCATTCCCTGGGGAGCCTGGGCAGTGCCAGCACCTCTGGGGGAAGAACCTTTCCCTGAGCTCCAGCCAGACCCTGCCCTGGCCCAGCTCCAGCCACTCCCTGGGTCCTGTCCCTGTCACAGGGAACAGAGATCAGAGCTGCCCTCGGGAGGAGCTGCAGCCCCCAGTGAGTCTCCCCTCAGTTTGGGTTGGCTGCAAGGAGAAGCCCTCAAACCATTTATGTGGGATGCACATAAATGTAGGACATGGCATTTCTCCTTGATGCAGCTTCTCTAGTTTGAGATAGTGAAGGCTTGAATGAAGACTCCTTTATCCCTCTTACCTTGCTGATGGCAGGGTGTTGTTTCAAGAGGGTCAAAGGACCAAAGGGCCATGTGGGCCAAATTCAGGAGTTAAGAATGATCAGGATTAGTGAGCCCTTCTATGTTCCTTGTTGGCTGCTGCAGGAAATGCACGTCCCAGCAGCAGTGCCATAGTAAACCCTTGGGCTCCTCTTCTTGCCAGGCTTTGGCTTGGGAAAAGTGTTCAGCAAAACCCTTAAAAAATGAAGGTTTTTTTTAAGGGAGATAGGACTGAATAGGCCAAGGGGCAATGGCCTTAGACTGAAGGAAGGCAGGTTTACACGGGATTTTGGGCAGGAATTGTTCCCTGGGAGGGTGGGCAGGCCCTGGCACAGGGTGCCCAGAGCAGCTGTGGCTGCCCCTGGATCCCTGGCAGTGCCCAAGGCCAGGCTGGACATTGGGACTGGGAGCAGCCTGGGACAGTGGGAGGTGCCCCTGCCAGGGACTGGATGGGCTTTAGGGTCCTTTGTAACCCAAGCCATTCCATGGTTCTGTGATTCCATAAATGAAATGTTGAATCTTTTCACAGCCAGGGGAGTGTGCTGCCTACCATCTGTCCAACAGGGTGATGGTAAGTTTGGTTGGCTTCCAGACCCGTCATCCTCTTAAACTGATTTTTTTTTTCCAGTTATTCAGTTATTTTTTCCTTTATTCAGTTTATTCAGAATAACAGAGGAGTGTTTTAGCTATAGTGAAATACTGGAGAAAATTCAGTGCTGAAGCAAGTAGAACTGACATATGGTGGAGCTAAATTGGGTTGGAAGTCTCAAGAAGAATCCTTGAGGAGTTGGTGGATGTTAGTAACAGAATATGTTACTATGGGCTCCATAGAGTGAAATTTTAAAAACTCTTCTGTCTCCAGCCTGTCTGCCCTGTGCACCCTGTAGTGATAACGGTGTGTGAAGGGGAGTGGGGAGTGAGTTCCAAACCAGTGGCAGCAGGCTTGGGTATTTTTCTTGCCCCAGGACAGTTGTGGAGGCAGGGCCCTTCTGCCTGTGGCTCCCAGAGCTGTGGCACTGAGGGTGCTTTGTGCTCCAGCCAGGGGACAGCGGGACAGCCCCGTGTCCCACAGGGAGCTGCTGTCCCCCAGCACGAGCTGTGCCCCGTGGGCCGAGGCCATCGGGGCTCCCCGGGTGCCAGGGCGTGGGGGCACGGCTGTGCACGCTCCCGCAGCCCCCACCAGCCCCTTACCCAAACACTGGTGCCAGCCTGGCAGCAGTTTGCTGAGAGCACCACCCGTGTGCTGCACGTCTTCCAGAATGTGAGACGGCACGTATGAAAAAGAGAACAGGAGTGTTGGTGCTTAGGATAGTTACAATTGGAGCTGTAGAACGTGGGGGGAAATAGACTCAGGAGCCTTTAGCTGTGTCCTGGGCTCGAAGGGCTCTGCTCCCGGGGTGTCGTGGGGTCGTGGTGTGCTCAGGAACATGCGAAGGCAGGGATGGGAGGAGGAGCACAGCTCATCACAGTCCTGAGCTGCACAGGAATCCAAAATGTTCCTGTGCCGGAACGTGCCGTGCCACAGACACCCTGAGCACGTCTGAGAGGGGTCACTGTGCTGCTGCTCCGAGATGGGCACTGCTGTTCCTGGCTGCACGTCCTGCCCGAGCTGCTCAGCTGAGGAAGCGTCCCTTGGCCCGAGTCCTGCGGTGCTGCCGGAGCCGTGTCCTCGGGGAATGGCACGAGCTGGGAAACGCAGGCTGGCACTGGGAGCGGAGCCAGGGCAAACAGCACCCGGAGAGCACAACACAGACGCTGGCAACTGTTTGCCTCAGTGATTTGAGCTGCCCTGTTTGCCTGCCACAAGCTCATGAAGTGTTTGCTGCCACTTCCCGACTGAGGATTACTGCTGGAAGCGGAATATCCTACTCATAAAGAATGCAAGTTTTATTAGCAGTGCAACTTTCTCACCCATTGAACTCTTTTAAGTCATAATTCTGGAGTGACGCCTTTTCCATTGATCCACTTCCATTTCAATGTCATAAAAGTTACCGACTAAGGCACACCCATGAGAAACACCTCTCAAGGTGGTTGTTGTGCTGTACTACAAGCCCTGGCTGGTTCCCTGGGCAGGCACTGTCAGGGAGCTTGGCTGGGGCTGGACTCGCTGGGCTCCGGTTCCTCTCTCTTTGCTGGTTTGCTTTGCTGTCACCCAGTTACACTCCAGGTGGGGGATACACTTTAGCTCTATCTTTAACTTATTCCAGTGTTGCAGCATGCATCATTTTGAGCTCATTTTGAGCTTTACTCATTTTTGCTCAGTGTTTCCAAGGTTTAGCCTTTCCTTTTTTTCCTTTTCCTTACTCCGTATTATAGATAGGACTTCTTGAATTATCCCAAGGAAACCCCAAATCCCTCTGGAGAGCTCCAGCACAGCCACAGGGAGCAGGGAGCCCAGGGCTCCCCAGACCTAGGAGTGATGAACAGCCAGTGAAATCATGTCAGCTGCACGGTCCTGGAGAACACCTTCCCATGGAGAGCCGGAAAGCCCTGCCCCGAGCCGTGCTGCTGAGTCGTGTCTGTCAATCCGTTTAGTTTGGAGCTGTTCTTTGCTTTCACTCCATCCTGTACAAAACTCTCCTTTACTTGCATGCACAAATACCACATCCCCATCCTAAATTCCAACTTGGGTTTCAGGCACTCTGATATAAACTTAAAGAGAAGATGTTTTCCCCTCTAATCAAAGCAAAGTTGTTCTTTCCAGGGATTCCAAAGATGTGGGAAGCAGTGGGGAGAGTTGAGCTTGCTGATGAGCCCTACGCCAAAGTCTCTTTTACGGCAGAGGGTTTTTTATAGGAAGTTGAACTGCTTAAAGTCAAAGAAAGGGAACTTATTTTGAAGAAGGAAGCCATGTAATGCGTTTCAGAATGGGTGCTGACCTGGGGGAGAAGGTATGGACACCTTGCAGGAACAGCTGCACCAACAAGAGGGTTTTCTCCAGAAACCCAGAAGTGCCACTTCTGCCTGTGAAATCAGAGGGTAATTACAATTCCTGCTGGAGAGAAGAGCTGCTGGGGTTGGAAAAGCTGCTGTCTCCCACCCTGGCTGCTGAGAGCTCCTTGTGTCTGAGAAACGGGGTGAGTTTGATGTCTCTTTCGGAAGCCTTCCCCTCCTGGCACTGGCTGAGCAGCTCCTGTGGAGGGGCTGCAGCTCCTGCCCGTGTTCCTCTCCGGCCTGTGGCGTTTTGCTGAGTGCCAGCAGAACTCTGCTGGGATGTGGAGCTGGGGAACAGAACACCTGCCAGTTCTTCAGCAGCGTGAGAGTCCTGGGATAACAGGTATGGCTGAGACAGGGGAGAAATTCCAGGTACACCAGGATCTCCAGGACTGGGCAAATACCTGGAATGCTGGGGTGGGCTCTGAGAGGGCAGGGCTGTCAGCTGGGGAGGAGCTGTGTCTCTGCAGGTCTGCTGCTGATTCTCAGTGAGGGCTGGGGTGCTCTGGAGCTGCTGCTCAGCGGGCTGACCTTGCCCCTGCACCTTTCCCACCCTGCTGCTGGCACTGGTTTCAACCCCGCTCTCGGGTTCTGCTCATGGAGATTAATGCTTGTCCTTGCCTGGAGAATTTGGGCTGCAGTGGCGAAACTCAAACTGCCGTGTAAACTGACAGGAACACGGATGGATGCTGCAGCCCGACGCCTCTGTGCAATCAGACAGAAAATGAAGCTGGCAGCGGGAATGAGGCTGCAGTGCCACCAGATCCCTCCTCATTTGGGCCGTTCTTTGGGCAGCTCATATCCCGTTAGTGCTGCTTAGGTGACACAAATTATGGGCAGCACATTCTCAGATATTTCTCTCCCACTGTGCAGGAGCAAGAGCGTTGTTGGGGCAGTGATGTGTCACCACTTTGGTGGCTTCACGGGCAGAGGCCAGCGGGGTGACGGCCAGCAAGACCAAGTGCCAGGTCCTGCCCATGGGCGACACCATGAGTGCCCCAGGCTGGGGCAGAGGGGCTGGACAGCTGGGAAAGGCCCTGGGGGCTGGACACGAGCTGGCAAAAGAAAGCGTTTGGAATGGGAAGGACTTTCCCAACAGTTTTTGATTTTTCCGATTTTTTTCAACCTTATAGTGCTTAAAAACTTAAATAACAGGCGTAGAACCTGTGGATCTGAAGGGAAAGGTGGTGAAAGGGCCTTCACTGAAGTGGCTATTTCTGCTTTTCTGCGACTTTCCGTCCCAGCGAGAAATCACGGAAACCGCGCATTTTCCACCTTTTCTCCACGTGGTGGCGCCATTGGTCCTCATTACACCACACCTAAAACTGCGTTTTTACTGGAAACCACTCAAACTTCTGGGGTCTCTCCGACTCAGCTTCTACACATGAATGAGAAGAGGAACAAGTAGGATTTTTTTGTTTAATGACTACAAAATTATGGAGATTTATCCTAATGGACCAGCTTCTCTGGGTCATGGCTTTTCATCTTTCTTTAGAGTGAAAAATGTGTAAAACACAGGGAAATGATTCTGAACCCGTTTCCAAGCATTCACACACTCTGAGTCTGTGGGTAGAATACCGATCGAGGAGAAGCGTTCTGTATGGAAATGCTCTGTCACAAGGTAGAATTTAAGGATTCATTTTTATACCCAGTGAGAGGTGAACGCATAATTGCCATCTGCTAATTCAGAAGGTCCAGGGATGGATTAACAGCCACGGGACCACAGGGCACAGCAGAGAAGACGGGCAGCAGGGTTGGTTTAGGACAGGAATTCCCTAGCATACCTACCATTCCTATTCTTTTTTTCCTTCCTGGCGCTTCTCCTGCGCCCCTGTTTCGCCGTGGCTGGGCGAGGGCTGGTCCCACAACGCTGTGTGTCCGGGGTGCCCAGGGAGCCCCCGCTGCAGCTGCAGGCACCAGCTCCCTGCTGATGGAGCCTGCGTCACCCCGGTTCGTGCTGGAGGGCGTCTCTGACCTCTGATTTGAACTCAGCATTTTGAGATGTCAAGGCATTTTCTCTCCAGGAGACGTTAAAGTGAAGATACACCGTGGTGCACTGGAACGGCTTCCTGAGGAGCTGCAGGTCACAGCACGGAGCAGGGGAGGAATTAAAGCAATAATAAACGTACTGAGGGTTGTGACATTGGTGACATTGTCTCTCTCTGACATCTCTGCCTCAAATCCTCTTTGTTTTTATCTCATGGCTCGGAACATGGGAAAAACACTTCTGGGTGATGCTGCAGAGAGGAGCCCAGTCCTAGCCCAGGTCCAGGTGGAGCCTTTGTGGAGCAGGAATGGCATCAGGTTGCTCTGACTCTGCACCCCTCCTCCCCTTCCCAGCCTGGTTTGGGCTGGAAGGGACCCCAAAGTCCCTCCAGTGCCACCCCTGCCATGGCAGGGACCCCTCCCACTGTCCCAGGCTGCTCCCAGCCCCAGTGTCCAGCCTGGCCCTGGGCACTGCCAGGGATCCAGGGGCAGCCACAGCTGCTCTGGGCACCCTGTGCCAGGGCCTGCCCACCCTCACAGTATCTTATTTTTAAGTTAGATTCCTCTGTTTTCTTGCCCAGAAAAAAACCCCAAACCAACCCACCCCAAGCCCTCACATGTTCCATCTGCGAGGTAACAGATCCTCACTCCAGTGGTGGCATTGCCTGTTTTTAAATGAGACAAGTGTTTTTCATTGCACAGGCAATTGTAAAATAATGTTGGTGGAAGAATTGCAGGGGAATGCTGAGGAATGTTTGAGGTCTTGAGGGGTCTAAGACCTCAAAACTTATTTTATGGCACAGTGGAGAGGTCTGTCTTTGCCTTGATAGCAGCTGATAATATTCCTGTGAGGAATATTCCGAGTGCATGGGAGGTTTCCTGGCGTGGCCTGGTTCCCACACCTTCCCCTGGAGCTGGATGCAGGCTGAGGCACGCAGAGCCTGGCATTACCCGGGCTGCTCCTGTTAATGTGCCATAAATACAACTCTTTATAACCTCCTGCTTCGCCTTTGCAGTTTATAATTGAATTCTGCAATCGATGCGTGCCCAGAGGCCCCGGGCTGGAGAAACACAGATGAGCTTTACCTGGGGACATTGGCTTCACCTGGGGCCATTTGCTTCATGTGAGGACATTGGCTTCACCTGGGGCCATTTGCTTCATGTGAGGACATTGGCTTCACCTGGGGCCATTTGCTTCGCCTGAGGACATTGGCTTCATGTGGAGATATTTGCTTCACCTGGGGACATTTGCTTCATGTGAGGACATTTGCTTTACCTGGAGACATTGGCTTCACCTGGGGCCATTTGCTTCGCCTGAGGACATTGGCTTCATGTGGAGATATTTGCTTCACCTGGGAACATTTGCTCCATGTGAGGACATTTGCTTTACCTGGAGACATTGGCTTCACCTGGGAATGTTTGCTCCCCTTGGCTGGCCCCCGTGGGGCTGAGCAGTGGCAGCTCTTGGGCTGTCTCCAGACCAGCCCCGTTTGTTTTCCTGCTCACAAGGAGCTGAGGTGGCTCTGCAGGGGCTGCGAGGCAGCGGTGGCACAGGTCTGTGACTCAGCATTACACCTGTGATGGGTTGTGAGCTTTTACTGAGGGTGTGAGGCCCTGGCACAGGGTGCCCAGAGCAGCTGTGGCTGCCCCTGGATCCCTGGCAGTGCCCAAGGCCAGGCTGGACATTGGGGCTGGGAGCAGCCTGGGACAGTGGGAGGGGTCCCTGCCATGGCAGGGGTGGCACTGGAGGGGCTTTGGGATCCCCCCAACCCAATCCATTCCATGATTCCTTCCCAACCCCCCTGCCTGCTGGTGGGATGAGTTGGGGTGTACAGCTCTGGATAGGCACTGGAGGATGTTTGGGGAGCTGCCAGGGACAGGACCAGCAGCAGAGGGGAATCACTGATTTCCTCTCTTGGAACCTGTTACTGGGGAACAGCTTCCTGCTGTAATCCTGAGCAGGGAGCTGCAGGTCCCCGTGTTAATTGTCCTTAAACTGCATCAGTTTAACATTTTTCTTCCAGGCTGGCTGGAGTAAATTGGGTACTCGCTCCCCTAATTAACTATTGAATGGGAAGTGTCTGATCTGCAGAGATACAGAGCACTTGTTGCTCCTGGAGACGCCACCTGAGTGATGAGTTTAGCACTGGGCTGATTCCTCCCAGAGACAGCCCGTGAGCTGCTGATTGACCCTTCAGCACTGGGTATCGACCACATGAATCAATGTGCTGGGAATGCCTCATCCCGGGGGATTTCTCTCGCCAGCCCCGGGCTCGGCACAGGGAGAGCTGTTCCCGGGAAGCTCCGCGGGTGCCACCAATGTAAGTTACGGATCTGGCTGCAGAGAGATCCCAAAGCAGCTGCGTGTGCCTGTCCGGGATCGGGGAGCACCCGGGGGCTCTCAGGCGCGGTTCGCTTTCGGAGAGCTCTGCACGGAGAGGGGAGCTGCGCTCGATGGTTCTGAGGGGTTCGTTCCCAGCACGATGGCTCTGGGGGGTTCGTTCCCAGCACGATGGTTCTGAGGGGTTCGTTCCCAGCACGATGGTTCTGGGGGGTTCGTTCCCAGCACGATGGTTCTGAGGGGTTCGTTCCTAGCACAAGGGCTGGCGGGGCACCCGCGGGTGTGGGGAAACGCGCCGGAATCACAGAAACGCAGCGCCGCGCGTTTGGGGAGAAAGTGATGCAGAACCGCCTGTAGGGAGGCCATGAGGAGCCTCCGGGCTTCCGCGGGGCTCTCGATGGCCCCGCTGGCTCCGGGCAGCGCCAGCGCCGCGGGCAACAGAGGGCACTGCTCCCGCGCCGGTGGAGACCGCACCCGCATCCCGCACTCCGCATCCCGGATCCCGCATCCTGTATCCCGCACCCCGCATCCCGCACTCCGCATCCCGCACCCTGCATCCCGGACCCCGCATCCCAGATTCTGCATTCCACACCCCCTATCCCGCATCCCGCCGAGCCCCGCCCGGCTCCTTATCAAACACGGGCTTGTCAGGGTTTAATAAAACCACCACGACTGTTTTCTGTTAACTGCTTGATGGTCGGGGGCAGATGAAATGCTCGGCTTTGGGATGGGTTTAATGCTTGTTCCTCACGCTGCAAAAAGCAATAAGAGGAAGAAGCCAATCGAGGAAAAAGCATTTCCTTAAATTATTTTTTTTTAATTAGTACCTTACAAAAAATATCTTATTAAAAAGTAAGGATTTACAACTGCACGAATGGGTTTTAGCTGCTTAGAATGAAACGACTGAAGAGTGACGAGTCTCTCCCAGGCAGCTGTAATGAAATATTAATTGGATAAAAGCTTTAATATAGATTTTTAAAGCAGCTTTTTTCCTTTCGATGTAACGTATTATAGCTGGAAACTGCTCTCATCCACCGCTGTAAGAGCAGATGAGGACCTGACTCTCTGCCACTGTGGACATTTCCTACTGGTTCCTCAGTCATTTTTTATAGGAGGAATTAAGAAAGAATTAGGAATGGAACAGGAGAGGAAATACAAAAGACAAATTGGAGGAGAGAGATCAAATCAGCGAGAGGTTGGGTGTGACAGAGCAGAGGTGTCAGACGAGGAAATGAGCTTGGGAGGATTTTGTACCCTCTGCTTGAGACAGAAAAATGCATAAATTCACTGCTGATTTCTTTCAGCCCAGAAACACACGAGCATCAGCCTCTGGCTTCCTGCTCAGGCACTTTGAACCCTGGCTTTACTCTTGGGCTCTGCTGGATCCCTGCAGCACTTCCAGCAGTGCTGCCGGTGAGTTCCCAAATCCCAGAGAGGTGGATTATGGAAGTGTTTTCCTAACGGGGTAGGAGGTCACTGGGAGAAACACCAGTTCTGCTGCAGGAGCTTTGTGGCAGGGACGTGAGCCCGCAGAGCAGCAGCGGAGCTGCCTCCGAGCCGAGCTGGGGTGCGCAGGGACACCCGGGGCAGAGCCTGCGGCTGGGCTGGGGCAGAGCCAGGAGCTGCCCTGGGGAGGGTCATTCCATCCCAGCCTGGTTTGGGCTGGCAGGGACCCCAAAGCCCCTCCAGTGCCACCCCTGCCGTGGCAGGGACCCCTCCCACTGTCCCAGGCTGCTCCCAGCCCCAATGTCCAGCCTGGCCTTGAATGATTTTGTGCCTGATTTACCACGACATCTGGTCAGGTCATGGGTTTTCCATGGTTGCTGGGGCAGGGGTCTGGGTGGCCTCAGTGGGGGGCTGTTCCCTGCTGCTGGAATTGCAGCTGGCAGGGAACCCACGAGCTGGGAATTGCTCCTTAGCCTTGATCCCGGGCTGTTTCACTCTCTTCTCATTTCCAGTGTGGTGGTGTTTTCCAGACACAACAGCTCAAACCACATTAGCAATCAAGATGCAGCGAGACATGAAACCCAATATTTTACTGCAACTCCAATGTATAATTTTTCTTTTCATCTTCCAACTCTGTAACACTGTCAGAGAGTCGATCAAGTTTCTCCAGAAAGATTTCTCCTTTAGAAATTGGTGTTTATTGCATGCCAACACACTGCTTGATTGATTTGAGAGATTTGTGTTTTTTCCCCTCTCAGAGTTGTCTCCAAATGGAGCATCCCCTGCTGAAATAAACATCTGAGCCTGTTGCCCACAGGGCTGGTGCTGGAAGAGTTGCTGGAGAATTTAAGCAGACCTGTTGAAAAATCCTTGAGAAAATAAACCATTGGCTCATTAGGACAATCTTTTGCTCTGTGGCAGTTTCACGAATGAGAGGAACAGGCATATGGACATAACCTGAGTTTTCTCTGGGGAGAGGAGAGGTTGTGCATAGCTGGGACAAACACGGGCTGCTGCTGTGGATTCAGCTCCTGAGACTGTAAGAGGTGGTAATTTCCTTCTTATACTTGTCCCTAATGAAGATATATCAAGGTGGCCTCAGCATTTCTGGGAATCATCTCTCTTAAAAATTGCACTGACCTTTGGCGAGGTCGAGAATATCAGTTTTTGTCAGTGCACGGGGAGGGGAGGGCGCAGGGGAGGAGCAGCACGGAGCCTCCTGAGGCTCTCCCGGGGAGCTGGGGCGGGCGGGTGCCCTGGGCGGTGCTGTTCAGAGACACGGGGAGCAGCGGTGTGTGCCCAGGGTGTGCCTGGGGTGTCCCCGGAGTGTCCCTGGTGTGTCCCGGAGTGTCCCCGGAGTGTCCCCGGTGTGTGCTGGGGGCAGCCTCCCACCCACGCTCCCAAGCTTCTTTTCCCTGCTGGCCAGCAGCTCATTTCACGGAAGGTCCCACTGCGTGTCCTGATTCCCAGGTCGTCACAGGAGGTTTTNGCCCCGCTGGGTGTGGATGGGTCAGGGCCGAGGTGCTGCTCCCGCAGCCGCTCCCCTGGGGCTGTCCCGGGGCTGGGACCCGCCCGCACCGTCCAGAGCCCCAGGAACTCTCGCCCACCCCCTTGGGTTTGCCTTTTCCCCCTGCCCGCACCATCCAGTGCCCCAGGAACTCTCACCCACCCCCTTGGGTTTGCCTTTTCCCCCTGCCCGCACCATCCAGTGCCCCAGGAACTCTCGCCCACCCCCTCAGGTTTGCCTTTTCCCCCTGCCCGCACCATCCAGTGCCCCAGGAACTCTCACCCACCCCCTTGGGTTTGCCTTTTCCCCCTGCTGCTCGGGCTCCTGCCCACACAGACAAATGGGGCTGGTGTGTGCCTTCCCGAAGGTTTTCCAAGGGGAAGATTAAAGTGAGGGATCAGCAGAGCCGAACACCATCACAGAATGCCATGGTTGGGTTGGAAGGGACCCCAAGGCCCATCCAGTCCCAACCCCTGCCGTGGCAGGGATGGTTTCCCAGGCCAGGCTGCTCCGAGCCCCGTGCCAGCCGTGCTCTCCCGAGCGGTGCCAGGCCCGGGGGTGGCACTGCCGTGGCTCCAGCACAGGCAGCCAGCAGCGCCCTCGATCACCATTAACAGTGACCTGCGGGCAGGCTTCAGCCCTTTCCTCCCTGCAGGGAGGGGTGGGGAAGTGTTGGAGCCACTTCTGTTAGAGCCAGAGCGGGTTGAAGCTGCCACTTGTCCCGCTGGCGTTTCCTTGGCACACAGCTCGGCTGCCCAGTCCTGCCCTGCTTTCCTGCGTTTTTAAGCCAGTGCAAATTGGTGCTGCTTTTTCCCAGCCATATGTTCCGTCCAGGCTTCATCCTCCTCGCCCCGCTTAAATGTGCTTTCCATGAGTGTTTTTGCCTTCTGCAAAAGCACTTTAATATTTCTGTTTACTCTTTTGGAGACAAAATCAATATTTGTTAGATGCAATTATGAAGAATGATGGATGTGCTGTCAGTGGCATGAGAGTAGGAAAAATGATATTATGGCACAGGCCTGGGCTTAATAGAAACAGAGAGGAGATACAAACAGGCTGGCCTGAAAACCCCATCCCAGATCTGGAATAAACAGGAAGCTTGTCAAGTGATGGTTTAAATTGGAGTTGATTGCCTGCTTTGGGCACCGACTGAACATTTGCTTAAATAGGAATCAAGTTTGCTGGGGCTGTTTGTGCCCCTTTGGGTTTGTTGTGGTGACAGTCCCGTGGGTGTCACACGTGGGTGTCACACGTGGCTCTGCAGGCCCCACCACCTCCAGCCTGGCTGGGGAGCTGCTCCTGCTGCCAGGACAGCCAGTCCCTTCAAATCCTTCCCTTTTCCTTCCATTTTAGTCTTGGCTTAATTCCAGATGAGGTGGGGGTTATGGCACTGTCCCACCGTGGCAGGCCACGCTCCCCACGCTGTTCTTCTCCCAGGTGACAAGGGCAGGACAAGAGGAAATGACCTCAAGTTGTGCCACAGGAGGTTTAGGTTGGGGATTAGGAAAAATTTCCTCATGGAAAGGACAGGCTGCGCAGAGCAGTGGTGGAGTCCCCATCCCTGGAGGGAATTCAGAGCCATGTGGATGTGGCACTTGGGGACATGGGGCAGTGGTGGCCTTGGCAGTGCTGGGAACGGTTGGACTCGATGGGCTCCGAGGGCTTTTCCAACCTAAACAATTCTGTGATTCCACAATTCCCAGGTTTTATGTTCACACTGATAAGGGAAATCTGGTCAATAGAACCAAAATCCCAGATTTGTTTAGGTTGGAAAAGCCCCTGAGCCCCTCGAGTCCAACCATTCCCAGCACTGCCGAGGCCACCCCTCGTCCCCAGCTGCCCTGGGCTGCCCTCGGGCCGTGCCCCGGGGCTGTCCCTGCCCTCTGAGCTGCAAGCAGGGCATGAGAAGGGCTCTGAGCCTGACTGAGGAGTATCCAGCGTTCTGCTCTCCAGGGCAGGTGTAGGAGCAGGGCTGGTATTGCTGGCTGAGCCGAGATAAAGGACAGGGACAGGGCTCTGCTGGGGGCTCCATCTAATCACAGCCCACAGATTCAGATCTGTGGAGCTGCTGGGTTTACCTAATAGGTAATTTTTCTCCTTATTCCTTTCCTGCCTTGGAGATCTTACCAAGAAGTGAAGCTCAGAGTGTAGTTTTCCCAAGGAGTTTTCCCAGGATGGGTGGGGGGATGGGGATACAAACCCCAGCTGTGCCTCTGCAAGACCTGAACTCTTCATACAGCCAGTTTGCTTTGGTTTTGAGGTTTTTTTTCTTCTCTGTGTTCAAGGTTAAACTTTCACTACAGAGAATTAGCTGGTAAGAGACAAAGACCACTGCTCAGGAGGGGTAGGGAAGATAAATTTCACAAAACATTTTCAGCTGCAGTACCTGAAGATAGATCAATATTTTCTATTTGCCTTAGCACTAAGCTTATTTTCCTTCATCACTGAAGAGATACTCACTTGTGCCTTCTACCAGAACATTAAACTGTTCTCTGCTGATAAATGGTTAAGAAAGACAAACAATAGCACTTTCCAGGAGCTGCTTTATCTTGCAGGACGACATCAGTCCTTTTGACAAACAGAAAACCCACACTTCTGTCTTAACTTGGAGAGTCCCTGCTGGAGCCCAGCCTCGCTGGCTTCCTGCTGGGTGAAACCCCCAGATGTTCCCGTTTCTGGGAGCCTCTCAGTGTGCTGTCCCTGCAGGCTGCTGGCCCCGTGTCCCCCAGGACACGCTGTTATTTAGCAGCCGGCTCTGCCTGCCAGGGGACGTGGGGACAGCGTTGCTGCAGGTGCTGCTGTCCCCTCGGCACGGGTGTGTGAGAGCTGCCCCTGCGAGACACCCACAGCACACAGAGGCGCCAGAGCTGGGCTGCAGCCCTGTGTCTGCTGACGGATTTAGGAGCCTCAGGCCACGAGGGCCCAGAATTCCCGATTCCCTCTGCTCCTGGTCCGCTTGGTGGGCTGAAATTAGAAATGAGTTATTAGTGCACGAAGTGCAGTGTGCACTGAAGGGGGAACGCTCCCCACTGCCAGAGGGCAGGAGAGGTGGGATGTGGGGAGGAATCCCTCCCTGCCAGGGTGGGGCAGGGCTCAGCTCCTGCTCCCCCGGGCTGGTGCTCACTCCTCTGGCTGGGAGGAGAGGGCGCGTCACGCTTTAACACTGAGCATCACCAAGGGAAACACCACGAAATGTTGGTTGCCAGGTTGTTCCCTGCAAGGTGGTGAAAGTTTAATTGGTAACAGAATGGTAGTGCAGGGATTACTGTCAGTGAAGGATACAGATATCCTGGTTTTCACTGAATTTCTGGATTCCTATAAATAAACCCGTGTAAAGAGCCCCAGAGTTTAACCCCAGTGGGTCAACAGCACATGGCAGAGGGAGATGGGGCCATGGAGCAAAGCACATGAACCACCTGCTTCAAAAGGGTTGAAAACACTTGAGCCAAGGCCCCTTTGCTTTGTAAAGAATGTTTGCTTACTCCTCCTGTTTAGGTTGTGTTTGCCATCTGTTAAAACCAGGGAGAACAGGCCCTGCCTGGTGCAGGAGCCGCTGGAGGGCTTGGGGCAGGCCTGGCACCTCCAGAGACTCTCTGGGATGGGGCGTGTGGGGGGAATGCGGGATCACCCCTGGTGTGTGGGGGGAATGTGGGATCACCCCTGGCGTGTGGGAGGAATGCGGGATCACCCNCTCTCTGGGATGGGGCGTGTGGGGGGAATGCGGGATCACCCCGGCGTGTGGGGGGAATGCGGGATCACCCCTGGTGTGTGGGGGGAATGTGGGATCACCCCTGGCCCACAGGTGCTCATGGTTGTACAGCTCCCAATTCCAGGGCTGATTAAACACCTGCATTGGTATTGTCTGATTGCACCCAGGATTTATTTGTATGTAAACTGTGCTTCCAGCTCCCATACCAGCAAACATTGCAATTTCTTACTCAGTTGTGTACATGCTTCAAACCCAAATCACATTTGTGTTTTCGAGCAGCTTTACAGCCCTGGCAGATGGAGGGCTGCACAACCATAGGTCAGGTTCTGCAAAATAAAACTGTATTTTTCCGGGAGAATGGCTTCTACCAAACAACAGAGAGGATTTAGATATTTTTCGAAGACGTTTGGCTCTTTAAACCCAGTTTCACTGTGGGATCGTAGCTGGTGTTCAGGTGCAAGAGCAGGATGCTGTGGAAAGGCAGAGCTGTGCTAATGGCTCATCTCAGAGGCTGTGGAGGAACATGGAGCTGCTTGTTCAGCTGTGTATGAGTGGTGACACATTCCCCTCACAGAACTTCACATATCCATAATTACAGCACCAATTCATCACAGTTATCGCTGTCATCAGTCTTTGCCAGCAGCAGCCGATGCAAACAGTGGCAGGGGGTTTGGGGTTTGTGTGCAGCTCTCACCCACACAGCCGCAGTCCCACCAGGGCTGCTCCCTTTGGGCTGGCTCTGAGGGCTTTCCTTGCCTGTCCGCTCACTGTGCTCCACCAGCCTGGCTTTCCCTGGACATGGGTGTGAGCACTGGAGCTGTGCTGGCCCTGGTCAGGAATTCTGCTGAGCATCGAGGGCAGGGACCTCCCCCAGTGCGGGTTGGGGTGGGGGACGCGGGCACAGGGGGGGCCTGGGCACCAGGGGGACACCAGAGGTCCTGCATGGGACAGCTTCCATGGGGACATGCCCTGGGACACCTCCCTGAGCCTGGCCTGTGCTCAGGATGGGAGGGACGAGCAGCTTGGGAACAATTCATGGGATCCCAGCCTGGTCTGGGTGGGGAGGGACCTTAAATCCCATCCAGTGCCACCCCTGCCATGGCAGGGACACCTCCCACTGTCCCAGGCTGCTCCCAGCCCCGGTGTCCAGCCCGGCCTTGGGCACTGCCAGGGCTGGGGATGCAGAGCCCTGCACCTCCCGCAGGGGCTGGGGCGGTGGCACACGGGTGACACAACAATTCCGAGGGCTCTGTGTTGGGCTGTGTCCCACAGCCGGGCTCTGTTCTGCAGAACACGGACAGGAGAGGTGCCTGTGACGTAATAATGTTTTATTTTTAATTAAAAACGTGTTTGGTGCCAGCGCTGGCGCAGGTGCCTTGGCGGGGCAGCGGGCCCTGCTCCATGAGCCACTGGTGTGTGGCACTGCTGGGGCTGGGCACGGGCTGGGCACGGGCAGCACACGGAGCCAGGCAAGCAGAGATGCATTTCCCCTGGGTGAGGGAACAGATGGAGTTTACACGACTCAGGAAAACAGAAATATGCAGGCTTTGAGCTTGGTCCAGCTTCACTGAAGGCAGTTTTCTGTTGGCTTCGGGGGCAGGGCCTTTCCAGGCTGCTTTTGTTGGGTTTGATTTAGAGGAAAAGATTCTCTCTGCTGACCACGGTCTCTATTTACTCTCAGAGACACTGTACACTCCCCGGGGTGTCTGTATGGGAGGTACAAACACTGTCCAGGGACATTTTAGTCTTAAATATAGGATGTTATTGTTTGGTTGGCTTTTAAAAAGTGATTCCCCCCCTCTCCAGTGCCCCTCCCCATCCTGCCCCCAACATTTATTTCTCTTTCCAAAGCAATTCCTCAAACACTCGGTGCACTGAGCCTCCTGACCCTGTTTAGTGTAATCAGATAAACATTGATTGCACTTAACCTCACAGAGCTTCAAGATGGAGAGTTTCAATGGTTAATTAACAATTGTTAATTGTTTGAGCTGTGGAAGGATGGTTTTGTTCCTCCCCAGCCATTGTCCCTGTGTTATCCCTGTGCTGTGTGCCCGGGGCCAGGTCAGTCCGTGGTCCCCAGCTGCCACCCAGCCCCTGTCCAGCCCTGCCTGGGACACTTCCAGGGACGGGGCCTGTGATACCATTAAATAAATACATAAATAAATATATAAATGCAAAGTGCATGTCGTTACATTCCGACGATTTGCTTCAGAGGAACTGCTCTGTGTAGGAAAGTTATTTTTAAACACTATTAATTCCAGCTGTTGTTGCAAATGCTCTCTTGTACATCCAATTAAAAAGCATGCTTTGTGTAATTTGTAACCTAAAAAAAATCAATTTCAGCGACGAGCCTCTCATGTTTAGTGTTTTGGCATCAGGTGTGTGGCTCTGAACGGGAGCCACAGGTAAAGCTGGAATCAGGCAGCTGGAGCAGGGAGCGTGTCAGGCTGAGGGACCCTGCCAAGCCTGAGCCGGGGGTGGAAATACCCAGAGCTGAGTCTGAGTGTTTGTCCCCGAGCTCTGGGTGTCCCTGCCGGGCCGGGCAGAGGCTCCTGCAGGTTCCCGGCGGGAGCGCTCCCTCCCAGCCCTCTGCCCGAGCTGGTGGGACCAGAGAGCATCCCCGGGGACATGGGCGGGGTGTCAGAGCCAGCAGCGCGCTCTGCCGTGCTGCGGAGGCCCTGGGCATTCGGAGAGCATCTCCTCGTGCTGGTGGGACCAGAGAGCATCCCCGGGGACATGGGCGGGGTGTCAGAGCCAGCAGCGCGCTCTGCCGTGCTGCGGAGGCCCTGGGCATTCGGAGAGCATCTCCTCGTGCTGGTGGGACCAGAGAGCATCCCCGGGGACATGGGCGGGGTGTCAGAGCCAGCAGCGCGCTCTGCCGTGCTGCGGAGGCCCTGGGCAGCCGGAGAGCATCTCCTCGTGCTGCCGGCACAGCCCCAGCCGCCGCCAGCCCGGTCTGCAGCGCTCCCGAACCGCCGAGGGATGGACAAGCACCTCTGCAGCACCGGCGGGAACCCCTCGGGGCGAGGGGAATGTGCTGTAGCAGCGCTGTGCAGCTGCAGTGTTCTGTATCTCATCCTTCCCAGAGAGCTCCGAACCTGCTGCCACTCAGGGCTCCATCCCAGCATCCCTGTTTTTAACATAGCACAAATATTTTTGTCACCTCTTCTATCAACTTAGCAAAAAAAAACATCACAAGACTTTGCGTTTATCCTTCCTTGCCTGATCTTCTGTGCAGGCTGAACAAAGCAAATGTCTCCTCTGGCTGCCAGGCTGTTCTTCATCCTGACTTTATCTGTCCCTGTGCAGAGCCTCTCCTCCCCTGTGTGCCCGAGTTCAGCAGAGCCGCTGGAATGACAGTTCCATCCCTCTCCTTCCTCACCTCCCATTTATTGCGGGAGATGCAGAGGCCTCTGTCGCAGTGGGGAGAAGGGAAAGAGGTATTTGTAAGAGGAACACAGCAGATTTTTCTCCTTGGTGTGAGCCCTCACTCTTGTTTCCCTGTTATTTGTATAAATTATCCATCCTTGCCCATGCACTTTGCACCTCCAGTGTTGCCTTTGCATCCTGAGGACAAAAATAGCTGAGCAACGCTGGTCGATAAAAGATCTGAAAAAGGAATGTCAGTGGGAGTGTGGCTGCCCTATTTTTTGGGTTAATTAAAGTGAGGATGTTTCCTCCATCTCGAGCCCTCGGTGATTTTGTTCCTTCTCTCCCAGAAGACTGAACTTGCAGTTCAGCTCCTGCATTTGTCTTGGAATGGGACCCAAGCCAGGAAAAACTCGGCATCACCTCTTCCAGAGCCACAGAGCCTGGGAGCTGGGGCGGCAGAGCTGGGGGTCCCTGTCCCCCTGGCCCAGCAGGGCACTCCAGGGCCTGTCCGGGGAGTCGGGCACCTCCCCGGCTGGAGCTGCAGTGGGCAGCCCGGCTCCCAGGGAGCACCAGGGCTGTGGCTTCCCTGTGTGGGACCCAGGGCGTCCCTGCGGAGTCCTGCCCGCAGAGCAGGGCTCACCCGCAGACCCTTCCCTGGTGGGGAGGGGAGTTCTGTCCGGCTGCCAGGGCTGCTCCGGAGCCACAAGGCACTGGAAATGGAATCCGGGGTCTGCTCCCAGCCTGGGAGCACCCGGGCACCCTCAGCTCGGTGGGTCCCGAGGTGACCCAGCCCTCGGCGGAGCATTGGGAGACCTCTCACAGATTTATTGCAGATTTGTTACAGATTTATTACAGATTTGCTGTCGGGTACCTCGCTCGAGTTTCCATCCCGAGCAGTTGGCGCTGCAGATGGTCCCTCAGCTCTGCTTGTATCTCAGAGGGATCCCAGGCGGCCGGGAGTCAGCTCCGACCCCTCCGTGTGCCCGGGGTGTGCTCGGTGCCGGGGCCACCCCGGGGTGCACCTGCTGGCCTGGGTTAGGACTGATACACACGCTGTAATGGCCTGGCAAAAAACAAACCAAAAAAATCCCCAAAACAAAACAAAACAAACAAAAACCAAAACAAAACAAAAAAGCCCAACAAAAAAATCCCCCAACCAACCAACCAACCAAACCCCAATGAATAAATTCCTTTTTGTACAATGCAAAGTGACTGGTAAAAGGCAGCCCTGGGAACGACAAGACTCTCAAAAGAAGTAGAAAAATCTGTGTTTTGAGTAAGAAACACGTTTGTGGATAACGGGGCTTCAAAGAACAGGTTTTTTTCAGGTTTTCTTGAGTTATCCTCCCTCTGTACCTGCACATCCCTCCCAAACCGCAGGCACTGGTCTTGCTGGAGGCAGGTTGGGTCGGGAAATCTCCAGCCCCGTCTGAGATGCAGTTTCTGGTCTCTGCAGAGGCACAAGTGTTTTACAGCTCTTTGGGCAGAGCCAAGACCTGGATTTCCCTTTGGTTTGGACCTTCCTGGTGTGGATGTTTCCTGGTGTGGATGTTCCCTCTGTGCTGGTGGGGGTTTGGGACTGGGGCTGGGGTGGGATCGGGCAGCAGCTCCTCTCGAGGCATTTCCTCGCTGTGCTGGGAACAACGCTCCTGCAGAGCAGGGAACTGCCCACAGCTCCTGGGGAGGAGGAGGAACCACTTCCACTGAGGGATAACGTGTGGAAGCTTCTTCTGGGAGAGAATTTGGCAGGACTGCAAAGCTCTGGAGTCAGGACAGGGCAGGGTTTCACCGGTATCCATTCCAGCACTGCTGTTACATGACAGAATCAGGTCCCTCAGAGAGCTCCCTGTGAAAAAAATGGCAACTTTCAACCTGGGGACTGCAAAAATAATTAACCAGCTTCACTGGAAACCTGGGAAAAGTACAGCATGACCAGACCTGCGGAAATGCTGTCAAATGTCTGAAGGTGTGTGGTTTTATCAGGACAGAAAGGCTTCGTCTGCCACTTGGGTCAAATGTGGGTCTTGGAGGTCTTTCCCAGCCTTAATGATCGTGTGATTCTGTCCCTGACGCCTCAGAGCAGGAGCGGGGTTCAGGGGGTGTGCGGGAGGGGTCAGCTGGCTGCTGGCTCTGGGGAAAGTCCCCCTCTGGTCCAGCAGTGGCACTTCAGGGACGTTTCCCCTCTGCTGGACTCCAGGGGAGTGCCTGGCCTGGGGTGCAGCGCTGGTGACCCTGGTGGCCTCTCCCTCTCCCTGGTCCTCTGGCCCGGTGCCTCAGACCCCTCAAAAGGAAAAGAAGGGAAAATGCCAAAGTGTCTTTGAAGAACTTGAAGAAAGGCTGAATTTCAACTGATTTCAAAGCCCAGCCTTTCTGGTGGAACTGAGGTCAGGCCTTCTTCCTTTAGGCTCTTTGTAGAGTGCTTTTGCTCGTTTATTTAGAGAAATCCCGTTGATTAGATGTTTTACTACACAATATGATAATTATGCAAATAAATGCATAGTACCTGTGTTAAGCTTAGTATCATTTTCTATTGCACCTATTCAATTTTTCATTTCT
Organism: Daphoenositta chrysoptera; assembly: GCA_013397915.1. Taxonomy (NCBI): domain Eukaryota; kingdom Metazoa; phylum Chordata; class Aves; order Passeriformes; genus Daphoenositta; species Daphoenositta chrysoptera. Next base: position 120,052 of record VZRO01007699.1, on the reverse strand, counting down.
TTCTTATTCTCAAACTAAATAAAGTAAAAAAAAGACTGTAGAAAGAAGATAACACTGAGCACCCTTCCAGCAACATGTGCTCAATCAGAATGTAAAAAATTGTCTTTATTCTCCCATTTGTTAGATGACAAAACCTCTCTTTGCTGCTGTCCCAGGGGAGCAGACATTCGTTCAAGCAAGGTTTTATTCCTTGTGACTCCAGATCAATTTATTATAAGATTTCTTAGAATAATGAGGAAAGGCTCCTACATCCTCAGAAAAAAACAATATAGCAGTGAAAAAATAGCCATAGAAAATTGGTCAGAAGGGCAATTTCCAGCTAAGGGGAACATACATTAATCTCTGCTCTGAAAGTCAAGTGTTCTGGTTGCTGCTGGCTGATTGCTCAGCACTGCGTGTCCTGACACTGCTGGCAATTTAGTCCCAGGCTTTTAAAAAGCCAAAGAGAAACCAAGAGAGTTCATAAATGTCATGGATTTAAGGTCATGGAGCAGGTGAGTCCAATTACTGCTGTTCCTCGATGTCCCCACACGCACATGGACACAAATAAGGATGTGCCTTTAAAAGGGACCAAACTCATTTGTGCAGGGAAGGAAATCAGGTTTCCAGGAAGCTCTGCAGAGCTCTGCTTCCCCCTCCTCACCCACCTGTGGGAGCTGGTTATTGTCAGTGTGTGTTTATACCCCAGAAACCCTTGTGCAGATTTTGGGACTGTCCCCTTTGGGCAGCTCATGAGCATGGAAGGGAAATGGTGTTTTGAGAAAAAGACTTTAAAAGTTCCTGTGTTCCCTTTTGAAAGCTTGTCTGATGTAATCCAGCTCTGGGCCCAGCACAGGAGGGACCTGGAGCTGCTGGAGACAATCCAGAGGAGGCACCAAATGATCAGAGGGACGGAGCAGCTCTGCTGGGAGGAAAGGCTGGGAGAGCTGGGAATGTTCACCTGGAGAGGAGAAGCTCCAGGGAGAGCTCAGAGCCCCTTGCAGGGACTAAAGGGGCTCCAGGAGAGCTGGAGAGGGACTGGGGACAAGGGATGGAGGGACAGGACACAGGGAATGGCTTCCACTGCCAGAGGGCAGGGCTGGATGGGATTTTGGGAAGGAATTGTTCCCTGTGAGGGTGGCAGGCCCTGGCACAGGGTGCCCAGAGCAGCTGTGGCTGCCCCTGGATCCCTGGCAGTGCCCAAGGCCAGGCTGGACATTGGGGCTGGGAGCAGCCTGGGACAGTGGGAGGTGTCCCTGCCATGGCAGGGGTGGCACTGGAGGGGCTTTGGGGTCCATTCCCACCAAACCATTTGGGAGTCTGGGATTCCATGGTTGGATAATGGTTGGATTTGCCCATATGGGGTTTCTATGCAATAAAAAAAGCAGGAGCTCAACACTGACTGCACAGGAACAAATCTCTCCCTCATCCTCCTCCATTGCTGGAATCATTTCCCAGCCCCTGCCCCGAATCTCTGCTGAGCCCCAGTCCCTGGGGTACTCACAGTGCCACAAGATGAGCTCGTGCTTGAGCAGGACCAAGTCTGTGTATTCAAACTCCAAGCTCATTCCTCTCATAAGCAAGGAACATTTGGACAAACCCTCATTCCTAGAAATCGTTTCCTGTGGGAGAGTGCTCGGTTAAACCCGGAGCCTTACCCAGCCCGGCGTGGTCATGGCTGATTTGGGCTCGTGTTGGTTTTCAAAGTTGAGAGGCGTTTTGAGTCTAATCCTCGTGGTATTTACTCTCCATCTCATAAGACCATTTACCCAGGGGAGGGCTTAACCCTGCAAGACTTGTGGAATACGATGAGAGTAATTCTCCTTTTCACACTTCCCTTAATAACCCAGGCAGCCGTGCAGAGGAGCAGGATTATCCCAGGCAGGCCCCAGGAAAAGGCCTGCACATGCTGATGAGGGGCAGGGAGAGCAGAATGGAGAGAAGAGCCCGGAGCAGAGGCAGGAGGAGCTGCAGTTCTGTAAAAGCCACTGCACAGGACAGAACGGGAGCTGTGCCCCGTCCACCCGACAGGGAAGGGACAGTCCGGTCACAGAGAAGGGGAAATGTTTCCTGCCAGGTGTGAGAGCATCTGCTCATTTCCAGAGCACCTCCAGGGGCAGGGACTCCACCACCTCCCCTTCCAGTGCCTGACCACCCTTTCAGGGAGGAAACTTCCTCCAGTGTCCAACCCGAACCTCCCCGGGGCAAGTGGAGACCACTGTGTGTGTTTAGAAATTAAATGTGACCTGAGATTAAGACATGCTTAGGTCATGTAAGTGTTAATTAATGAGGATTCAGGACAATCCTGCGAGGCCACTGTCCCACTTGAGAGGCAGGGAAGCTGAGAGAGGCAGATGAAGTGCTCAGGGATACAGGATGAGGTTTCCATCGAGCCAGGAGTACTGACTCCTCTGCCTTTCCCTTCCCTACAACCACACACATTTATTTTCCTGTTGCTACCTCTGCAAAATAGTCCCTTCCTTGCTGTCCAGGAGGAGCCTTCTCCTGCTTACAGTGATAAAGTGGAGTGATCCAAAGTCTGGGCAGAGCTCATCGCTGAGTAAATGGATCTGCAGGGAAGGACGAGGCGCAGCAGAGAGGGGAGCCACGGAAAATTCCTGCAGAAAACAGCAAAGGGGAAGAACTAATGAAAGACCAGGGGAAAAGGGCTGGTTACTGTTCTTAGCAGGGTGTCCCTTCAGGTGGGATCCTTCCAGGCCTTGGGAAGTGGGAAGCCCTGGGCAGCCCACCCTGACGTGTTTCCCCATCCCTGCCGCCTCCCCCTCGCTCACCACCCCAACTTGAAATAAATCCACAAACTTCATGTATTAAAAGTGAAATTCTAGTGGTGGCAGACATCAAAGTCCTCAGGATATCCAGCATGTCTGATGGGATGATCCAGTGTTATTGAAAGACTCACTTTATTTTATTAAAAGAGGGATGAATTATATCAGATCACTTTGTCAAAGTGGTTAGGCTGTACTGAAGTATTTGGATCTTAATTTGATATTTCATTCTCTGCTTCAGACAGGAATATTACTAGTGGGACATTTTATGAGTAAAGATAAATTTGTAATAAACCACGGTGCCTACTTAAAACCTCATTATCCCCATCCTGTCCTTCCCATGAAAAGCTGCACGTGAGCTTTAGTGCCTGTGGGGAGAGAGGAAAAGGCTGCTTCTCTCTGCTCCTACACCTCGGACAGCCCAGCTGGTGCCCCCTGGATTTGGGGAGGGGAACAGGGGTGCAGCCAGGTGGGGTCGGTGTCCTTGCCCGGGCAACAGGGAACAGGGACAGGACAAGAGAAAGGGCCTCGAGCTGGGCCAGGGGAGGGTCAGGGTGGATATTGGGAAAACTCCTTCATGGAAGGGGCTGTCCAGCCCTGGCACTGCTGCCCAGGGCAGGGCTGAGTCCCCACCCCTGGAGGGATTTCAAAGCCCTGTGGATGTGGCACTTGGGGACACGGGGCAGTGGTGGCCTCGGCAGTGCTGGAAACGTTGGACTCAATGGGCTCAGAGGGATTTTCCACCCTGAACAATTCTGGGATTCAGTGAAATGCAGTTTGAAAACCACATCTTCCCAGCAGAAGCCGGAGAGGTCGGGGTCAGAGCCCCCGGGAGGGCTGGGGTCAGACGTGGGGACAGCCGGGGCAGGGTGTGCAGCCCAGCCTGGGCTCGGCTCCGTCCCTGCACAGCCGGGGGGGCTGCGGCACCGCTCACACCCCGGGCACCTTCTGGTAATTTAGACTTTGCTGCTTTTTGGCTGCTTTCCCCGGATTTTAAATCAGCCTTCCCGTCCCTGCTGCCAGCGCAGGGAGCGATGGCTCACGGCTGTCGCAGGCTCAGGACCCGCGGCACGGCCACCCCACTGCTGCCCCTGCCCAAACCCTCCCCCAGGTGTTTTGGGGAGGGCTGGGCAGCTTTAGGGCCACCGTCGCGGGACATTTTGGGGTTGTCCCTTTGTGCCTGGCCAGGTTCCCTGCCGCACCTCAGCTCTCGCAGCTCCTTTGACAATCTGTGAAATGGATCTGAGGCAAACAGGGCTTGTGAAGCTTCAGGCGCTGTCACACGGTGAGGAACAGGGAACTTTCTGGCACCTTTTCTAATCAGGCTATTCCTGAAATGTGAAATGCTCACGTACAGCGTCGTGGGGTGAGAACGAGCAGGAAACAAATCGCTGGTGTGGAAAATATCAGCAATTTGCTGCATGTGCCAGAGAGGAGGCATCGCCGTGCTGCCAGGCTCAGGTGAGGCAGTTCTCTGCCCTGGATTTAGAGAGGGTTTGGTTTCAGCCAGCAGTAATTACTGACATTCTCTTTGGATTTAACACACTGTTCTGTACAGGGCTCTGAACAGGTAGGAAGTCAGAAATGTCTCAGAACACACTTTGCTGGTGCTGCTGCTCTGCTGCCAATCAGCCTGCACTAATCTGGCTATTCCCCACCATGAGACCTCTTCAAGGCCTGTGAAATCCTCAGGCTAAGTGCCCTGCTCCAGCTGGATTGTGTTTGGAGCCCTGTTGAAGGGGCAGGGGTGGGGTGGAAGGGGATTCAGCTGCAGGTGGGTGGGCTCTGATCAGCCCTGCCTGCAGGCTGGAAATGAGTGAGGATGTGCTCAGGCCAGGGCCCTCAGCTCGGGGTGAGGTTTGATGTGATGCAGTGGGACAAATTTGGCAGGAAGCAGCTGTGGTTGTTTTGGATCAAGCCTGGGATCTGATGGAGCACAACCTTTGGGGGTGCTCAGTGATGCTCACAGTGAGCTGTGAGCTGCTGGGTGAGAGGGGCAGGGAGATGCCCTGTGGCCACGGAGATGGACACAAAGCCAGGCTTTGGAGCAGTCTGCCAGGAGCCCTTTCCCTGGGACCTGTTCCCGGAGCCTCGCTGGATGCTGAGAATATCGGAGTTATTTCTGCTCTGAAAAGGAGTCGGGACTCCTGTTCCCTCCTGCTTCCCGACTGAGCCATTCCAAACTGCCTGAGCCTGACGTGATGATGGATGTGGGGATGTGGAAGCCTCTCCAGGGAGTGGATTTTTAACAAGGTGAGCTTTGTTGCTCTGAAGTGCTCTTCCCGTTCCGTGCTCAGCAGCTTTCATGTGTCACAGTCGTGCACGAGTGCCTGGGAGCAGCCCGGGGCTCTCACCTGCTGAAGAGGGGCTCTGTGCTAGCCCAGCTCTGCAAGGGCAGGCTCTGCCTCCCTGCCAGGCTGCCAGGGCACGGTCTGTGCCCTGCAGAGGGGGAGCGAGTGCTGGGAGGCTCTGCCTGGTGCTCCCGGGGCTGGGACAGTGACCCAGCCCGCGCTGAGCTGAGCAAACGCATCCAGGGATCCACGGGTCCGAGCTGTGCCCTGCTGGGCTTGGATCTTCCCGTTAAACAGAGCCCGAGAGGCTTCGGAAGGCACCAGCGTGGGGCTCTCACCCCCGCCACCCTCCTGCCCAGGGCACTCTTCAGAGGGTTTCAGGGCTGGGAGCAGAATTCCAGCGCTGGCACGCTCCTGTGTCCTCCCGAGCACACGGGGAGATGGGGGGTGTTCTCTGTCAGGTACAGATCTGAAGGTGGCGATTTCCCTTCTTTCTCAGACAAAAGTGTTTTGAAAACTTGGCTTTTGGAGATAGAAAAATGCCAGAGTAAATATATTTTCCTCATAATTTCTTTGCACTTAGAACCTAGATAAAGACTCAGTGGTTTCTGTGGAATCTGATTTTGTGTGCTGATCTATCTGATTTATGGTGAATCTGTATTTTTGTGGAATTATTTTGTTGGGAGAAATTATACCAAATAGTTGCCCTGGCTGCTGCAGGGCAGCCGCTGTGGCTCCTGCGGGGCAGGGCGAGCTCTCCCCTGCTGTCACTTGCCCACTCCTTGGCCCCGGGAGCTGCTTCCCAGTTTATCCTCTCAGTGTTTGCGCTTTCCTTCCTCTTTCACAGCTTTGGTGCTGCTTCCTCTGTTGAGTTACACTCACTGCCTCTTCTAAAATGTGCTGCAGATTTGCTGTGCCAGAATTAAACTGCTGAAATTTGGAGTTCGGGATGTCACCGAGTGTGGCAAAACACTTGAGATCCCTGTCAGCTGCTGGAGCAGCAGCTTCTGCTGGGAGCCAGGGACTCACCATGGAATGGCCTGGATTGGAGGGGACCCGTCCTGTTCCCCCCTGCCATGGCAGGGACACCTCCCACTGTCCCAGGCTGCTCCCAGCCCCAATGTCCAGCCTGGCCTTGGGCACTGCCAGGGATCCAGGGGCAGCCCCAGCTGCTCTGGGCACCCTGTGCCAGGGCCTGCCCACCCTCCCAGGGAACAATTCCTTCCCAAGATCCAGCTGAATCTCCCCTCTCTCACTTTGTACCCACTGCTCCGTGTCCCATCAGTTCCTGCTGCAGGTCCCTCTCCAGTTCCCTGTGATCCCTTCAGACCCTGCAAGGAGCTGTGGGGTCTCCACACAACCCTCTCTTCTCCAGGTGAGCACCCCCATCTGTCCCAGCCCGTTTCCATGGGGGATTTGCTCCTCACCAGCTCCATGGCCTTCCCTGCAGTCTCTGGAGCAGCAGCTGCTCGGGCCGGGTGTTGTCCATCTCTGAATGCCCTGAGCTCTCTCTGAGAGCACTTAGGGCCAGTTTGCCCCGTGCAGTGACTGCAGAGCTACATTATCTCAAGAATTAAAACCAAAACGATTTGATAAAATAGTTGGCTTTTTTGCCTTCTGCTTAGAGACAAAACTTTTATTGCAGCAAATGGAACTAAAATCAATATACATGGAAATGACTCGCATTCGGGGACCCTGGGTATTGTTGATTTAATACTATTTATTTAACAGCTTGGCAAATGTGTGGTTTGTCTGTCTCGATAGATTTTGGAGAAAATGATAATGTTTTATAGTAAACAGTATAAAAATTCAAGCAAAGGCATCTTAATCAACTCCTATAAAAATTAAATGAGCGATTGAACATGTCACAAGCTCAAGTCTATTTTATCATGCTACTCATATTAATGCTGCAGCTTCTTTTGTGTTGGCCCCATTAACATTCATGAGGGCTTTAGTGCAGAAGTGTGCTGCTCTTCCTGGGGTTCCCTCCTTCCTTGTCTCCAGCCAAAATGCAAACCCTCTTTAGCCCCTTAGAAACTGTAGATTATCTTCAGAAAGTCTGTTGAGTGTGAGCAGAAGTGACATCTCGTGGCATCCCGAGTTTCAGCGTCATCCTGGATGCTCAACAGACAGCTTCAGCTATAATAGATAATAAAAATACTGGTATTTCCTTAAACATGGGCAAACACTTGGAGGAATCAATCCGTAGGTAATGGCAGCCAAGACTGACCACCTGCCCTGATCTGGGACATTTTGGGTCCATACCTGCTTTAAGGAGGATTTGGGCTGGAGAGAAAAGTGATCACCCAGGGGTGGCTCTGCTGCACCTCCCTCCCTGGCAGGGCAAGAGCCTCCTCGAGGGCAGGGCTTGGGATGGGGGCATTGAAAAGGGCCAAGAGCTCGGATTCAAGAGGATAAATGAGTCTCTGGATCCAGCTGGGAGCAGGGAGCCCTTGTGATGAAGTCCCTGGGTTGTGGAAAGGGTCCTGATGGCATTTGCTGCTCTGAAAATCAACTTTTAAAGGGTTTTCAGGAAGGAGGGTTTAATTCCTCCATTTGACTGAGGAGGCAGGTTGGTAGCTCATATCTTCCCGTGGTATGGATGACTTCTCACCGAACGTAAAATAAGCCTGAATAATATCTTCTTTGATGTATTTATTTTATAAAAGCCAAAAAGGTATACTGGAAGATCAAACATCTGTCTTTGGAGAAATCCCTATCAAGGAGTTTGGAGATGAAGGTCTCTCTTGCTCCATGGCAGTGGTAATGCAGTGAATGACAAATCACGAAGGAATAAATTTGCATTCATATTTATTGAAGGCAATCTTGAAATATCCCCAAGCAAGAGAGACTTGTGTTGTGAAAGAGAAATTAAGGTGACATTGGTAATCAAAGCAGCGACTGTGGGATGGGAAGTGTCACTGCTGGGGGCAAACCTGGGAACTTCGGTGCAGTTTCTGTCCAAAACAGTGCCGGGAGAAGGGGGAATGGCTTTAAGTGGAGGAGGCTTGATTTGGATTGGATTTTGGGGAGAAATCCTTTCCTGGGAGGGTGGGCAGGCCCTGGCACAGGGTGCCCAGAGCAGCTGTGGCTGCCCCTGGATCCCTGGCAGTGCCCAAGGCCAGGCTGGACACTGGGGCTGGGAGCAGCCTGGGACAGTGGGAGGGGTCCCTGCCATGGCAGGGGTGGCACTGGAGGGGCTCTGGGGTCCCTCCCAACCCAGACCAGGCTGAGGTTCCGTGAAAGCAGCGAGGGGCTGGGAGCAGGGACAGGCTGTGACATCCCCCTCCCTCCATGGGGACGAGGGTTTGACCTCTCTGCAGTTCACGTGAGGGGTGGTGGGAGCTGTCTCAGCTGGGGAGACCCTTCCCCGCTGCTCGTTCCCGGTGCTGCAGCCGCAGCCAGCGATGGGCACAGGGACATCTGTCCCTGCCTGCTCCCCGCGGGGGGACGGCAGCGAGGGGACGGGCTCTGCTCTCGCAGCTCGGGTTCAGCCCCGGCAAAGCCTTCCCTGGGCTGAGTTTCCTCCCGCCTTCGCCTCCTCGCTGCCGCAGCCCCCGTCCCTCGTGCCGGGGATGCTCGAGGAGCTGCGAGTGGGAAGTTCTCGGGTGGTGGCAGTATAAGACATTGAATGGAAGGGCTCTTCCTGCCGTGGTCCCTGACTGTTCCCCGACTCTTCCCCGACTCTTCCCTGGCCTCTCCCAGCCACGCAGGGGGATTCCTGCAGCTCCTTGTTCCCAAACCCGGCCGGGCTGCGGAGACACCGAGGCTGCTGTGCCCTGGTGTCTGTGCCAGGTGACGTGGCTGTGACCCTGGGTTTGGTTCTTCCACTCTGGACAAGCACAATTTCTGCCTCTCCGTGGCTGGCAGTAGATCAGGACCTAAGCCAGGCTCAGCTGCAGGTGCCTGAGTCACAAGGTGAGCAGTCCCTGAAATGCTCAGGTGTGATTTTCAGGGCAGAGGACAGAGATTTCCATCCCTGCTGCAAAGGCCAGGTTCCCTGGGAGCGGGATGAGAAGAGGTGAGGAGTCCCAGCCTGTGGGTAAGGACAAGGTCATTAACAGGATTTAATGTACTTAAACTGCACGATTAGTGCCGTGTACCCCTGAGTGCAAATCAGGATCCTCGTTCCAGCTGTCTTTCTGGGCTACTTTCATGAAGCAAGCTTCTTTCCTTAAGCTCCCCCCTTCTATTTCAATTTTTAATTTGCAAATTATGAAGCATGTTGCTCTTTGCTCTTTGTCCATCAGACAGATCAGCAGGTGTTTTCTTGGTCCAGCTTTCTGAATCAACCCTAAATTCCTTCTGTACGTTACACAATATACAGAAAGATGTTTTCACTCATTTTTATATGTTCAGCTGCTGAATCAGTCCAGCATTCGAGGAATCCAACGTTACTGGCCTGGTACCAGCTGTACCCTGGAGAAATGGGATATTTAGGAGTCATTTCCCCTTTCTCTTATTAACTCATATTATGGATTTGGAAATTCCAAGGGTGCTGCCTGTGGGTGTTCTCCTTGTCTCTGCTTTGGGCACCTTGGAATCCCTGAACCCTTAAGGCCAGAAGAGACCTCTAAATTCACCCAGTCCCACCAGCAGCACCATGGTGACCACCAACCACATCCCCAGGTGCCACATCCACACGTGTTTGGGACACTGCCAGGGATGGGGACTCCACTGGAAGATCAGAAACGCTTTCAGGATGGGAAGACAATGGCCTTTCCTTTTTTCTCCTGAAATTCTGGCAGTCCTTGTATTGCAGAGAAGACAGAGGAGCAGAGACGTGGTGGTCACGAGGAGTGGGTGAGGAGTTAGGTGAGCAGAAAGGCAGAGCCCTTGGGCTGCTTGGCAGGGGCTGTGAGCAAGTCCCTGTGTTCCCTGTGTTCCCTGTGTTCCCTGTGACCTTCAGGGCTGCGTTCCCAGCGGGAGCCGGAGCCGCCGAGTGCTGGCCCCGGTGCCTGCCTGCTCCAGGAGTATTTCTGCCTTTTAGTTCTGTCTCAATCACTGAAAGGTCAATAAACTGCTCATTTATTTGAGCGCTAACGCTTCAGTGGGCCGACAAATCTCCATCTCTGCAGCAGCAGACCCGGGCTCGGTGTGTGATCCCAGGTGCTCCTGCAGCCTGGATTTGTAGCCCTGCAAGTACAACTGATACAAGGTAATAACCTCTTAAGCGGAGTCTGACCTTTTTCCCCTTAATTTCCTTATTTTCCCACATTGGTTTGATTCCAGCGCTCCTGTAGCTCCTGGTTCAGTCAAACTCTGCAGCTTTCAGGTGTCAGTGGAGTCGAGCCACAGCCACTTCTTCAAAAATTCATCTTTTATGGCTGTGATGGCAGCAAAACCCAAACCAGCTGCAACTCAACTGTTGTAGCTGGACAATCCAGAAGACTGGAGAAAGGGATGGTGTTATTTTACAAAAAAATGCAGATATCTGACTTATTTTAGAATCCTACCTCAAGGTGATGCCCCTGGGTTTGCTTGATATCATTAGGGATTCACTTTTTGGGGAAAAACCCCACAAAACCACAGGTGTGGTATGAAAATAAGGGGGGAGACCCTGGAAAGCCCTGCTGCCCAGCGTGTGGGGATGGCTCCTGTGCCCGGGCACGGCCGGGGGCCACGGTTTGGGCTGCAGCCCTCGGCCAAAGCCGAATTTATCCGCGGGTCCTGCAGCTGTCCCGGGCTGTCTCCTCACAGGCTGGCAGAGCCGCTCGCAGCTGAGGCACCCTTGGCTCTGAGCAGTTGTTGAACCACCCAGAGCTGCTGTTTCAAAACAAACCCCTCACACACAGATGGCCAGCGCTGCCTCATTTAAAGCACATCTCATTTTCCCACCGGCTTTTTGGAGTTTAAATGCCAGTGAACATATTGAGAATTGCAGAGGCATTAAAAATAAAAGATGTCTTTAAACTTGCGGCAAAAATAACTTGCAGAGAAATATTACTAAAGATCATTGGTTCATCAAAAGAGATCTAGAAGGGAAATTTCAGCTTTGCACAGTGAAAAATAAGAGGAGGAAGTGGCCGGGAGTGCTGTGATGGCTGTGGAGGGAGCTGTTATCTGTGGGCAGGGATGGGAGATCAAATGGAGCCCAGCCTGGGATGTTTCCTGTGGCTTTTAAAAAATGGATTTCTGCCCAACTGGTCCCTTGATTTACAGGGTCATGTGGAAACTTGATGCTCTTACCGTCATACGGGCTAACAGGATTAATTTAGGACACAGGGAGAATATTTGAGTTAAGGTTCTTCCTTTGTGGGTTAAAAGTGCCCAAACACCAAAGCACCGAGAGGTAACAGAATTGGGTTACACAAGAAATGTCTCTTTAAAGGTTTAACTTGGAACACTCAGAGCAAACTCTGAGGGATCAGAGAGTGTGTGGAAAACAAATCTAATTTAAAATAGCGAAGACAAGCCAATAAAGCTGATCCTATCAAACAGTTTCAACAGTGGGATAAAATGCAGAGCTGCTTTTAACCAATGCAGTTCTGAACACAAAAATAAAAGCATTTTGATTCAATGTACAACCAGCAGCGGGTCAGAGGCTGCATTGGTGAGATTTCAAGAATTCATCTTTAAGGAATTTCAGGAATATTTTCTGTAGGGAGGGCAGAGCTCCAGGTGTGGAGCCCAGCCTGCCTGGCTTGAGGAGCTGCTGTCCCATTGTGCCCCTGGTGTGGTGCCAGGGCTCCCGTGGGGGCAGGCAGAGGGTCCCAGCCTGGTTTGGGTGGGAGGGACCCCAAAGCCCTTCCAGTGCCACCCCTGCCATGGCAGGGACCCCTCCCACTGTCCCAGGCTGCTCCAGCCCCAATGTCCAGCCTGGCCTTGGGCACTGCCAGGGATCCAGGGGAGCCACAGCTGCTCTGGGCCCCCTGTGCCAGGGCCTCACACCCTCCCAGGGAACAATTCCTTCCTCACTGTTTCTGTTCCTGGATGTTTAAATCTGCATCCCAAAGCAACGCCTAACACGCACTGTGGTGCCAACTGCCCTTTGTTCAGTAACAACCTGTGAAAAACCTGACTTTATGCCTTCATAGTTGGCATTAAACTGCTGAATGGAGGAAACATTTCCTTGGTTAAAGGAGAGTGAACCGTCCCTGTTTGCCTTTGGAAGGTGACACTTGCAGCGAGCACAACAATTTCCTCCCTCCGCCGTGCTGCCATTTCAAAATTTGCCCTTTTCAAAAATCCATCTAAAATCTCATCTTTTCCTAGGTTTACCTAAAGTGCTGATTCTAACCTTGCTCTCACCATGCTGTATTTGTTTGACTTGTGTGAACTACTATTTTTACAGGTTTTCTTATTGCTATGTTGTGTGCTTTGTACCTCTGCACAATCCAACCTTAAACATTTATAAAAGCCCCTAAAAATCTAAAAAGTCAGACTGGAGAATAAGCCACGAACTGATTAATCTGTTACACCACTTAAAAACCACTGCGGGGGGGTGAACACAGCAGCACAGGGAACAGCGGGATGGAGAGATGAGCTTTTTTTGAAGAAAATAACTTACCCACACCCATAACCTTCGTTACAGAGCCGGGAGGGTTATTGGTGTGAAAACAAAGGGTTGTTATTTAACAAACAGAACTAAACAGGGCAGGATTCAGTCCCTGCAGTGCCTCCCGTCGCTGGCAGATGTGGAACAGGAGCTGAGGGTGCTGCTGCTTTGGTGCTGCGGTTTTGGGGCCAGAGGGAGCCACAAGCAGAGGGTCAGGGCTGGACTCTGCCTCGGGGTACCTGGGGGTACCTGGGCTCAGGGAGGGGCTGCGCTGCAGCCTGGGCTGGGGGCGCTGCTTTTGGAGCCTCGTGGAGGAGGGTTTGTGGCTGCAGATAAAGAGCTGGAGGAGGGGAAGGAGGCGGAGGCTTTGAGAAGGGGTAAAAAGGTTGATCACATTACTCTGAGGAGAAACAACCGGAGGGAGCTGGGAGGAGATGGAGACATTGAACAGGATGGAAATAAGGAGAGATGGAGAAAAGGCAGCCGCAGATGGAAGAAACACTGTTTGTTGGGAGGGGAGCAGGGCACCAGGGCTCTGGGCTGGAGCTGAGCCCCTGCGCCAGCCAGGGCTACCCGGGCTGGCAAACTCGGGCTGAGCCGTGGGCTCTGCTGGCCAGGGGTGTTCCCCGTCTGCTTGAGGGAGATAAGTCCTTATCTGAGCTGAGGGCAAAAGAGACAGAACTGTGCTTAAAATCTGGTAATTATAACAAGCTCAGATCATAATAGGCCATAATAAGGAGGTCTGGGTGATAAATTGAAAGATAAACGTTCATGAAAATGAAGTTAAACTCCTCTGAGCAACGTGGGCTAGTGGAAGTTGTCCCGGCCCACGGCAGGGTTGGGATGAGATGGGGTTTAAGGTCCCTTCCAACCCAGACCAGTCCGGGATCCCGTGAATTTCCCCATCCAAAGCATTCCATGATTCTATGATCGAAATGTTAAGGTGTGGGAGGAGTTGGTTCTGTTCCCCTCTGGCGTAGCTCGGACAGAGGAGCTACAGACAGCTCTGGGGCAGGCTCAGGGCCCTGTCCTGGGGCAAGTGACCCCTCCCCGCGCTCATGTTCCTTGCCCCGAAGGTGCTGCCCTTGTGCAGCTCCCTGCAGGGCCCTCCTGCTGCAGGGGCAGGACACAGAGCAGCCCCCGTGTCCCGGGGAGCCCCAGGCTGGGCCGGTGTCCCTCTGCAGTCCCGTGCTGGCCGCCACCACGGGAGCATCAAAAGGCAGGCGGGACAGCAGAAAGCAGCTCAGCCTCGAAGCAGGTTTGTCCTTGAGCCCAGGCCCGAGGGCTGCGCTCAGCAAACCCTGTGAACAGGGCCCCCGGGGCTGCTGGAAGGGCAGGTGAAGTGCACTCCCTGCTGAACCTCTGCTCCTTCCAGCTGCCTTGTGTGGGGGAAAACATTCCCCTTGCAAATGCAGATTAAGGTTTTTATCAGGTGGATGCTTAAATAGGAAAGCTTTAAGTCTTTTTTCTTGGTTCAGAAAGGAAATAGTTCCTTCAGATAGGGAATAGCCTAATGAATAAACCCGAAATCCGAAGGTGCTCTGCATTACAGCACAGATGGAGCTAATCCAGGATTTACCCTGAGCCTCTCACCACTGCCCAGACTGATTTCTTTACCAACACCTCTGATTTGGAGACCAGACTGACTCAGGCTTTTTATCTCCCCCTTCCTTGCCCAGATGTATCTTTATTTCTGACCCCAAATCCCGCAGTTTAGGCCCGTGCAGGGCAGGTGCCAGTGCTGTGCAAGGGTGGTGGCGAGGCCCCGGCAGCCCCGGGGTGTTCACTGGGTGTGTGGAACCTGCTGGGAAACGCCCCCGAGGCTCTGGGCACCTGCAGGGCAGGGATGGGGAAAGTGTGCAGGGATGGGGAAAGTGCAGGGATGGGAACGGAGCTGGGAAGGGGCTGGAGCCCCAGGAGAGGCTGAGGGAGCTGGAAAGGGGCTCAGGCTGGAGAAAAGGAGGCTCAGGGGGGCCCTTGTGGCTCTGCACAAGTCCCTGACAGGAGGGGGCAGCCGGGGGGGTCGGGCTCTGCTCCCAGGGAACAGGGACAGGAGCAGAGGGAACGGCCTTGGGCTGGGCCAGGGGAGTTTTTGGTTGGATATCAGGAGAAGTTTTCTATCCAAAAGGAGCTGTCCAGCCCTGGCACAGCTGCCCAGGGCAGGGGTGAGTCCCCATCCCTGGAGGGATTTCACAGCCCTGTGGATGTGGCACTTGGGGACGTGGGGCAGTGGTGGCCTTGGCAGTGCTGGGAATGTTGGACTCGATGGTCTGGGAGGGCTTTTCCACCCTTGATGATTCTGTGATTCCCTGACACACAAATTTCACATGACTGCACAGATAACGAGGGACCAAAAGGACCCCTTTATTGCCTTTGCCTCTGGCAGCATTCCTGCCCCGTTTCTATGGTAACAGGAGGATTGGCAAAGCCCTGGAGTGTCCCGGCTGTTCCACAGCGCTGGTTCTGGTTTTGTTGATGGGATGTTTTTCCTCTGGGGGATCTCCCCAGCAGCCCGGTGGGGAAGGGCATTGAGTGGGACCTGTCCTGTCTAGGGAAGCTCCTGGGCAGAGCTCCTGGGCTCCTGTGGTGGTCACAGCTTTGGGTCTGAGACATCACCAGGCTCCCAAATCCTCCATGGCTTTGGTGTTGTGGGAACAGGATTGGAAAACACATTATTGGAATTCTGGAGAAGAACCACACATTCCCAGAGTGGGTTGGGTTGGAAGGGACCCCAAAGCCCCTCCAGTGCCACCCCTGCCATGGCAGGGACCCCTCCCACTGTCCCAGGCTGCTCCCAGCCCCAATGTCCAGCCTGGCCTTGGGCACTGCCAGGGATCCAGGGGCAGCCACAGCTGCTCTGGGCACCCTGTGCCAGGGCCTGCCCACCCTCCCAGGGAACAATTCCTGCCCAATATCCCATCCAGCCCTGCCCTCTGGCAGTTTAAAGTTTCAGTTCCCCTTTTTAAAGACGACCTGGCCTCTCTCAGAGCTCAGTTCTGCCAAAGCACTGATGGTGGTTGACCCAAAGGTTTTCTCCTCCAGCTTTCCCATGATGCTGCCTCAGCCCCTGCCCCAGCCTGTGCACACAAATGTCCTTTTGTCCCCCAGATGAGCGATCCTTCATGCAAACGGGAATTTAAAATACCACTTTGTGCTGGATTTTTTAACACCTGGATTTTTTTCAACCATTGAGGGGTTGGATGAACAGGTGGGATGTCCATGGCCGAGGCTGCATCCAATGTCATTTCAGTTTGGGTAGAAACTGAGTCACACCCAGAACTGGAATAATACTTTGAATTCTGTGAGCGTTCCCTTGGCACCTTGCTCGAAGCTGTTGTTCAAAACCGGAGAACTCACAATGGAAAGGTGTTCAGTAATATTAATTTTCCTCTTTCACACAATACAATTTCCCCTAAAACTAAGGATTTTTTCCAAACAGTGTACATCATGTTTTGTTTCAAAAAAAACACTTTGCAGTGTACATGATGCTTTGATTTGCTACAGAAATGAATTTCAGTAAACTTGTGTTTGAAGTATTGATTGGAAGATGGATAACTGACAAATCCAATACAAATGCGATGTTTTAGAGCTGCAGGTGCCACCTTGAGTTGGTTGGGATGTTCTTTCTGCCGGGCACACTGTGTGTGATGCATGATCCTCTCCTCATTCCAAGAGCCCAGCTGGCCTGTGCTGCCCTTCTCCTGAGGATGGGATGGAATTAATTGCCTTAAACAGTTTATAAGTTCATCCCAAGTGTGTTTGGAATTCAGGTGCGTGGAGGTAGAGAGATGAAATTCCGATGTTGGATAATCTGTTTCTCCTCATGCTTTCCCTGGCTGAGCAGGAGCTGATCCAGTCTCGTTTTCTCTCGGCTGTAGGATGCTCAGTCTGTCCCGCCCTGCCCCTGGCTCATCCCTTTACCCCAGGGTCTGTCTTGTGCTGGGCAGGCGGTGCCCCCGGGGCTCTGCAACCCCCAGCTCCTGGGGGGGACCCTGGTCCCAGTCCAGCCTTGCTGAGAGCCAGCGGGGTGGGTTAGAACCAGAGCTGAAACCTGGGAGCTCAGCGGGGCACAGGGAATTCATGCGGGGATTCAGCAGCACTCTGTCAGTCTCCCACCTGCTGGAGAATATCTGAGAGCTGCAGAGACAGAGACCCATCTCCGAATAGACCCATCTCCAAATAGACCCATCTCCGAATAGACCCATCTCCAAACAGACCCATCTCCAAACAGATCCATCTCCAAACAGATCCATCTTTAAATAGACCCATCTCCAAACAGATCCATCTCCAAACAGATCCATCTTTAAATAGACCCATCTCCAAATAGACCCATCTCCAAATAGATCCATCTCCAAACAGATCCGTCTTTAAATAGATCCATCTCCAAGTAGATCCATCTCCAAGTAGATCCATCTCCAAATAGACCCGTCTATAAATAGATCCGGGGGTTGGAGGAGGTGATCTCCAGGGGTCCCTTCCCCCTGACACTTCTGTGGCTCTGCTCTGCCTCCCTGGTCCTCCCGTGTGAATCCAGAGTGAGCCCAGTGAGCTTTGGAAACCTCGCTGCTCCACGCCTGGAAATCACAGGGCTGCAGAGGGGCTGGGGTTGGAAAAGCCCTCGGAGCCCATTGAGTCCAACATTCCCAGCACTGCCAAGGCCAGCACTGCCCCGTGTCCCCAAGTGCCACATCCACAGGGCTGGGAAATCCCTCCAGGGATGGGGACTCACCCCTGCCCTGGGCATCTGTGCCAGGGCTGGACAGCTCCTTTTGGATAGAAAAATTTTCCCTAATATCCAACCTGCCCCTGCCCTGGCCCAGCCCGAGGCCGTTCCCTCTGCTCCTGTCCCTGTTCCCTGGGAGCAGAGCCCGACCCCCCCGGCTGCCCCCTCCTGTCAGGGACTTGTGCAGAGCCACAAGGGCCCCCTGAGCCTCCTTTGCTCCACCTTTGTGCTGAGGCTCACGGCCTAGGACTTCAACACCTGTAATTATAATATACGGTATAGTAGCATAACCTCTCTTGTGGGTAATTAAACAGTTACAACAATCACTTTACACTTGTGTTATCACAGGAATGTTTTTAAACAGTAAGTGCCAGCTGATCTGGAAGGCGGCATTCTGGTGAAGGCATTCCAGTTCAGAGCTGCTTTGGTAGCAACACACAGAAATAAAAGAATGAAAACATCTGCTTAGAAGGTTTTTAAAATTATTATTATTACTAATCTTGGATCTGTTCTTTAGATCATTTATTTTTCTTACTTAGCTTTGATTGCAAAGGTTACTTGGTGCATTGGCTCAGTGATGTGCTGGTGGGTGGCGCTTAGAGAGGATAAATGAGATACAGGATTCTTCCCTTCTCTGCTGAGTTTAGGGAGTTGTGTTTGGGTTTTTTTTTACCAGATTTCTCTGTCTCGTTTGTTCTGTAATGCCTGTTGCTGTAATTGGAGCCCGTGGCTGTGTCAGGGCACAGCTGTTGGGTGAAGCCTTCAAAGGGTCCCTCCCCACTCCCTCATCGATTCGCGGGTGCAAACATCGATTTCCATCTCAGTGCTCTGCCTGTGCCACAGCCAGCCCGGCGTTGCTGATGACTGATTTAAGCTGTCATTACTCAGAACAGAAGGGGTGTGACTGGAAAATGCAGATTGGTTTTGTGTGTGATTTCTGGAGCCGAATTGGCAGGTGCTTTCATGAAGATACTCTCAGGAAATGACTCAAATACAAAGATAAACAGTACTTAGGGAATGCCTAATTAATAACTACAATCATAATATTTTGGTCTAAATATTAAGGGAAGCCTCATTAAAGGAATGCAGAGGCTGTTTTTTAGGCTGGTTTGACTGAAGGAAAGCCGAATTTTTCAGAGTAAGAAGTTTCTGCAAGAGCTTTGGTTGTTCTCAGGAAGTAATTAAACACAAAGCAGTGCTTATGCATCGGTGGCACTGATGGTTTTCACACCCAGATGGGAAACCTGAGCAGTACCAGGAGGGCCAGGGTGCTGTAAGACCCTGGGGTGCTGAGGTGTGGCTTCCCACTGATTTCTGATCCCATGTTCTCCAAAGCCATGGCTCGCCCAGGCCTCATTTTCTATTTATTGCCTGTCCAGCTGTCACTGCCAGTGGTAAAGCTGAAATGAGAGTGGTCCACACATCCTCTGCTGGCAGTGGCTGGGCCTTGGCTCCTGCTGCTGCCTGACCCAGCCATTCTGGCCCCTCTGGAATTTGGGGCTGGATGCTGTTCATCTCTCTGCAGTTCCCATTTCCAGCTTTAATCTCCTGTTATCAGGAAAATACTCATCACTGTTTGTTTGTTTGGTGCCAAGAGAAACAGGTTTCCATCCTGACAATCATTTCCAAAATACTCCTTGTGCTCCTGTGAAACAAATTCTGTTATTGCTGCTCACAAATCCCTCGGCAGGCCTGGCTGCAGACAAGAGCACTTCCCTCCAAGTCACAACGCAGTTTTGGTTTTAGCTTTTTCAGAGGGAGCATCCTCTGTGGAATCCCTGCTCTCAACAGCTGCAGTCTGAAGCGGTGCTGACTCCCCTTTCCCAGAGCCTTTCAGGTTGTCTTGATAAGGATGGAGGAACAAGATCTGAATGCTGAGTTGGCTTTTAAACCTACCTGGCACAACCAAAACGCTGGGTGATCCCACTGCAGGGGCTCTCCCCGAGCGGGCTTTGCCCTCTGAGCCCCCCCCAGTGCCCGGGTGCCAGCTGGGCTGGGGTGGCTGCTCCGAGGAGGAGAGCTCTGCTCTGCTGCTCCCTCCGAGGGGGCTGGGGGCGGCTTGAGGGTCTGTCCAGCCTGCTCAGGCCGGGCTGGGGACAGCCTGTCTCCCCCCAAAGGCCTGGGAGCCCGTGGCACTGGGATAGCCAGCCTGGGCCGTGCCTGGGCCTGGCGCTGAGATGGGTCACGGTGTGCTGGGCTCCGTCTGGGCTGTGCTGCTCGGCTGAAGCCTCAGCCTGGCCTGGGTTGGGCAGGCACAGCTGGAGCCCTCTGCTCTGTGCTGGGAGGAGGCTCTGCCCAAGAGATTCCGGGATCGTCTGCGTGTGGGAGAGCAGTTTACAAACCTCCCGTGGTTAAGAAATGTCCTACTTAGAAAAACACCTAAGTTTCAGTTTGCAATGTTTATTGTTTTAGAAAATCCAGGAGTTCTCAATATTTCTCAGAATCAAGGAATGGTTTGGGCTGGAAGTGACCCCAAAGCCCCTCAAGTGCCACCCCTGCCATGGCAGGGACACCTCCCACTGTCCCAGGCTGCTCCAGCCCCAATGTCCAGCCTGGCCTTGGGCACTGCCAGGGATCCAGGGGCAGCCACAGCTGCTCTGGGCAGCCTGTGCCAGGGCCTGCCCACCCTCACAGGGAACAATTCCTGCCCAAAATTCCATCTAAATCTACCCCTTTTCAGCTTATATTGCATTCATAGCATTCTTTACCGGAAATGTACAGCTGTTCGTACCCAGTCTCTCACTGGTGAACTCCTGCTTCCCTGCAGGAGACACCTGAAGTTCCCCCTCTGTCCCACCAGGCCCCCCCAGCTCTATAGGATGTGCTTTAATTGCCAGGTCAGTTCATTAATGGCTCAGGATGTTCTCCTCAAACCTCTGGGTAGCTGGAATGCGAAGTGTTTTTCAGGGATGGTTGTCAGAAATTGTCATGGGCTTCAGATAGAAGAGATAATTCTATTAGGGTAATATATTTATTTCCTTGTTAATCACAGGCAATTTGCCATGGTTTTAATAACTATGACTTGTCATTTCAGACCCAGGGAAGTAATGTAGAGGAACAGATAAGAACTTTATCTACTAATTCAATATATCCCATGCCTATTATCTCCTTTGTGGCAAGACTTGTGTAATGTGAAGTGTTACAGTGGGAACAGAGGATTCTATGAAGCCATTAGAATTAATTTCCATAAACAGCTTTGTACTGAGCTTTTTGGGGGAAAAAATCCTGGAAGAACAGGAACGAAATATTTTCTGATCCAGGTTTCAACTAACATTTCTGAGTGGTCCCATAATAATAATAACAATTTCCTGCATCCACTTGTGACTTCTGTGAAGAGCTTTGTGTGCACAGACAGAGGACACACAACTGTCCCTCATTCTGCTGATCCCACAGGCAATTTCACACAAACACTCAGGGAGAGACACATTTTTTCCTGGTTAAGTCTTAACATGGCAATTCTGCAGGTGGATGGAAAAAGGCAGAGAAACTGAGAGGAGAAAGAAGAGTTGTCTAAAAGTAGAAACAGTGAAGTGTGGATGCAATGAGACTTCTTTATTTAGCACGGGAGCTACCAAAACCTACGCCTTGTTTTTAATGCCATTGGTATCTGCAGCAGCTCGGAGACACCTGAAGTTCAAAAATGTCTAGCTTCCTGCTGATGTTATTTCCCTTTTAACAAATTCTAAGTATGCTCAATGATTTGGGGTTAATTATGATGCTTTCTCTGTGAAGGACATTCTCCATCCAAGGCTACCAAATATTTCATAAACGCTCAAATGAAACCTTGACCTTTTCTGCACAAGCCCAATAGGGAATGAATGTACAAAGCCAATTTCCACCAGTGTTAAAACATAAATTTCTTAATGAGGTGTCTGGAATGTCCATGTGAGACATGTCTCTGCTGCCAAAAATCCCCGAGGAGGAGGAGGAGGAGACCTTGGCCAGACCAGGGATCCAGGGGCAGCCACAGCTGCTCTGGGCACCCTGTGCCAGGGCCTGCCCACCCTCCCAGGGAACAATTCCTTCCCAAAATCCCATCCAGCCCTGCCCTCTGGCAGTGGAAGCCATTCCCTGTGTCCTGTCCCTCCATCCCTTGTCCCCAGTCCCTCTCCAGCTCTCCTGGAGCCCCTTTAGGAACTGCAAGGGACTCTAAGATCCCCCAAAGCTCCTCTCCAGGTGAGCCCCCCAGCTCTCCCAGCCTTCCCTCCCAGCAGAGCTGCCCCATCCCTCTGCTCACCCTGGAGCCTCCTCGGGACTCTCTCCAAAAGAGTGGAGAAGGGAGGAGGATGGGAGCAGGAAAGTTCTGCTCTGAGTGACACCGGCGGGTCAGGACGGGTCCCTTCTCTGGCAGGCGCGGGTTTGGAGCTGGTGGGAAGCGACGCCTTTCAGAAACGGATTAAATATGGAAAACAAAGGGGCGAAGTTAATTGAAAAGGAATGTGACAAATGAGCTTTTTAATGAGTTAGAAAGGCTTTCTCACTTGCTATGTGAACGGAAAATAGAAGGAAAAAAGAGTAATTTGCATTTTTCCAATCAGGAGCGATAAAGCAGAATTCTGCAAATACCTGAGGACAAACAGTGTCAGTTTTGGATTAGTGGGTGATGATACAATTGTTATTAAAAGTGTGCTCTGTGGGGCTGCATGGCAGATTTTTAGCACAATATTCCTGCAGGTACTTTTATGCAGATTGAACAGCGAAGAAAACACGGAATTTTATTTTTTTGCTTTTTTTTTCTCTTGTTCATAAAACCTCATTTTGCCCAGTGGTGTTCAGTGGCTGTTCCTGTGAGCAGCAAATATAATTATTTTGACTGCTATCACTGAAAAGCCACTAACAGGCTCAATTTGCATATGACACGGCACCCACTAGAAGTAATTTTGCATGTACTTATCAGACAATTAGGCGATTCTTGTGCTAAGCCAGGCCAATGTGAGGAGAATAAACTTTTAAGTAATACTAAGACTGTGAGTAACGTGCTGGTTATTCCCTCAGCGCCCTCTCAGCTCCAGTTGTGTGTGAGTCTGAGGCTGTAATAATTCCCGAAGAATTACTTTTGTAGTTTGTTCCAGTTTACAGGTTGGCTCATTTTCCTCCCAGAACCCGCTCGGAATTTGCCCAAACGTATTTCTCAAATTAGAGCCTGGAAAATGCAGGGCACGTAAATCTCGTTTGCATATTTCTGTGAATAATGTAGTGAGCCACTTGATTATGCATACATGCAGATAGCAGATCTAAATATAGCAGCCTCCTCTGGAGGTCTGTGTGGTGAGGTGCCACCGAGCCCAGCTCCTTCTCATCTCAGGATCTGCCCTGGAAATGATCAAATCTTCCCTTCTCAAAAGCAGGGCCTTTGAAGCTTGCAGGAATACACCTGTAATTGGGAGGTGCTTGCAGGAGTTCAGCTCCTCCAGATGTTCGATCATTGGGAGATCCCATTAATTTATCCCAGTTATTGCACTCCTCTGGGCACTTTGGAGTGTCTGGGCACCGGACCAGATTTGGGGATGAGCACTCCCTGGCACCACAGCCTCGCCCATCCCATCCCATCCCATCCCATCCCATCCCATCCCATCCCATCCCATCCCATCCCATCCCATCCCATCCCATC
>VZRO01007699.1:78086-97102 GCA_013397915.1 Daphoenositta chrysoptera | reverse complement strand
CCATCCCATCCCATCCATCCCAGCCCATCCCACCCCTATTCCATCCCCACCTCCCAGGCCCTGCTCAGGCCTGTTCCCTGCTCTGTGCACAGAGGCAAGGCAGAGAAGGGACGTTATTTCACATGTCCAAGGTCTCTGTCAGTGCCTGTCCCAGCCAGTTTGTCATCAATTCTGCCTTTGAAAAATTCACTGATTGGACAAGTGGGAGCCTAAACTTTGCTTAACGCTCACTGTCCTTGAGTCTCCTGTGCTTTGAAACCTTGAATCCCCCTTTTTGGAATGAAAAGCAGCACTTTGACTCTCCTCAGTTTTCATTCTGTAACTTGAAGTCCCCATTCATCTCCCATTTCTGCTCTGGAATGACATGGGGGAAGTGCTGGGATGTCAGGAGTAATTGCTTTTTTGTTAATGTGTGCCTGGCTCTGTTGTTGAGTAACTCAGAATTAAAATTCAGGCTTGCTCAGAGTGCCAGGCTCCCAACTATCACAAAACCCCTCATTAAAGTTTCATGCTGCCAATTGAAACAGGTTTTGGCAGGGAATCGGAATTCCACACAGGTCTGGTTTGGCTTTTCCCTCCCCAAGTGTTAAAATATAGATGCAGTTGTACATTAGCGTGGAAGACCCATGAGTAATATTGATGTTAGAGGCAAGTCCTGCTGGTAAGAAGGTGAGTGGGTGGCCATTACATTAGTGTAATAAAATGTTGGCCTAATGTGTAATTTAGGATGAATGAATCATTTAGAGTCCCCATCCAGAGTTAAACCTTCGGCTTGGGTTTGACTTGACCTTTCAAAACCAGTTCTAACCCAGCACACATTGTGCTCCTGGCACGGAGACATGGCAGCAAAATACACCTTAAATATCAAGATTTCAAGTTTCCAAACATCACTGTCATGCTGCCAATTTAGAGGCAAATTGGGAGCAGTTTCTTTTGAGAACACAAACCCACGTTAGTCGTCCTGGCATCTCTGTGGGGGCGTTACAGCTTTACAGGCTGCTGGTGTGACTCAGCCTCTTGTTTTGGGATTCAGACAGTTTTTGGTGACCCTGCTGCAGGCTCACAACTCTCCAGCGGGAGATGATTAGCAGCAAATAAGGAACAAATCTACCAAAATTCAGGGTTCTCGAAGATCACCTTCTAGTAAATCTACAAATATATCAAGGAGGTTTCTCCCAGTGCAGACTCCTTGCTAGGCAATATTGCTCAAATAAAGTGTCTGAGACAGAAAACTCCGTGCTTGCTTTCTCTGCAAGAAAGCATCCATGTGTTTGGATATTCTTTCTCAATTTTAATTCCATGTGTTGTGTTTTTAGACCTCTGCTCCCTGCAATCCCATTCTGAGCTGCCACAGAGCAAGGCCTGATCCCTGCGATGTGCTCTGGTCAGTGCTTCCCAAAAAAGCCAGATACTGTTCTTCATTTGGTCTCTTTATAGTACAGACTCAGTGATAAATATTTTTAGCCGGAATGGAGAGTAAAATTTGTAATTCCCCAGTGCCTGGGGCCTGCAAAGCCGTTCCCAGTCCTGTCCCTCGCACCGGGACGTGAGCGAGCCCAGGGCTTGGGGCTTGGCTTTGCTTTCCCCTCCGATGCCCGCGGCCGAATCCTCTGTCCGGGAGCCCAAAGGGAGCGCGGGGCTGCAGAGCTGCACGGCCCCGGTGCCGGGGGTTCTGACGCCTGCGGGGCCCTGTCCTGCACACGGGAATGTTTCTGCTGCCGTCATTCCGCATTGCACCCTCTGGGGTCCAGCACTGCCTCCTCTCCTGCTCCGAGAACTCCTCAGAAATCTGGGGGAAATTAAAGAAAAGAGAGACAAATCAGTGCCTTTGCCGGGTCAGATCCTGACCTGAGCAAATCCATGATCCTGGGAGAACTGCACCGACCTGCCCCTGCTTGGGATGTCCCTTCCAGTGGCTTTCCTGGTCTCTCCTTGCCCTGGCGGTGCTGGATTCTCTCCACAGGGTGAGGTGCAGATGGTTCTGCCCCACAAACACCTGGAAACGCAGCCCAGCCCTTTGAAGGAGGCAGAATGTGTAACATTATTTATTGAGAGTAAAACATTGATGTACTACTTCAAACAAATCTGTTAATCTGCAAATTGAGCAAAGAACTCGGAAAATTAGCTGCTTTGTTATAAAACGAGGTATTTAACCATTTACTAGTTACAAATAATTAGGGAAACAAATTGCTTCTTAATCAGCTCAACTGCAAATACTTCTCAAAGTAATTTTTTTGCTACCAGAGCCTGAAGCGTGCAAATTTTTCACTTATTCCCTCTCCCACGTTGTGTAAGATTTTCATTTGCTGGGTGCTCCCTGGGAAGGAGTCAGGCTGGATGAGCTCTGGCAGCAGTCGGAGGCGAAGCCCCGGGACGGTGCCCCGGGTCCGGGCTGCTGTGCTCTGACTCGTCCCTGTGCAGGTTGCTGGGGTTTGTTTGGGTGGATCAGAGCTGGTGAAGGATGTGGGCTGTCAGCTCTGCAGCCAAGATTAACACAGGAGTTCTCGGGCTCATGAGTTAGAATTACAGAGAGAAAACAGAGCGACTTAATGCTTCAGTCCGGGAAACCAATTAGCAGGGCAGGTCCTTCCTTCGGCCAGGAGAGGAGGCTGAGGTGGACCTTGGCCCTACAGATTTCCCCAAAAAGTGTTCTGCCCGTGTGTTGGCGGTGGAATGGGAGGTGTTGGTGGGTCAGTGAGGGGCACCAAGTTCATGGAATCACGGAATAGTTCAGGCTGGAAAAGCCCTCTGGGAACAACGAGTCCAACCACTCCCAGCACTGCCAAGGCCACCACTGACCAGTGTCCCCAAGTGCCACATCCACAGGGCTTTACATCCCTCCAGGGATGGGGACTCCACCCCTGCCCTGGGCAGCTGTGCCAGGGCTGGGCACCCCTTTTGGTGATGGAATTTTCCCAATATCCAGCCTGAGGCCGTTCCCTCTGCTCCTGTCCCTGTTCCCTGGGAGCAGAGCCCGACCCCCCCGGCTGCCCCCTCCTGTCAGGGAGTTGTGCAGAGCCACAGGTCCTGCCAAGCAGAAGGTCCTGGCAGGGTTCTCAGAGGTCAGGGCTGCCGGGGGCTGTGCCCGTGTGGGGATGCCCAGCCCCAGGCCCTGCCCTGCGGAGCTGCCTCGGGAACCTCCGTGCCACAGCGGGTGCTGCTGCGAGCCACAGCAGGGACGGAAGGAGCAGGATCCAGGGAGAGGGTCAGAGGGAGGGACAGCAGCCAGAGCCCCTGTTCGGTGCGAGGAGCCGCTCCTGGCAGCGTTGGGAACCAGCTGTCCCCGCTTCGAGCCGCTCTCGCCTACAGGAGAACGGAAACGGTTTCTGAGGCAGTGAAAGTGACGAGAGGAAAATTAGCATTTCTGGTAGGGCTGATCTAATTTCCTCCCGGAGAAAGGATCAGGACAGAGCGAAAGGCACAGCGGGAGGGTCTGGGCAGTGCTGCCCGGGGAACCTGTTCAGCTGTTTTGTCACTGGGCTGCAGAGCTCCCTGCAAACCAGGGACTGCTCCAGGAGCTGCAGGTTGGGAAACTGCGAGGGAGAAGGGCAGGCAGGGCTGGCCAGAGCTCTGGGTGCATCGGGTGTGTTTGACAGGCTGGGAGAGCTGGGGGCTCACCCGGAGAGGAGAAGGATCCAGGGAGAGCTCGGAGCCCCTTGCAGGGCCCGAAGGGGCTCCAGGAGGGCTGGAGAGGGGCTGGGGACAGGGGATCCCCGCAGGGGCTGGGTCCCTCTGTAGCCTCAGCCAGTCCCTGCTGCTCCTCTGGGTTTTGGCTCTGCCCCCTCTTGTCTTTGATAAAACATTTTGCCCTCGTGGTGCCCCTGGGCCAGGGCTCCGTGTCCTGTGGTGCTCTGGCACCCCAGGAAATCGGGATTCTCACGGTGCAGCTCCCCCAGCCCTGTCTCTGCGTGATGGCTCAGTGTCTGCTCAAACCCTCATCAACACAAATGCAGCGTGATGAATCTGTAATAATCTGCATGTCATTAGCACATTTTAATTGTCAGGGCTTTGTGAACAAAAGGCTTCTGAGCACAGACATATTTCAGGGTTGGATTTACAGTGAACAGCCTTAAATATTGTATCTCGATTTAAAGAATGTTTCAGTTTAAATGACAGATG
The DNA here is from genome assembly GCA_013397915.1 of Daphoenositta chrysoptera. NCBI lineage: Eukaryota > Metazoa > Chordata > Aves > Passeriformes > Daphoenositta > Daphoenositta chrysoptera. Next base: position 92,983 of record VZRO01007699.1, on the reverse strand, counting down.
AGCCCCTAATGATTCACCTAAGCAGGAGGAGAGTGCAGACCCCTAAGTCTGTGGAATGTTAATTAAATGGATATTTTTACACCACAATGTGTTTAATTGTATAAATCAAAGATTTGTTGAATGTCTATAATGGACAGAAATAAAACTTGATTTAAAATATACAGATTTACAAGTGGAAAAGATGGAGGGAGCTCATAATTTGAACTGTATTCTTTTTTTCTCTGCTGCTTTCTAGAACACGGACAATACAATGACCATATTCAGATTTCAATTCCTAAAATTGTACCTGGTATAGGAACTGAGAAAAATCAAATGGCAAAGAAAGTGGGGTTTCTTGTCTGATAGTCATCAATTCCCTTTGGGTGGGTCCTTCTGCACTGCTGGAAATAGAGATCAGCATCAGGGACCCCACAATCCATGGAAGCATCCTGATGGATGCAGGAAGAGTTCCCAACACCCCACCTGAGGCCAAGAGAAACTTTGATTGTTCCTGGTTTACTCTGCAAATATCAAAACAATGAAATTAAATAATGGTTTAGGCTGGCCCAAGAGGAAATGGGTTGAGCTTTCTTGCAGAAACAAAACAAATGTTGTATCTTCTTTTTTTTCCCCCCTCTTTTGCAGCATTTCAAGGAAAGACTCAAATCAATGAAAGGGAAATTCTGAGCTTAAGAACTATTAAAAAACCCTAACAATCCCCCTACAGCTTTCCCATGCTTATTTCTCAGTAATCCATTTTTTAATCAATTGTTGACCCTTAACCAAGATGTTTTTACATCTGGGTTTAAACATTTCCTCTGCCTGAGGTGTGTGAACGCAATTCTACAGCATCTCTCTGCATCCCCCAAAAAGGGGAGTCTGTGGGGGATTTGGGCACTGCCACCCTCCCCGGGAGGGTGTGAGGCCCTGGCACAGGGTGCCCAGAGCAGCTGTGGCTGCCCCTGGATCCCTGGCAGTGCCCAAGGCCAGGCTGGACATTGGGGCTGGGAGCAGCCTGGGACAGTGGGAGGTGTCCCTGCCATGGCAGGGGTGGCACTGGCGGGGCTCTGGGGTCCCCCCAGCCCAGCCCAGTCGGGGGTTCTGGGGATGTGTGGTTGGCTGTGGGGTGTCCGTGTGCCCCTCGGGGAGGGCACAGCTCGGGAGCTCTGTCCTGGCTCCGCACGGGCTCATCCCAGCCTGGGCACCCTCGGTGCTCGGCAGGGATTCTCCACAGCCGGGCTTCCCCAAGGTCGTTGTGCACTCTGACTTTACAGCAGCCTGACTTTTGCTGGAAAAGTCGCACTTTGAAGGGTTGAAGGAGTGTAATGCCGAGCGGGGGAGCTCGGGCTGCCCGTGCGGAGGGGGACTCCGGCTCCAGGGGCAGCTCACGCTCCCACGGGCGATTCCCTCGGTGCCGGCGGAATGGCAAGGACATAAAACTGCTGTGACAGGAGACCGAGCCCAGGGCAAAAATGAGTGATCTTGACCAAAAAACTGCTACGTGTGGGTCACAGCCCTACCCGGCTTTGTTTCCTTTTCCCCTTAGAATATAATTGAAGTGGGTTTTGTTGTGCCAAAAAGGAAAGCTTTCAAAAAATACTTTCCTCTGGTGGGGATTAACCTCCTGACCCTCTTATGGCCCCTGGAAGAGGAGGAGGGCTGGTCTGGTTTGGGTTTGGGTGAGGGGAGGGTGAGCATGGCACACCCGCAGTGCAGGGATGTGGGGTGTCCCACGGGGGGCAGTGCCCTCAAAAGGGTGGGAGATGTCCCTCCCAGGGGCTGCTGAGGGACAGCAGAGTTCCCTGGGCAGCCTGGCCTCGTGGAAGGAGTCCCTGGCCATGAAGAGATGATCTTGAACGTCCCATCCACCCCAAACCCTTCTGTGCCCCTATGAAAGTGGGGAGTCGGAGCTGGTCTCCACTCTGCAGAGTCTGGCCAAAAATCCCGCCCTGGCCTTGGGGACCAACTCACAGAAATGCTTCACTGAGCTGAAGGGCTTCTATGGAAACTTTTTACTTTGATGAATGAGCATTTTCTGATGGAAAAAGCACTTTGTGGGGAAATTCTTGATGAGAAATTCTTTGCAGTGTTATTGAGCTCCTCCCTTAGAGCTTCCATTCCCAGCTGCTCTTCCCTGCCACTGCTCAGACGTTCCTCCCAAACAGGCAACATTTTCAAAGGGAAAATGAAAATTGAACCCATTTGTAACTTAATTGAGGGCTGCCCGATGCATAATGTCACAGGTCATTACATATGCAAATGAGGGGCTATTCCTGAGCCGTCCTGGGGTGTGGTTTGCTCTCCTTGCAATTAAAACCAGGATAAGTGAGGGCCCTGCCCAGGGCAGCCCCCAGCCCCCGGGGTCTCCTCCAGGTGTGAAATGCTGGGTGCTCCTTCCTGCGCTCCGCTTTCTGCCCCGGTGGCATTCGGTGGGGACAAAGGGATGTCCTGGTCCCCAGGGAGTCACCCAGGGCCCCACTGACGGCTCTGCCCAGCACCAAAAGGGCTCTTGAGGGGATGGCAATGGAGGACACGTCACTTTTTGGAGCAGTTTCAGCGAAACCCTGAAATGACCCTCGCTGTGAGGCAGCAGCTCGGGCCGCTGTGCCCGGGCGGGAGAGGAGGCTGAGGGAGCCCGCGGTGCCTGCGTGCGGCACAGGGAATTGTTCATAAACCAGCACTAATCTGACTAAGGGACGTTTCCCAACCAAATCCCCGTCAGGTGGAGAAGGACTGTTTCCATCGAAGCTCGTTTGTAGTCATGAGCTGGGGCTTAAGGGTTTTTAACCTTTTTGTCACATCACTCCCGCCTGCAATCAGAGCCTCTCCCTGGAGGCAGAGCGCCGTGGCATTCCAGGAGTGGATTAATCCCGGGAAATCACCGGCCCCGCGGGATGCAGCGCGGTGGCAGCCGCTCAGAAAACCAATTTCAATTCCTCCTGCTTTCTTAACTTGATGGGTGTGAGCCTGGGATCACTGAGTTCCCTTCTGGGAGAGGGAAGCGGAGTGATGGTCCTCACAATCAATCAAATTGCACCTAATGAGGCACATTTCAATTAGCAGAGCCCAGCCAGGCGCCCGTGAGCCCTAAACCCTGTGCTAAATCCAGGATTGTACCGTGAGATGTGTGATTTCCGTGCAGGGCGAACTGCCGGGGTCTGAGCCCCGCTCCTCGTGTTGGGTGACACTGAAAGAGGGGTTTGTGGAGAGAGGGGACAGATCCCAGGGCTCTCCTGCGACACAGGAGAGCTGGAAATGCCTTTTCCTGTCCGCAGCTCAGAAGAGGTAAATGCAGACAAACCCCTTCCTTCCTGTGCCTGTGGCAACCCCAGCAAAATGAAATTATCTATTCCCATCGTAAACATTATTGTTTCAAAGCTCTTTCTGCTTTAGGCTGCTTCATCCTGCTTCTCCTTCCCGCTGGAGTCTGTTATGGATCACCTTATTTATGTATGGATGTTCACTTTCCCAGAGCCAAAGCACCTGGAGAATAAGAGGAACAAAGGAGCAAAACAAGCGGAGCGGGAAGCGAAGCCGGCGCTCGGAATGGGAGCGGAGCTGCTCCGGCCGCTCCTGGTCCTTGTTCCCCAGTTTGTGGTGGCTGCCCCAGTTCCCGAACTGTGGAATTGGCCAAATGGCTCTGGAGAGCTGTTACTGCCTGTGGCTGGGTTTTGCCTTGGCTCAGCACCGCAATCCTGCTCTGGGATGCGGGCTGAAGGATGCATCCGGCTGGGAGCAGATTCCCGTGGAGACGCTGACATTCTCCAGAGGATTTGGGGAATATCACACCTGGTACTCAGCCAGGGATGTGGGAGCACAGGCAGCAGCTCCCAGCCCGTGATAAGAGGATTAGGGAAAACACAACAGCTTTGGAAATCTGGGATTACAGAGACCCTGGCGTGCAGAGGTAGCATGGGATGCAGCTGGAGGGCGGGATCCAGGAATCTGCTGCTCCCGGAGCCGCTCGGGGCAGCCTGCGGGAGCAGCTGGAGCTCACAGACTGCACGGGCTGTTCAGGGAGCGGGGCTGCGAATCCAGGGAAGGGGCTGGGCACGGAGAGCAGCATCCCCTGCTCGGGCTGCCAAGCCCCGTTTGCCCAGCTCCTGCTGCGCTCTGGGGGGCAGGCAGAGCTCCCGGGGGTGTGAGCTGCAGGTCTGTGCCAAATGTGTTTGTTCCTCTTGTAAAACACGCTGAAAGTGTCCCATTAGAAACCTCAGCCTAAAAAATCCTCTGTTAAACATGGAGACACTTTGTTTTCTGGCATCACTTCCTTTCTTGCTAAATGGGGAGCAAAGCCCACCATGGAATCTTAAGAAATTCCCATTTAATTAGAGGTTCTTTTGGGATTCCTCCCTGTTCAGTTGTGTGAGTGCATGAAGCCATTGGCACTATTTTGTTATATTAATGGTACAACAAAAAAAAAGACCCATAACCATCCTTTCTCTCTGGAATATCCCGTGAGTGGCAGTGTGTGCTCAGGAGAGGCGATGGGATGTGGTGAGAGGCAAAAGCCTTGTTTGGAGGGAGCCCATAAACTTTTCAGCAGGTTTAGTAAAACATAATGTCGGCCTTTGGCTGCACTGATCACTCTTGGAACTGTTCCACCTCGGTGGGCACTTTTGCATTTGTCGGGCACTCTTTACAGTCCCACACAGAGAAAGAAGGGATCTCAGAGCAGGAGCAGAGAGGGCTGGAGCCTGGCACAGACAGAGCACGGCGTGGGTCACACAGCCAAGTGTCCAAACACATTTCTTGGCATCTGCTTTGGACAGTGCTGCAAATGATGAGGTTTAATATCACTCTTCAATGAGCAAACTGGCACAGGGTGCCCCGGGCAGCCGTGGCTGCCCCTGGGTCCCTGGGGGTGCCCAAGGTCAGGTTGGACAGGGCCTGGAGCTTGGCGCTGGATGGCTTTTAGGGTCCCTTCCAAGCAGTCTGTGACTCTGACAAACTCCTGGGATACTTGCTGAAAGTGAAGCTGCCTCGTAGGAGCAGCAGCGATGTCACTGCAGGGGGACCCTGCCCTGGGAGTGCCGTGCCGAGGAGAGCGGGCTGGACCATCCCTGAGCCTCACGGCAGAGGGAACCTGCCCTTCCAGGGACGGCTGGAGCTGTCAGAGACTGTGCAGGGCCATCCTCATCTCCTGCTCTTGGCTGGCTGGAGGTGAGGCAGGGACGCTGCAACGTTCAGGGACCGCTTGCTTTGAGGTTCCCCCTGCACGCCGAGCTCCTGGCTCGGTGTTTAATCCTCTGTTCGGGGGTGTGGATCACACACTGGACTGGCTTAGAGCTGTCCCCAGTGATGGTCTGCACACACAGACTCAGCAAACATCAATAGATCCTCAGCAGCCCTCACTAACTCCTTGTCCATTCATCCTTCTGGAGCACAGAACTCCTGCTAATTCCTCAGCCTCCAAATCTCTCCCGCCGTCAGAAATATTGGAAAATCTATTTGTGAGAGCTTTCTTTTGGGAAAAGCCTCAGAAGTTTTTGTGCCAGTGCTGATGTGTTTTCTCCCAGAGCACACCAGACTAAGAATTCCTGGTTTTGTGCAGGGACAGTCCCTGAGCAGCCCAGCCCTGGGACAGGAGCTGCAGGAGCGACCCTTTGGGAAAGCAGCTGGTGACTGCGAGGTGGGGTGGAGAATTCCTCACTCCTTCCTTCCCAAGGGGTCCTGGTTCTTCCAGTAATTTACATCCTTAACCGATATTTTCCCCTGAGAGAAGATACTGAGGAGTGTGACTTTGATCCCCAGGGCAGGCTGCCTCCCTCTGCCTGCTGCATGTGCGGGGTGGGAGCTCAGGGATCCCGGCCAAGGGGAGGAGAGGAAGGAGCGTTTCCTCTGCAGGCTGGGGAGGCTGGTGGGGAATGGTCTCCTCCCCATTTTCCTCTGGACAGAGGGATGTGGAGGCACAATAAGTTGGAGCAGGAATTTTCCTGTTGCAGTGTGGAACACACGTTTCCCGCAAAAAAGGATGAAAATCAGTAAGTCTGGACATCCATGCTTGTGCTGGGCTATCCTGGTCTGTTTTGAGGCCAAGCTGAAGTTTATAAACACCAGCTTGGGATCTTCGGGTGAAAGATGTCATTGGGGATGAAATTATTATCATTATTAGCACTGATGACTGTGACACAGAGTGGCCTGGAATGGCAGGTGAAGCCAACGTGTCATTACCCAGAACGTCCCCGTTCCATCTCTCCTTGGCAGTCGTGGGGCGTGTTTGCTGTTGGGATTGCAAGCATGGCATGTAATTTGAAGTTTTAGGATTAATTAAAGTCAAGGAAAAAGAGAGTGGTTTCAGAATCACTGGAGAACCCTGCTCTTAAGGGGGAGGGCTGTGCCTGAGCAGCAGATTGGACCTTCCCCATGGAATTCATGAGGGTCAGTCCAGAGGGGCACAAACAGCTTTGCTCCAAGATTCTAGGATTTCCAGCACAGAATTCCCATAACTGGTGAGCCCAGGGGAGAAAGTCCATGAGCAAAATACAGCAGGGATCTCCTCCATCCACCCAGGAGGCACAAAATCTACATTTGGAGTGTGGGATGGGCTGTGTCCAGGGCAGGGAACGGAGCTGGGAAGGGGCTGGAGCCCCAGGAGGGGCTGAGGGAGCTGGGAAGGGGCTCAGCCTGGAGAAAAGGAGGCTCAGGGGGCCCTTGTGGCTCTGCACAAGTCCCTGACAGGAGGGGGCAGCCGGGGGGGTCGGGCTCTGCTCCCAGGGAACAGGGACAGGAGCAGAGGGAACGGCCTCGGGCTGGGCCGGGGAGGGGCAGGGTGGATATTGGGAAAATTTTCTATCCAAAAGGAGCTGCCCAGCCCTGGCACAGCTGCCCGGGGCAGGGGTGAGTCCCCATCCCTGGAGGGATGTAAAGCCCTGGGGATGTGGCACTTGGGGACACTGGTCACTGGTGGCCGTGGCAGTGCTGGGATGGTTGCACTCGATGTTCCCAGAGGGTTTTTGCCCCTGGAGGACTCCAGGACTCTCAGATGTGCTGGGCTGGGAGGGCTCCTGTGGCTCTGGGCAGGGGGCTCAGCCACCCCCAGCACGTCCCCAGCACAGCCTCCCCACGGGACGGGCCCTGGAGCTGCCTCCCAGAGCTGATCCCTTCCCAGGGGAACAGGGCACCTTCGCTTTCCCGAAGTCCCTTTTCCCACCCCCAAATGCCCCCCTTGCCCTGCCTTTCCCACGGGCCCTGGCAGAAACAGCGTGGATGGAGCTGGGATGGGCTGGGGCGCCCCTGGGAGCTGAGCTGGCACCCTGTGATTTCTGTTTTAATGCTGGGCACATCTAAATAGCTCAATTCCAGCTGCATTTGTGGGGAGAAGGGAGGATTTGAGTCGGTGGTGCCTGTGTGGCCCTGCCCTGGGGCAGTGCAGGGACCCTCCTGCCTGCCCTGACAGCTCCTCTCACACCTGGGGGCAAATCAAACTGTGCTGGAGGAGAAATTGGTGTTAAACAGCACAGCCTGGGCAGCTGCATGTGCCCTTTCGTAGTGTCTTCTTTGCCTTGCATACAGGAAGGAGAATTTTCCCAAAGAATCAGTGTGAGAGGTTTTATGTCAGTGGAAAAAATGGAGTACAGAGCACCCCAGGATACTCACTAATGAACCTGTAGTGGTTCCACTAATTTCTAGAGTGTGTATTTTAAATACTTGCAACATCTGCAATAGTTGCTGGCACTTGGCTGCCTATGAAGAAAAATATTAAACTATAAAGCTTTGACCATTCCTCAGCAGAGGAAAAGGGAAACATGAAATCTGTACAAAAAAACTTTGGATTGTAAGTGAAAATATCTTTATTAAAGTAACAGGAAAACCTTTTGGCAGGTTAAACAAGAATATGTACAATCCGGCCATTTGCATGCACATGTACATATAAACAATAAAGTTAATTTATTTGATGCAGCTACTTGGGGCAATATCCCTCTAAATCTGCCAGCTCAGCTGCAGGGCTTTAACAGCAGCACCTCCCTGTGTGTGGAGCTGGGCTGGAATCACAGCAAGGGAGATCCGGTCCGTCAGTAATTCCCCTTGCCCTGGGTGCAATAAACTCTGGGCACTCAGGTAGGGAAAATGCCAAGCCCTTCATTTATTTAAAATCATTAATTCTAATATTAAAACTTGGAATGTGATTTGATCGTGGCTGTGTCTTCATTTCAAACACCACTGAGGAACTCTTTCCTAAACGCTCCTCTCACAGCTGTGTTGGGTGGAATTTGTGGGTTGGGGTTTTTGCATCCTCAAGCTGAGCTGCTGCAGAATTGTGTCTCTAATACACAGCTCATCCACCCGCAGAGCTTCCTTTAAAGTTCTCTGAAGTGAAGGCAAGTGCAAAATCTGCACTGAGGGAAATGGAGGCTTGATGCAAATTTATTTTACATTCTAGCACCATTCCCACTAATGATTATGACACTATTTTTCTTTCAGGGAGATAAATCCTAACTGATACATAAATATCTTCCTTTTTTCATGTCCTTTGTGGGATAATTTCTATTCACAGCCACCAGACTTGCTGTTGTTGTTATGCCACGAGCTTTAGTCCTGTCACAGCTTTTTAACTCTCCTCTGGATTTTGCCAGTCGCCAAATTTATTGGTTTGGACAGGACTGAGGGTGCTGAGAGCAAATAGAGAACATTGAGGGGACAAGGGGAATGGCTTCCACTGCCAGAGGGCAGGGCTGGATGGGATTTTGGGAAGGAATTGTTCCCTGGGAGGGTGGGCAGGCCCTGGCACAGGGTGCCCAGAGCAGCTGTGGCTGCCCCTGGATCCCTGGCAGTGCCCAAGGCCAGGCTGGACACTGGGGCTGGGAGCAGCCTGGGACAGTGGGAGGGGTCCCTGCCATGGCAGGGGTGGCACTGGAGGGGCTTTGGGGTCCCTTCCCACCCACCCCATCCCATGATTCCATAAATTCCATAAATTCCATGTGCCACTGGAGCACAGCCACGGTGTGTCCAGGAGCAGCTCAGCTAAGGGAGTTTATATTCAAAAATGAAATTCCATAATGAAGGGACTTTGTGTTTCCTGGCAGCGAAGGCCCCAGTTATTCTTTGGAGCTGTGCCTGATTTATCTGAGACAATAAAATGCTCTGTTGTTCTTGTCAGAGAGGGAAGGAGAAGATTTTGCAGACTAAGTGAGGCAGAGCGCTGTGCTTGATCTCAGCCTTTGTTTAGGGGAAGGGAAAAGCAGATTAATAGTGCAATGTTTGCTGCCTCTTTGTGCTGATGGAAAGGCATGAATGCTGTTTCAATTCTTTTAACTTTATAAAATATATATCTTTGTGCTGTGAGGCTGTGGCGAGTGCACATCCAGCCTGACGGGAAGGATTTTCCCAGGTGGGTTGTTGATGATGGGAGGTGTGAGAGGGTCGGGGCAGTGGGGTCCTGCAGGGCCCTGCCCCTCCCGCCTCACTGCCGAGGGGCACGGGGGGCTCTTGGGACAGGAAGGACAAAATATCGAATATCTGCTTGTGGTCTTTGCTGCTGATCTAAGATTTGCTGTTTCTAGGAACTGCCCCCAGTTGGTGACAGAATCCTTCAAGTCGAAAAAGACTTGTGGGTTCATCCAGCCCGGCCATCACCCCAGCCCCAGCACTGTCGCTGTCCCCAGGTGCCACAGCCACGCGGTTTCCTGGGCACTTCCAGGGGTGGGGACTCCCCCCCTGCCCCGGGCAGTCTGTTCTAATGCTTTCCGTCCCTTTCCGTGACTTTTCCCCTAACGCACAGTGGGGTTTGCAGCTTTATTGCTACCCAGAATAAATTAAAATACCTGAAGCATGACCTCTGCTGAACAGACAAATGTCATCGTTGCACAGTCAAACCAAGAATACAGATAAATGCGAGCTGTTGAATAAAACAATTCCAACGGTATTTTTTCAAATGTTTAAACTGTAAGAAATACTTTCACACTAAGTGCATCAGTCATGGCAGATGCGGGGTTTGACCCCTCAGCCTCTGCCCGCCCCGGCGTGGGGAGGTGGGTTTGAGCAGCAAACTGCAGCTCTGACACAACCCCTGTTTGATCCTGCGATCAGAACAGGGCTGGCAGCCTGAGCAAGTACTACAGGATGCTAACAACTCTGTTTTAATGCATTTTTAACGCTGTAAGGGAGGTGGTGTGGAGCTCGTGGAAGGTTTTATGGCAGAGTTTTAGTGCCTGTCATTAAGGCAATAGAAAGTTATACCCCCTCTTCCATAGGTTAAGAATATTTTGCCATTACTTACAACTGCATTTTCATTGCACTGATGGCATTTCCCAAGAACACAGCGTCAGGAGAGGAGTTCTGCTTCCACGGCAAAGATTAAATGTTGTGTGTGAACATCAGTTTAAATGATATCAGCGTTAGCTCAGGTTATGGAAACAGCTGAAGCAGTTTTAGAATCAGAATCCCAGACTGGTTTGGGTTGGGAGGGACCTTAAGGACCATCCCATCCCACCCCTGCCATGGCAGGGACCCCTCCCACTGTCCCAGGCTGCTCCCAGCCCCAGTGTCCAGCCTGGCCTTGGGCACTGCCAGGGATCCAGGGATCCAGGGGCAGCCACCGCTTTTGCTGAGGATTTTCAAGCCCTTGCTGCTCAGGGATGTTTAAACACCAGTTAAACACCAGAACTCAGGCGTGAAGAGGGGGTGGAATCAGCACGGTTTCATTTCTGGGAGGTCCAATAGAAACTCTGTGACCTTCACTGAGCAGAGGGACCAGGTTTGTGTCCCGTGGGAGGAGCCCTGCAGGGCCGGGGGGTCGCGGGGGGCAAGGGCTGCTTTGGGGTCACTGCCCACACCGAGGAGTCCCTGGGAATACAGGGCTGGGACAGGGACGTGGTGCTACCCTGCCTGATATCTGCAGGTGTCCAACCTGCTGGGAAACAAGGAGGGAAAAACAGCCAACTGCGATATTCATGTTTTTTTTCTGTCCTGAACATGCTGTTTCCAGGAACAGAGTGAGGAATTCACCCAAGTGGAAAACAGGCCAACGTGAAGCAGATAACGCTGCTTTTATGGGTTAGCAGGAAAATGATAGTTTAAAATACTTGTTTGTTCACTGCATAGATAGAGCTACGCGGTTTCTTCCATAAATTTATCTTGTTCACACTTCATTATTCTCAGAAAGATAAATACAAGGAAGCAGAGGAAGATTGGAAGGGGAAGGCATTTAAAAGTGCTGCTGAGCCACATCTGAGAGCACAGTGAATTATGCACCATCCTTTGAAGGTTCATTAGCAGCTGTTACTCGTGGCAGTGGCTGGGCTGTCTTTGCCAGCTCGGCTCGCCCGTGGAGGCTGCACACGCTTCATTTTCTCTGTTTAACATTTACTGAATGAAACCTGCACCACTCAATGGCACAGCCAACAACCCTGCAGCCAAAGCTGCTGCCAGAAACAGCCAAGCAGGAAGTTCAGGAGGGTTTATCCTGAGACCTGGAGTCAAGGGTTCACAGAGCCAGGGCCATGGAGTGACGGATCACCCAGAGTGAGGAGTTGCCCTGGCTGGAGAGCTCCTCTTGTGTCAAGAATGGGATTAAAACTTCACATGCAGTGACATTTTGTGGTCCTGTTTATGTTGGAGACACAGTTCGTGGGTACCTGGGCATGTGGAGGATCCTTTCATGCGTTGGGACTCCCAACACCCGGTGATTCCAGCGGTGGGAAAGATCATGGAAACACAGAAGCATGGAATGGTTGGGGTTGGAAGGGACCTTGAAGCTCATCTTGTCCCACCCCTGGCATGGGCAGAGACACCTTCCCCTACCTCAGATTGCTCCCAGCCCCATCCAGCCTGGTTTAAATATTAATTATTAGTGGATTCTAATAGGGCCACACAAGGCAGGCTGCTCCAGCAGACTGAGTCCGTTCTTCCTTTGGACAGGGAGACAGGGATTTGTGGGCGTGGATCCTGCCTTCAGCCCTTGCAAGGGAACGAAAAAACCCCACGGGGGTAATGGCTCAGATCCGACACCTCCTCAGGCCCCAGCACAGGATCCAGGGTCCTCCTGTGACACAGGGGGATCCAGGCTGTTCCTGTGACACACTGGGATCCAGGCTGTTCCTGTCACACGATGGGATCCAGGGTGTTCCTGTGACACACTGGGATCCAGGCTGTTCCTGTGACACAGGGGGATCCAGGCTGTTCCTGTGACACACTGGGATCCAGGCTGTTCCTGTGACACAGGGGGATCCACACTGTTCCTGTCACACGATGGGATCCAGGCTGTTCCTGTGACACGATGGGATCCAGGCTGTTCCCATCACAGCAGCTTTGGGAGAACGGATTCCCAGCACTTTGGTTTCACTCAGTGGAGAGCTATTAGCTGCTCAGTACCAGGTAGAAATGAAATTTAAATCCCTGTAAAAGACAATTGCATAGTTAAAAATACATTTCCTCGTGCTCGTGGCACTTTGGAGATTTTCTTTCATTACCCTTTTTAAGGAAGAAGGAGAAATGTGTGTGTTTGTTGTCTGAGCCGCCTCATCCCAGCTCCAAAGACAGTTTGCAGCACTTGAGTGACATTTATTTACTGCAGAAATATTATTTGTCTCTCATCCTCTGGAAGGTATAAATTTTCCATATGCTTGATACATTAAGAGGTGTAGTGAACGTTAAAAGCCAAAACCCAGACATCTTCCCGTGAGTGTGATGAATTGTGTGGGGAGATCCACTCCAGGAGCTGAATGCCTGGAGCTGGGGGAATGCGTGTTTGTGTCTCAACAGGAGCTGGCTGTGCTGCTTATTTATCACAGATCCCAATGAAGAAATTGGCCCTGAATTCCTTAAAAGCTTTTACATCTTCTCTATTCAAGAGACTGAATAAAAATTAGTTCTCCACCAATATTTTTTTGATTGTCAATACAAACCCTCTTTTGCTGCTGTTTAGGGGCTTAGATAGGATCCAGTCATTTCCTTTCTTTTGTGATTGTTGTGCTTTAGATGGAATAACTGTTGGTGGGAAAATATTGCCTGATTGACTGCCTCATCCTTTACCAAACAAGCAAACATTGGGGGTTTTTATTTTGCACAAATTATTCTGAGGAAGAAATGCTACTTGCAGCCCATGTATGTAAAAAGGAAAAAGCCATCTGTGACCATCAAAATGAGCACAAATAAAGAGCTGGCTGGAGAGAGAATCCTGATAGACCTTTCTGAGCAGGAGAGCCGATGGAAATAGGGATAATGCCAATAACTGACAAACAACTCCACTTCTGAGGGAATCTGCAGCCTTTGGGTTCAGCTCTGTGTTTTGTGGAGCACTGGAATCGCAAGAAGTGCTCCCAAACAGAATGAATTGTGGAACTCGTTATGAAATTCGCTGTCTTGCTGTGTTCCCTCTGCCTCCCTCACCCTGGGGTGACATTCCCGGTGCTGGGGAGGCTCTGCCCGGCCCCCCGCGGCTGCCTCGGGCTGCAAAAGGCTGGAAAAGGCTGGAAAAGGCTGGAAAAGGCTGGAAAAGGCTGGAAAAGCCAACCTGCTCCGTGCACAGGACTCCTTCCAAGCAGCCAAGTGGCTTCTCCTCTCCTCCTGCTCCATCACTAAAGCATCCCTGCAACTGGGAACCTTCCAGGCTCCTCTCCATCAACAGAGACTGATGAGGCCCTTCCATTAAGAACCTCCCCGTGATTTATGGCTCTGCTCTGATCCAGGTGTTCATCTCTCTTCTTAGGACAGAGGGATAAATGCTGTTTCCTCTACAGAGATAGAAATGTTGCCTTTTTTATCAGCAGTGGATACACGGCGTATTTTGTTATTTCAGGAATGTTCCGCTGCTCTGTGTGGTGCACGGACTATCTTAACCACACGTGCAGTTATGGCAACATGGTATCATTCTTCCTGAAAATTCAAACAGGATCTTGCAAAAGTAACAAAGAATCAACCTTTAGAATTGGAATGGAGGGTTTGCCCTGGGGGCTGGTTCCTGCTTGGGAAGCACTGTAAGATCACCAGAAATTCCCTGCAAAAGGCTCCTGCAGGGATCACTGCTCCCTGGAGGTGAGGCTTCATCTCTGACAGCGCTGAAGTCAGGGGAAACAATCCAATTAATATGTGAGTTTTGTATCAGGCTGTATTCAACCAGAAAAATCAACTAATTTTTAAGATCCGTAATTGTCCTGCACACCATCCATCCAGGTGAGATCCAGAGGCACTTCTGGACTGTCACACAAACTTTAATGAAGCGGGGACAGGGACAGAGGGGACTCAAACGCCTGCCCAGGCCACCCCCCTCCATCTGCCCCGTGGTCAAACACTCACTGACCACCCCGTGGTCGCCCTCCGGGAGCCCTGGCAGGCCGGCACAGCTTTCCCAGGACAAGCAGCCGGGGCAGCACAGCCTGCAGGGCTGGTGGCAGCGTTCTGGGGCACGGCCGCGTCTGCCCGAACCCTGCAAGCCCCAGACTGCTTAAAATTCCGGGTGAGGACGGTGGGACCCACACGCGAGCAGTGACAGAGTTTCGTACTCCACCTCTGTACCCCACATCCATCACAGCCAGGAAACTCCCAGATTGCTCCTGACACCTGCTCTCCGTCTGCTGTTCCCTTTCTTCTTGGGAAGGGTTTGAAAGCTCGGGAGCCGAGCGTGGCAGACTTAATTAAAGCCTCTGGTCTGACAATGTCTCTCCATCCCTCAGGTCTCAGATGAAACAATTCTCCCCAAACCGAAAGCACTTGAAAGTATTGTCTTTGTTCTCGTGTTCAGAAAGATGAGAAAGGCCCAAAGTCCCCTCAGCTGTAGGAGGTGAAATTGTGTTTGGCTTATTTTCCTCTCTCAACAGCGCTGTACCATGTTCTTGAGAGCTCCTGCCTGTTTTCCGGCCGTGATCCCGCGATCTCTCTGGGAATGTCTCATTACTCGCAGCATATGCTGCCAGCTCCGGCTCGGCAGGGACTGGGATAGGCTGGGGAGCCGGGAATGGCACTGGGCAGGGACTGGGATG
>VZRO01007699.1:61011-77497 GCA_013397915.1 Daphoenositta chrysoptera | reverse complement strand
GCCCTGGTGACCCCAGGCCAGCCCCCTCCCCTGCCCCCACGCGGGGCTGACCCCCGGCCAGGGAAGGAAACACGAGGCTTCCCCTCCTCCAGGCTGGGAACGGGAAAATAAACAGGGATGGATGAAGAGACCCAAAGGAGTCGAGCTAAAGACTGAGAGCTAAGAAAGACAGGAAAAAGGCTGAAAGAAGGGTAATACCGAGGGAATTGTGTGATTTTGGAAAGGGAGGATAAAACCCCTCCACCTTTGCTGTGCAGAAGGAGGAGCACGGAGCTGCACCCAGGCTGGAGGAGGGAGCATCCCGCAGGACCCAGCCGGGCCGAGGCTGGGGACAGCTCCTCGCTGCCCCTCTGGACCAAGCAGTGACATTTGGGGAAGGCAGGAAGCGCTCCTGCCCCTGGTGCCTCGGGTTGTGCCTCCTTGCACTTGACCTCCGGGGAGGGAAGCTCAGGCAGCGCCAGCCGGGTGTTCTGTGCTTTTACTGCTCGGCAGTTTCAGGCAAGCACTTGGAGTTTACTGCCGACTTTATTGGGAGATTTTGTTTCTCCTTGAAGTCACCCAGCGTTCTTCCCTTTTTCCTTTTTTTCTTTTCCCTGCAATTTTGCTTTTCATTTATCCTCGGGTAGAATGAGATTTCCAGAACCAGGAAGATTCCAGGGCACAGCAGGCTAATCTGGAGAGCTGCACATGTTCTGTATGGGCTCGGTGCTGTTAAATATTGCTGCTGAGACTGGGGAGAAGAAGAAAGGGAACTCCACATCCCACCAGATTGTCCCCCCTCTCTGCTCGCTATTTCCCGAAGCAATTGCTTTTCTATCTGCCCCAGTTTGGGGGCAATATTTCTATATTTCAATTATTTCTATTTCCAGCCTGAGGAATGCAGGTTCCTTTAGCCAATTGTCATGAGATATGTGGGGGCAACTGAACTTTTATTTTCAGCTGAGGGAATGATTCACTGGATCCCCTTGTTACTTTTGAGATGATAATTGAAAAGGTCTTTGTTGTGTAAGCAGAAATCTTGACTGTTAGGAGTTCTGGATGTTTAGAACACATGGAATTTATGATTTTGAGAAGTAATTGTAGTCTTGGGGCCAAAAATATCTTGCCCAACTTGAGTGCATGGTGCAGCTTCATTCTGAGGGACCCAATGTGTTTCTAATCAGCTTCTGAACTAAACCAAATTTCGCAAAGAAATGCAGATCCCCAGACTGGCACAGGTTCGCAGGAGTCCTGCCCAAGTTCAGAACAGCAGCTCCCAGGGCTGCCTCACCCTCCTCCCGCTGGATCCCGCTGGATCCCGCTGCTCTGGGATGCGCAGGGCAGGGGGATTCGGGCTGGGAGGCTACGGCAGCTCTGTGCTGTGGTGTGAACGCCACTGCGTTCTGGAAAACCTCAGCCCTGCACGGCAGGAACAACAAAATGACACAAAAAGTCAAATTTAGTGTCTCCACCGGTGCAGGGGGGGTTTGGGCAGACAAAGCTGGGGAGGTGTGCCCGGTACCCGGGGCTTTATCGCTGCCACAGGTGCAGATTTGGGGCAGAGCAGGGGCAAAGGGCCTGCAGAGATTGCGAGCAGGTCCCAGCAGTGCTCCTGGGCTCAGGCTGTGCCAGAGCAGGGTGTTTTATACTGCATCCATTACCTCTGAAAGCCCTTTCACCTGTTTTTTACCTTTTGGGTCAATCTGATCACAAAAGGAAAAATATACCCAGGCCGGAAGACAATGTGGATAGAACCTGCTGTCTGTGATTTATTGTTTTAATTAAAAGCTTTTTAAGCTTTAATTAAAAAGGTACATCAGCACTCAGTATTCAAGAAAAATGCCTTTGTGTTTAGGTCAATTGAATAACGTAAAATATAATGAGATACATATTTCTAGTCTGGAGTTTCACATGGAAAAAAGCAATATACATAATTAAAAAGTAAATGCGAACTGATAGAAGGGAGCTGTTGGCAGGCAAAAAAAAAAAAAAAAAAGGTTTGCTTTAAATTAACACCAGTAGTGAGGGTGGTTTTTTTTATTTCCTCCCTGTAACATCCCTTAAAAACCCCGTGGTACAAATGGAGTCGAGTTCATGGATGTGCATCCGAGGCCGTGCTCAGTGCGGATCAGGTCGTTATTCCTGGTGCTAATGGTGCCGGGAGAGAGGTGGCAGCTGGGAGGGGACAAGCTGTGGCACAGAACCTGGGGTGTTCTGCACTGGGAAGGGCTGGAGCGGGAGGGGTCCCTGCCCAGGGCAGGGCTGGGAGCGGGGGAGCTTTGAGGTCCCTCCAACCTGGCCCAGGTGGGATTCCGGGATTCCAGGGTTCCACGGAGCTGGAGTGCCAGCGCTGGGGGCTGTCCCGTGGGTCCTGTCCCCCAGCTCCCGGGGGAGGATTTTCCTGATGTCCCAGCTTTTGGTGTCTCCCATTCCCACGGAGCTCTCCTGTCACCCAAAACCTGGAGTTCCAGAGCTGGGAGTCACTGATTGAGCCACAAAATTGGCCTCAATCTCTAATCCCTGCCCTGTGATCCATGTTCTTTCAGAGCCATCATGAAATTCCAGTTTCTGTGGATTTAGAGGGGGAAAACCTTTCAGTAAAGGTGTAGACGCAGCAAATAGAAACCATTTTTCATCCTGATCTTTTCTTTACCAAAACCAACCTTATAGAGTTCTATGAAGTAATTTATCAATTTCCTAAGAACAAAATACTTTGATACCTTTAGAAAACTCTGAAAACATACAGAAAAAACTTACATTTTCTTCAAAATGGTATTATTTTATCTTTTTTCTTTACTTCTTGAAGTTACAAATACTACGGGTAGAGTTCTCTGTGCCTGTGGTTTTAGCAGTCCAAGGTTCTTATGGTCACAGAGACTTTGGAGTTTATAGGTACAAGTCAGAGGTTAGAGGAAACTGAGGGAAAATTATTCCTAATCTATCTTAATTTGTTATTTTCTTCTATTAAACTATTGTTTCAGGACCTCATCATTATGTGTCAACATCGTAAAGAGAAGTGTTAAATGGAATTTATGGGGATTTGTTTTAACAGATTTTGACTCAGAAATCTCATTTTGGTTTTATTTGAATTAACACTCAAATGTTCCCTGTATTGCAGGTAAATGGAGAGATTTCATCCCAAACCAGGTTTTCTACAAAAATTTCCTCGTGCCAAGGTCACTGCCAAGGGAATGTTTTAGACAGTGCACCGTGGTTTTTCTAATTAGTTCTTGATTTCTTTTTTGTGCTCCAAGAGGCACAACTACAGGGCATAGAGCAGCATAATTCCCATTTGCATGTTTAATTCAGGAGGCAGAATCCTTCCAGAGTTTTCCCTGTGCTTTTGTTTAAGGGGAAAATCCCTCCCCGAGCAGCCAAGTTCTGCTGCCACGGTTTCTCTGGGGGGTCTGTCAGGAAAACCCCTGAGAGCGGGAGCGGGGCTTGTCCCCCCGGCTGGGAGCGGTCGGGAGCAGCAGCTGCGGGAGGCGCAGCATTAGGGCAGCGTTTAAAGGAGGGGGCCAAGGCAGGGTTTGAGCTGGGGTCTCGGAGGAGGAGGAGGAGGGCTCTGGTTCCTCCCTGCTGGGCACGGATGGGGTCCCGGGCCGGCCTGAGGAGCAGCTCAGCAGGACAGGTACTTTTCTCTTCATTGACAAATCTGACCATTGAAAAGCAAACTCTCTGAGAAGTGGAGGATTCCGCTCATTTTTGTGTACAAAACCCTTCCAAGTGTTTCTAAAAGCTCCTCTGGCTCAGGTGGGTGGGGTGGCGCTCCCCATTGCTCCCAGCTGGATCCCAGGGCTGGGGCTGCGTTTTGGGGTGCCGGGGGCTCACGGCAGCGGGAAGGCTTGGGAGGAAGGTGCGTGATGTGCGAGGCTGGGCTGGAAAAGGGAAAACCCTGTGGGAGCGTCTGAAAGCCGCCGTCAGAGCGAGGTGGGGCGGTGCTGCTGCCCGGGCAGGACGGGGGTCCCGGGCCCCGTCCGGGGGTGCCCCCGGGGCTGCGGTGCTGCTGCCCAGCGCATCGCAGGGCTGTCCCGTCCTCACACGGCTCCTGGCAGTGCCACTCCCCCGCTGGCTCTCCCGTGCTGCCTGGCAGACCACGGGAATCACCGCCCCACTGGATGGATTTTGGGTGTTGGCTCCTGTGCCTTGAGCCGCCGCAGAGCTCGTGGTGTCAATCTCCTGGCCCCGAAGTCCTCTCTGGTAGTCTGTGTTTATTTTTCTCTGCAGCCTTTTCCTCCTCTCCACTTTACTGCCAGGCCCTCTTTTAGCCCGAGGGTTTAATTTTCTTGTAGATTATCTGGCTAAGCTAAAATGAGACAACGGCTGAATTAACATCTCTTTATTTTGCTGTTAATTGCCACTTGACCAGCTACTCCAAAATTACACTGTGAAGCTGCATAATGAAAGAATCCACTATTAAGAATGTTAATTTTTTTTTTCTCATGTAAAATCAAACCAGTTTTTCTTATTTGCGTGATTAAGCGTCACAGGAGCCAAACGGGGCTCTGGAAAGGCTGTGCTGGGGGAAGTGTTGGGGTTCCCAATCCCTCTCCAGTTGCTTTTTATGACTTATTTTAGCCCTTGGATGTATTTGTCAGTCCATGTTGTACATTGGGGCCGTGAGTGTGTTTGGTGTTGACTGTTCCTGTTGGCGACTCTGCCATTTATTGGGTGATTTCTGTCACCCCCACCGCTCGCTGTCACCCCAGAGTGCTTTAGCAAACGCTCGGTGCTGCTGCTCGGCAAAATCCCCCCGCTCCTCCCGCAGCCCAGTCGGGTCCCTTGGACCTTTCTGGCTGAGCCTGCGCTTGCTCTGCAGTTCGCTGCTGTCAGGAGAACTCCTCGGGCCCGCGTTTGCCTTGCTCACATTTCTGTAAATTTAAAATGACTGCCCAGGCTCAGCAATCCGTTCCTGTTTAAAGGGAAGTCAACTCAATTTTCCTCCTCTTACGAAGTGCCTGGGTCTCCCAGGCACACAGAAAAGCCCATGTAACAATCTTGTAGAGATGGAGCTTGATTTTTCTGAGGTCTTATTTAGCATTGCAAAAATACTCGTGAATGCTGCAGAAAACCCCAGCAGGTGCTTCTGTTCTGCTTTGCTGTCTCTCTGTGCTGAGTTATTGTTAGAAATTAACGTTTCCAGGATTTTTATTCAGTTATGTGCTGCTGAGGGTCATGCAGCCCTGTCCAAGATCACAGTGATGCCCTCCAAACAGGGTTTGTGGTTTTTGTTAGTGAGCTACATTCCCTTCTCTTGTCATTCTTAGCGAGCTCATATCGGTTTCTTGTGCCTCTGTTTTTTTTTTTTTTTTCTGTGGCCTGGCCAGGCTGTTCTTATTCAGCTGATCACTAAATAACATTTGGTCTGTGGTGGAAGTGTTCCCAGTCTATCTGCTTATCACTTCTCATCTGTGTCAGGCACAAATTGCAAGACTACCAGAGACAGGAACTTTTTTTCTGTTGTGGTGGAAGTAGAGAAGAAGTGGCATCTCTGCATTTTCTGTTCTCCCCGTCTGTTGTCAAGGCAAGGAAGGGGTCTCTGGGTTGTGCTCCTTTGACATCCCATTTTTCTTCCAATTCCTGCAACTGAAAGCATGAACTGGCAGGGATGGAGCAGCAAAGGAAAAGGGGAAGGGCAGAAAAATTCCAGCCAGGTGACACGTCCAGCACAGCCTGAGGTGTGTCCTGATCAGGACAGGGAGAGGAAAGGAGCAAAGAAAGCTCCTGCACCTTGAAGGTTCAGGCTGTGCCTGCTCAGCAACACAAAATGGGCTGAAAGCCTCCCCAGAACACTCACAAAAACAAAGGCAAGACAAACAATGGCTGGGCTGGGCTGTGCGGGGGGCTTGTAATTGGTGCAAAATCATCAGAAAGGGAAAATTGATCACAGTCAGAATAGGGACGTTTTGTGCACTCGGTTCCTGGAGGGTGTTGGTTCTGCACAGGAGAGCAGCTGAGAGGTGCTGGGGAGATGGAATTCCAGGGGGACCAGCTCTGGGGTGCTGCACACAGGGAAATATCAGCGATCTCGATTAAAAGCCATGACTTAATCCAGGTCTGTTCCCGAGGGAGTATATCCATGGTTATCTTACAATTGTACAGAAGGTGACAAACCAAGTGTTGGCCAGGCCCTGCTCTCTGCAGAGCTTCCAGGGCTGTTTTCCACCTGCCTGGGGCTGAGGTGTGTGTTTTGCCCCACTCAGCCGTGACAAAGCCCTGCTTCACCTGGTCCCGATGGAATCCCGGTTCTCCTGCTGGGTCTCTGCTGGCCCAGCCCCGGCCAGGGCTGGGTGAGGCTGCTTGAGCTGGGCTCAGCACGGAGCAGCTTCCAAACAAACCCGGAGCTGAGCGAGGCACCAAGCCAGGGCTGCAGAGTGCGACATTCCACAGGGCTTCTGTGCCTGTTCCTCTGGAAGTGGAGATGACGCTGGAACAAAAAGCAGCAGCTAAAATTAAGACAAGTTCCAGCTCCTTCACTAGTGGGTGCTGAGGCTGTTTCTAGGGAAACAGATAATCAGTTGGTGTAAGGAGAGATGTTCCCAAATACCCAGGGTTATTTGGAGCCCCGTCCCGGTGGGCTCTGCCCTGGAGGCTCCGTGGGAGACTCTGCTCTCTTGGGAAGCTTCGTGCAAAGCCGTGGCTGGGGTTTCCTTGGCAGTGCTGAGATCCCTCTGGGACTGAATCTGACACACCTGAACCTTGCCCCACTTGAATTGTCTTTCAAACTGGCATAACTTTGGTGGCTGCCCTGGTCTGATTTATTGTTCTTATTGCAAGCTTGAGGGTTTTTTGTAAAGAATGAGCCAGCTGTGGAGCAGGAGAGCTGGCAGAGCTTGTTTGGGCACCCGTCCCTCCCCAAGCAGGACCTTCCCTCAGCCCTGGGCCTCTGTTGGGCAGGGCCCTGGGCAGGGCCCACACCTGAGGCTCAGGTGAGCAGCTGCCCGTGCCGGACTGCTCAGCCTTGGCCGGGGGATCCCAGCCTGGGGAGCGTCTCACTCATTCCAGAAACTCCTTTCTAAGAGTGGCACAGTTTTGTCTCTGTTTTAGCCCAGGCCACCAGGAATATTCAATTACTTGGCCAACCACTATTTTACAGGGCAGGACACCCAGATTGTTGTCAGGCGGGGGCTTTCTCTGGAGCGGAGTGGCTTTGGCCTCTCCACGCAGCTGGTTTGATTTGTATTCAAGCTTCAGAAGGCTGCAGGGTCAATGCGAGCAGATTTCCGAGCAGAATTACAAGCGGGGTTTCAGGCAGGTTGCAGATCTCGGGATGCAGGACTCTGGCAGCCAGGACGGGTGTGGCTGGAGCAGGGGCGGTGCACCCTGGGGCGTTCCTGTCCCGTTTCTCCTGCCTCTCTTCACCTCCGTCCTTCCCAACCAGTGTTGTGCGGTGGGCTGAGGGATAACTGGGCACAGGTGGCTCTTGTGGAGCAAAGGTTGGCAGCAGCTGTGTGGTGCTTTAGTGGCTGCATCTCTGCCCTGTGCAGGTGTCCCCCAGCTCCTCCCTGGCTCTGGGGCCCACACACCTCTGCCCCTGTAAGGTGCCCTGTCTGCCCGTCCCACCTCGCCCCTCCCTGCCACTCCTCAGGCTGCCTCCCCTTCCTCTGCACCTCTCCCTGTTCTCCTCTGCTCTCCCTGTCCTCCACTGCTCCCCCTGCTCCTGTCTCCCACACTCCCAGGATTCATCCCAGTGCCGTCTTTGCTCGCGTTTTCCAGCCTCCAAAAAAAGGACACGTTTATGAATCAGCACAAAACACGTTCCCGCTGCTCCTCCAAAACACATCCCCGTGCCCAGGGAGCGCCTTCCCCAGCCCCTCTCTGAGCGCTGGGTCCGTGCTGATGTTTATTTCTGCAGATGATATTTGTGGAGGCAAGAGCCTGTTCCTGGTGCCTCAGATCCTGCAGTGAAAGGCACAGGTACAATTATCAAGATCACTTTTACTACAAGCTGCGTTTATTGTTTCCTGCTCCCTGGCAGCCTGGTCCTGGGGCACCATCAGTTTGCATAAATCTTTTTTTTAAAACCCAACTCTAATGTGGATTCACTGGAAGTGCATTTTGCAGACTGGAGACCTAAATGTCATTGCAATCTTCCTGCTCTTCCCTGTTAATCTTTGTGTTTCCTCCACTTCTGTGTCACCTTTTTCAGGCAAAATTTATTTTCTCTGTATGCCCAGGTGTCTCCAGCCCTCCTGAGGGTTTGGGTGTTCAGGTGGATGCCCCCGAGCAGGTCCTGGGGCAGAGTGGAAGGCCCCTGTTTAATGTTACATCTCGTGGCTGTGTGCAGCACAGGATTTTCTGCCACCAAAATCCCTCCTGCTTCCCCCTGTGCTCGCAGCTCCTGAAGGAGCGTGGGCAGGCTCCTGTCTGCCCAACACCCTGTGGGAGTTGTGTCTGCTCCCCTCTTTTAGCCTTTTATTTTACCCTGGAGTAGGTACCCGCCTCTTTGCGTCCTCTCAGCTACAAACTGGAGTAGTGAGAGTTAAAATCAGCTTCATCCATCCGTTCCTGGAAAGCGCTTTTGGGTTAACACCAAACTCTTACTCTTTACTGTAGGAGGGTTTTAAATGTGGTTGTTTTGCAGGAATAGACTTTAGAGGAGCAGCACAGAAAATATTCTGAACTATGACTAAGAGCCAGTGATCACCAGGGTAATCTCCATCTGGTTTGCAAAATAACTCGTACTGCTGTTGGCCAGTAAAATAATTTTCAGATGAATCCCAGAATTCCAGCCTGGTGTGGGTGGGAAGGGACCCCAAAGCCCCTCCAGTGCCACCCCTGCCATGGCAGGGACCCCTCCCACTGTCCCAGGCTGCTCCCAGCCCCAATGTCCAGCCTGGCCTTGGGCACTGCCAGGGATCCAGGGGCAGCCACAGCTGCTCTGGGCACCCTGTGCCAGGGCCTCACACCCTCCCAGGGAACGATTCCTTCCCAAAATCCCCCCCAGCCCTGCCCTCTGGCAGTGGAAGCCATTCCCTGTGTCCTTCTATCCCAGCTCTCCAAGTCACCCCAGCAGCCTTCCTGAGCCCCCTGTGTGTGCACAGAGCTGTTTCCCTGGGGATGAAGGGCAGTTTCTGGCACGTGGAGTTTGCCAGTCCTGCCCAGTGAAATGGAAGCCCCAGACAGCGGTGTCTGTGGGCTGGAAGCTCTGGGTTCACGTGCACAGCAAACAGTGCCAGGTGTCCCTGGGGGCTCTGCTCTCCCACCCAGCCAGCCCGGGCTGCCAACACCTTGTTTTGACATTGCTGGGGCATGAGGAGGCTTCGGGTTTATTCTGTGAGAAGATGTTCCAGCAGCTCCAGCTGGTGGGGAGAGCTGGCAGGGTCACACAGTAACACACCCAGTTAAAGGGTGCAGCAAATGCACCTAAACCGTGTTTCCCTTTGCCCTCTTACTGCACTGCTTCCCTTTTGTGATGCCTGTTCCTGGAGAGCAGCAGCTCTCCAGGAAATGGAAAAGGAAATGGCAGGCTGATTCCAGACATGATCCAGGGATTTTATATATTTATATATATATATATCTATGTAGGTACGATGTGTGTGAGTGCACAGCTGCTGTGTAAACTCAAACCCACGCCCTGAGTGCTCCCTTCTTGGTGCTTGTCCAACACCGGGAGCAGCTCAAACCTGATGAGAGAGCGTCCAGGGTGGCAGATCAGGGACACTGGGATTTATTAGGGACCTATGTTGATCGTGGGGAAAAAGAAAAGGTGTGAAATAATGTGTAAAAACTCCACCCCAAAACAACCAGGCAAATAAAACTTCAAAAACCCACCTAGCAAAGACATTTTCAGCTGCAAGAAGCAGAGTGTAAGTGGGAAGTCGTTAGACTTGTCCCAGCTTTGGCAGATCTCAGGGCACCTAATGATGCTCGTGGGGAAAATCCAGTGTGCCTGTCACAGCACTGAACAGAGAGAGATGTAGGGAAGGAAAGGGGGGCTTGCCTTCAAATCCTACTGCAGAACAGAAGGCAAGAAAGAGCTTATTAGAGGTCCAGGAAGGAGTAGGAGCAGATTAGCTGCGAAATATGACATTCTTCTGAAGGCACAGAACAGGAGGCCCTGTCAGGATCAGGGAAGTTGGCGATGCAATGAGAGATGGGGAAAAGGGGCTTTTAAAGCATCGGTGCAGGAACACCTCTCCTGCCTTGTCCATATTGCCAAAGGAAGTCACCTCTGAGTGCTTTGGTCAGTGATGTCCTGGTTGTGCCTCCCCTGTCCCAGCAGGGCTGGGGATCTTCCAGGGGCTGGAGGCTCAGAGCTCCTCCTGCTGCCCCGGTCCGTGGGGTTGGTGTGATGGGGGCTCCTGTGCTGCCCCGGCTGCTGGAAGTTCTCCCTGTGCTTGTTAGGGACAGACCCTTCCAGGAAACCCCCTGGTGCCTGGCCTTGCCCTCTGTTTTCACTCTTCCAGCAGAAATCTGTGAGTGGGGGTCCCGTGGTCACACACAGCCCCCGGGAGAGGCTCCCTGGGGAACCCCGAGGGGCTGCCAAGGCCCGGGGGGCCGGAGGTGCCTTTTCCTCGTGGAGGGCAGCCCGGGCAGGGCCCCGGTGCCAGCCCAGGGCAGGGGCACAGCCCGCGCTGGGCGGTGCGGCCAGGAGAGCTGCCCGGAGAGCTGCCCGGAGAGCTGCCCGGAGAGCTGCCCGGAGAGCTGCCAGGAGAGCTGCCAGGAGAGCTGCCCGGAGAGCTGCCCTGGCTCTGGGCGAGCCCGGGGTCGGGGCTGAGCAGCAGCGCCCGCCTGGGGCTGGGCGGCCCCGGGGAGGAGCTCACCCGCAGGGGGTTCAGGAACAGGGGAGCGCTCCGCTGAGCGCACGCACGTTTTGGGTATTTATATGTGAATTCTGAAAACACCTGCCTAGACCCAGCTCCGTTCAACTGCAGAGAGGTCTCTGTTGCTTTGGCTTTCTTCTCCCAGCTCCTGGAGCTGTGCTTTGAACAGGGTGACCCAGAACGAGCCCCTTACCCACCAGGCTTGAGCTTGAGCTATTCTCAAAACATATTTCATCAAAACCTGTGGGATGTGACCCAGAAAACATGACCCCTCGAGAGGATGTGTTGCTTATTTTCCTTCAATTCATCCTCTTCATTGCAAAACAGTTTGGTGGTAAATTGCTGAGATGAAATATGGAAGGGCAGCGTTTAAATCTCTTCTGCCTGGGAAGCTTCAGACAAACACATCTCCCTCCCTTGGGATCCGCCTGATTTTCTGGATGCTGGGAAAGGGACCTCACCCACCCCCCCTGGTGTGGGAAAGGTGCCAGAAGGAGAAGCAAAAGAAGGAAATGTTACTGTAACGGGGAACACGGAGTTTGAGGGCCCTGGTCAATTGACATATAAATATATTAACAATCCTGAAAAAAGAAGGTGCTTGGCTGCTGCGCTTCTCTTTTGGGGTGTGTTCAAAGGCACCTCTGAACAGGTGAGAGTTCCCCTTTCTGGCACCTATGTACAGTTAGGAAATCTCCCCAAATGGTTACTCTGCCCTTCCCTGTGACCTCCCCGGGCCTGCTGAGATGAAATGTTCTGGCTGTGAGAAGGGAGCATGGGAGAAAACCCCGTTTCCTCTACGAACCGTGACCTTGGTTCCTTTAGCTCCTCTTTGCCCCGAGCTCTGTGTCCCCCCAGCCCCACAAACCTGCCCCCCAGCAGATCCCTGTCCTGCACCGGGATGTGGGCAGGACACTCCTGCACGGAGCTTTTTGGGATGTCCTCGGGGCTGCGGGCTCGAGCTGCTGCTCGGATTTCCTGGCTGTTTAACTGGACTGGGAATTGAGCTGATTTCTTGCTCGTGAGCTTTACAACCAAAGGACATAAAATAAGTCTTTGCTGAAGTGGAGCAAATGTTTTGCAGTTTGTACAGCCCCCCTGGGTTCAGATGTTGTGAGGCTGTTGATAATTTCAGGTTCATTTCTTACTGTCCTTGCACTGGAGAGCTCAGAGCCCTCTTAGCAGTTTTCAAGCTTGAGTAGACGGAATAATAAGAGTGGCTATGGCAATGAAACTTATAATTTGTGACATAAAAGGGTGACAAATATTCTGGGCATTTGATAATGATTAATTTATACTGATTTATTTTCTGCCTCAGTCATATTTCACTTTAGCCAGTGCTGAGAGTTGTGTGAGGAGCAGAGCATGCTGTGTAGAACAAAGTCAAGTGTCAAGGGACAAAGGAATGGAGCCTGAATTATTTTGTACAATCACCTGATGAGGTCATGCTGTGTTTAAAAAAAAATAAATGTTTAATTCCCTATCAATTATTCAGTGCTTTAGTAGCCAAAACCCAAATGTGGTCGAGCCCCAGGATTTCCTCCTGCTGAGCCAGTGCCAGGCTGGCATCCCCTGGCATCCCCTGGCACCTTTCTGTGTGCTGCGTTTTGTGGGGGCTGATGTGGGATTGCTGCAGGGGGAAAGGCACAGATCTGCAAGTTCCACTCTGTAATTCCCAGGGAACAGGGACAGGAGCAGAGGGAATGGACCCAGGCTGGGCCAGGGGAGGGGCAGGGTGGAGATCAGCAGGAATTTCCCCATGGAAAGGGTGCCCAGGGATTGGAACTGCCCAGGGAGGTTTGGAGTGCCCATCCCTGGAGGTGTCCCAGGAATTCTGGAGGTGGCACTGAGTGCTCTGGGCTGTGGACAAGGTGGGGATGTAACAGCTGGGACTGATGGGCTGGGAGGGCTTTTCCAACCTCAGTGATTCTGGGATAAAATTATTGTGAATGATCCCTTAGGGCTCAGTCCTGGAAAGCTCAGACTGTCCATGAAACCTGTGAGAGTCCAAAAAGGAGGAAGAGTCGGGATCAGTGGGGAGTTGGGTACCTGCCTCTCTCCCAACCCGTTCCATAACCTGCCAGTCCTCTGAAAACTCCTGGGAGAATTTTCCCTCCATTGGAGACACTGTGGAGACTTTGCCATGCTCAGATCTTTGGTCACACAACCTTTTCCTGCTGCTGCCGAGGACGGGCAGAAGAGCAGCACTCCCAGTCCTATCTGACCATTATTTTCCTGACTGATACTCTGAATTTTGACAAATATTGGAGAAACAAGTATGGGCTCCTTTCACACTGCTCCCAAAGATGTCCTGTCTGCAGTGTCCCTTCTGGGACTTTGTGTCACCAGCACCCAGCTGGGGATTGCTGTGGGGAGTCTGAGTCTAGTGGAGAGAATTACAAGTTCACTTCACGGTAAATTCCAAGGGGCAGAGAAGCTCAGAAGAGCTTTATTTCCCCAATAATGGCCCTGCAGCAGCTGAGCTCTCCGTAGCATCCGAGGCCGGGGGGCTGCAGCCAGCGCTGCCCAGGAGAGCCCGTCAGGAGGGGCTCATTGGTTTCCATTAGAAGCGGGGTCACAACAAATAAATCACAGCACTCCACAAGCTGCAATGAACACATTACCTGGGCAGCAAGGAGAGCAGTGGGGTGGGCCATTACTGAAGATAAATTATCAGGCTCCACTGGTGAGTGCTAATGCTCCTGAATCACAGGGGTGTTTTCTACTCAACTCTTGAAAGGTAAAATTAAAGTCCTTCCGAGGAGCTCATTCAAAACCCAATCTCGGCGCTGCTGCTGCCGAGCTCTTGCCTAAAGATGAAAACCTCGATCTCAGCAGTGCTTGAGACTTGGGCCAGCCCCCGGGGAAGGGAGGCTGGAGCCGGGGCTGTGCTGGGCCCCCGCGCCCGGCGGGGATGCCCTGGCACAGCTCCTGCGATGCTCCCCAGCCGTCCCGTGCTGGTCACGTCCTCTGCAGCACGGTCCCCCCGCCTGGGCCGTGGGACTCCACCTGCACGGCTCCAGGTGCCTGCTTAGTGAAAGACGGGAAAGGAAGGAAAGGAGAAGGTTCACGCTTTCCAGGCGAGGTAGAATTTACTCTTCTGGAAGAGCAAGCCAGGTGAGCTGTGCCTGTGCTTCCAGCCGGGACCTGTGCTCCCATCCCTGGCTGAAGTGAGCTCCCAGACCCCGCGGTTCCCCGGGGCTGCAGACCCCAGAGCAGGCGGGGGAGGGCTGGGGAGCGAGGCAGTGCTGGGCCGGGCGGCAGCCAGAGCTCTCTGCAGGCCTGCAGTGAGCCCGTGTGCGGCTGCTCAGCACAGGGGGACACAAAACACAGCCGGGTGTCTCAGGGCTGCCTCACAAGGGTGACAGGGTCCCCCCGATTAACCCCTCAGGAGCTGCGAAAGCAGCCCAGCCCCGGTACCACAACGAACACAGCGATGTCTCCCTCCAGGCAGGTGCTCTCTGCCTTTTATTTCTTTGTGGTTTCTGAGCAGGACCCTCGGCAAAGCTTTGCTCTGACAGAGGGGCGCTGGAACACGGAGGCAACACAAGTGCCTCTGTTCATTTTGGAGAGCTTTGCCTGGCGGCTGCTCCCGAGTGAGGGTTTGTCCTGTCGAACAGGGATGGCCCTTCCCAGCCTCTGGAGGCTTTGTTCCTTGAGTTGCTGGTGCAGTGAGGTCCCTGGCTGCAGGAGGCATTTATTGCCTCTCTCCCTTTCTGTACCAGCTCCCTGGCTGGTTTTCTGGAGAGAAAAGGCTCCATTTACAGGAGGGGTTCTGTGCCACCCCAAGGCAGGTAAATCTGTAATTGCAGGATCCCCGAGCGTGGCTCATCTCGTGTTTCAGCAGAGAAAAAGCACCTCTGAAATGCTGTTTAGGCAGGAGCGTGAGGGCTGCTGGTGGCTTTAACTCTACCCTTGGTCCAACCCCACTGAAAGATAGAGGCCGTTTGGAGGTCACTGCCAAATAATGCTCCTGCTGTAGTGGGGAAATAGACCTTTGACTAATGTGGCATTTCTTTGTGCGTTTAAGTCAGAAAAAGCTTCCCCTCCTGAAAGGCTGCTTGGGAGAAGTCAAAATATTGTTCCTCTTTCCTGTAAATAAATGCTGTAGATTTGACAGCCGTCACGGACCTGACTTTAGATTTATTCTTTGTATACACAGTTTATCAAAAGGGGTTAGAAACATCATTTTAAAACAATGTTTTGCTGCTCTCTGAAAACACAATGTGTAAATAATATTTCCTCAAGCATTTCATTTATACGTTGGTTTTTGGATCCAGACTTTGGAAACTGATCTCTGTTGTAACATGAATTCATCTGACTGACCTAAATTACCTTTATGTGCAGAGCCTTTCCTTGTCTGAGGATGTGGAAAATTGTGATGAACGCAAGAGGAGTGCAGTGCCAATACTTTTGGTGTTGGGAGAGCGTGGCTGTGTCCCCCTTCTGCCAGGGCAGGGCTGAGTGCCCATCCCTGGAGGGATTTCACTGCCCCGTGGAGGTGGCACCTGGGGACATGGGGCAGTGGCGGCCTTGGCAGTGCTGGGAATGGTTGGGCTCGATGGTCTGAGAGGATTTGTGGACCTGAACAGTTCTGTGGTTCTCCAGGACGCTGCCCCTTGACTTGCTTAGGTTGCTTGATGTTGGCCATGCACTAAAGGTCTGTGTTAAATATTCCCCTGGCTTTTCAAATCGTGGCAGATTCCCTGTCCTGTGTGACACAGAACTCGATGCACTTGACACTGGAAAAACTCCTTAGCTCAGCTGCCTGCTGAGCAGTCCCTGCACTGTTCACACCTCTCCCCGAGTTTCCTTGTGTTTATTCAGTTTTGCTCCCTAAATAATGTAAAAGTACGTTTGTGCCTCTCTCTCCCAGCAGCAGAGTATTCCCCTGGCTGTTCTGTAATGCAGTGGAGCTGGAATTACCCACGTGCTGCGGCAGCAGGGCAGGACTGGGGTCCAGCCGGGATTCCCCTGGAAAACCAGCGCTGTGCAGTGCCCGTGGTTCCCGGGAGGGAAACACTGACCACTTCTGACAGGACACTCTTCCCAGATTGCACATCGAGGGAGCTGTGCAGATATCTTGTCCAAATTAATCTAGCAGGAGTAGGTTTATTTTCTCCTTGTGTTTGGGACAAACCCAGGAGGTGCTCGTGTCTTCCTGGGGTGTGAGAGGGGACGGGGACATTCAGAAGTGGTTCCCACACCAGCTGCAGCTCAGCAGGCAGTCCCCAGGCTGGGGGACAGCCTGGGGGTGTTGGGGTGTCCTGGGCAGGGCCAGGAGCTGGCCTGGATGGTGCCTCTGGGTGCCAGCTCAGGATGCTCTGGGACTCTGGCTCTTATTCGGGTGCCTTCAGGGAGAGGAGCCGTGTTTGGGGCTGAGTGGGGCTCACTGGCCCCGTCCCCTGGGGCAGAGGCTGTGATGTGCAGAGGCCTCGTGCTGCCCTCCCACCTGACTGGATTCACTTGTTTCTGTAAGTTCAGTTTTTTTCTCCTTGACTGTTCGCAAGGTTGGGATAAAACATTGGAGTTTTACTGTTGGGTTTTTGTAGCACAGGCAGAAATAAACCAAATAACCCCCTGTACTTCTGCCATAAACTCGCCCCTTTCCAGCAGTAACTGGGCTGGTAAAACTCAGGCAATGATTTTCAGCTCTGACTCCTCTCGTGCCCTTCCCCGGCCCCATTTTGCTGAATCCAACTGCAGTGGGAGCGACCCAGCAGTGAAGCGGAGCCGTGGGGTCC
>VZRO01007699.1:16801-60905 GCA_013397915.1 Daphoenositta chrysoptera | reverse complement strand
CGGGGTCCCCGAGCTGTCCCTGTCCCCGGGCCGCGGGGTCCCGGAGCTGTCCCTGTCCCCGGGCCGCGGGGTCCCGGATCTGTCCCTGTCCCCGTGCTGAGCCGTGCCCGGCTGCTCCCTGGCGCTCCTGCTGTCGGAGCTGCTCCTCTCTGATCTCCGGGTGGCTCAGGCTGTGTTTCCCGGGCAGCCTGGGATCAATAACTGCTGCTGCTCCTCGCAGTTACTGCGGCTCCTGCTGTGACGGGGCTTTGCTTGGTGGTTTGCTTTTGATGACCTGGCGTCGATGTTCCTGCAAGTTTTGATGTTCCATTAACGCTGGCAGCGCTTTTCCCTCTGTGTTCCCCCCGCTGCCCACTCGTGAGGTTACCCGGGCCCTGCAGCAGCCGTGTGACCCCATCTGGCTGCTCCCTGGGCAGCAGAGAAAACGGGGACTGGGGGCTTCAGCTCCTCCTCATGGCTGGTTTTTCAGTCACTTGAGCTCAATCTCCATCCCATGGAGCCACAATTACTCCTGGTTTGGCACACTCCATCTATTTGCTTAACGAGAAAATAATTTCATCTTATTTAAAATCACCTTCTCCTTTCCTTGCTTTCTTTACCGAGGGGATTTAACAGGTTTTTTTTGGCCTGCAGGATGTTGTGGTGGAGTGAGAAGTGGTGGTGTTGAAGATGATGCATTTATTTGGTAGTGAGAGGTGAAAAACATGTAATATTATAAGTTTATAAAAATATCAAAAGCTGGTACCACTTGAAGTAAGTAAATACTGGCAAAATCATATCTTTAACCTCTGCAATAGGGTAATTCCCAGCCGTGGAAGAGCATACTCTCAGCACACCTTGGAAAATAAACTTTGGATGCGAGGGGGGAATCTCCCAGGTGTATTGAAAGCCAGCGTTTTTATCAATATTGATCTGATTCCTGCTCTGGGTTGTTCTCTTGGGGTTTGCTTTTCTTTCTCTTGGAAGCTGTAGCAGCTCCAGGGGTGCTTGGCAGGTGGAAATGAGTTGTCCTTGTCTGTACCTGGGCTGCTTTTATCCAGACCAAACAAACTGCTCCAAAGGCCCTCACCCCGAGTCTGGGGGCTCTGCTGAGGGTCCCTGCCCTGCTGCCAGGCCGGGCTGTGTGTCCCCCTGCCCAGGACACGCAGGGTGGGGTGGTGCTGCGGTGTCACCTGGGATTTAACAGGTCACCTGTGCCACGTTTGTGCGCACCCTTCTCTGCTCTGGGCTTGCCGCTGTGGCTCTGTAATTCCATTTATGAGTTTAAGCTCTGTGATCTGCCCTCCAAGGTTATTTTTGATACAATGCCAGTACTCTGAAGGTCCGAAAGCGGCTGCTTTCCCTTGGGACCTGGGCCAGGGGTGGCTGTGGCAGTGCTGGGGAGTGGTTGGACCCAATGGTCTGAGAGGGCTCTTCCAAGCTGTGATTCCGTGCTCTGTGAAGTTCCCCACACAGGAGTAGATTTTGGGTCCTTTTCCCATGAAATCCCTTTGGGAGGCTGCCCCTGCCCTCCCCTCATGCAGGGCTGTGTTCCCTGGAACACTCCGGACAGGGCTGAGCCTTCCTGGCCGTTCAGGTCCTCCTGGAAGTGTCTCCCTGCGCGTGTGAACGGGCAGGAAATCAAACAGCTCCAGCATCTCCCCGTGAAGTCTCCTCCCTGCTCTTCCTTCACCCGGGAGTGAAATCCCTGCCGTGCAGACACGGGAGTGTCCCCAGCGTGAGCCCAGTCAGAGCGGGTTGGGAAGTGCTCTCGCCCAGCAGGCTGATGTGCTTCTCCTATTCCTGAATTACAGGCAAAACGTACCTCATTAATGTGCTCCTTTGCTTACTCTCCAGCATTATTAACTACCTGCTCAACCTTTCTTTCGTTTGTTGATGTATTACACAGAAAATGCAGAATTAGCTCTTGGGCAACTCCTTAATGTAGGCAAGCCTTGAACATGTGCTACCTTGTTATCCCAGTTGTGGATAATCTGAAATTCATACGTTTCTCCTGAATCCAAAATTCACCCAGAAATTAAATGTAATCCCAAGTGCTGGTTATCTGAATCCTTCAGACATCCCTTAAGTCACACAACTAATCAGGATCACTGGGATGCAGCTTCTAAGCGTCCTAATTTTATTCAGTCAGGAAAAATATCACTAAAGAATAAACCCCATTGCATGGCAAATCATCTGGATCCTTTTAGTA
Organism: Daphoenositta chrysoptera; assembly: GCA_013397915.1. Lineage (NCBI taxonomy): Eukaryota > Metazoa > Chordata > Aves > Passeriformes > Daphoenositta > Daphoenositta chrysoptera. The sequence continues at coordinate 58,714 of VZRO01007699.1, read as the reverse complement.
GGGTTTAACATTCTCGTTTTCTCTTTTTAGCATTTTCCATTAGGATCAGTGGGAAGGATTTGACTTGAGCACTCATGGACACCTCTCTTTGGCAAGGAGTGGCAAACTCAAATCCGTGGGTTTCAAAATCTGCTCCACAATTAAATTTTCCGAAGGACCTATTGATTTTGAGCAGGATTTTGTGTTTTGGGAGCTGACGGCAATGAGTGTTAGCAGGCAGGCATTATTCAAAGCTGAGCTCTGCTGAGTGACAGTTCATTTCACAGTTTGCTGCAGCTCCGTGTGCATCTGCCGAGTGCCAGGGCGGGGGCAGCGCTGGCAGGGCTGCAGGGTGAGCTCCCCACAGCCCCAGTACGCACAGAGGGACAAGTTCCTGGGGTGGCACCGTCGCCGAGGGAGCTGGGGGAGCCCCCAGCCCGCCCTGCAGGCCCCGTCCTCCCCCGGGGGTGCTCCCGCTGGAGCAGGGGATGCTCTGGGGCCGAGCCCAGGGCTGGGCTGCCCCCCTGCCACCAGCCGGAGCCAAGGGCTGCCGGGGCTGGGGCTGCAGCCTCGGGCTGTCCCAAGGGAGAGCTGCCCACGCGTTCCATTGATCCCTGCTCCTGGAATGTGCCGTCAGAGGCTGGCAGCTGCAGCGCCCCGCGCTGGGGACCAGAGGCTGGCAGGAAGGGCTGGGGCAGGTTTGCATCTCCTGCTGGGGGAGCTGAGCGGGCTCCGAGTTCAGCTCTCTCCTGGTCCCGTGCTTTCTGTAATTTCCATGGGCTGGACATTCCCTGACCTCGGTCCTTCAGGCTGGAGCCCCTCTGGAGCCAGGCTGGGAGAGCTGGGGGTGCTCACCTGGAGAGGAGAAGCTCCAGGGAGAGCTCAGAGCCCCTTGCAGGGCCTAAAGGGGACTTAGGAGAGGGACTGGGGACAAGAGATGGAGGGACAGGAGACAGGGAATGGATTCCCACTGCCAGAGGGCAGGGCTGGATGGGATTTTGGGAAGGAATTGTTCCCTGTGAGGGTGGGCAGGCCCTGGCACAGGGTGCCCAGAGCAGCTGTGGCTGCCCCTGGATCCCTGGCAGTGCCCAAGGCCAGGCTGGACATTGGGGCTGGAGCAGCCTGGGACAGTGGGAGGGGTCCCTGCCATGGCAGGGGTGGGATGGGATCACAGAATCAGGGAATGCCTTGGGATGGAAGGGATCCTAAGGACCATCCCGTGGCTCTGGGCAGTTTCCATGCCCTCCAGCCCTTTCAGTTGTCAGCCCAAGGCTCTTTGCCTGCCAGGCCCTGTAGTGACAAAGTTCTGCCTTTTGGTTTCTCCGTTTAATACTTTTTGGTTTTGTGTTCCCAACTCTCATTAAGGTAATCTTCCACTCTGTCCCACCACACCTGTGACAGAGTTGTGTGTGAGCAGCTTGTTTGGATGGATGGAGCAGATGTAGAATTTGAGAAGGGTTATAACCCCAGACCAGGTGTGGATTTAGTTCTGCTTCTCTTGTACCGCCTCCTTATCTCCCTTATTATTTCTGCTAAGGGGATGCACTGCTCTGTTGAGTTGCTGGGATCACCGTGGTGCTGTTGGAGTGTCAGGTTTTCTCCCCTGGTCCCCGAGACTCGGTTACTCCCCTGGCCACGAGCAGCCCGGCAGCTGCCAGGCTCAGCCCGCCTGCGCCGAGCAGAGTGTTCTCTTCAGCACGTTATTTAATCCAATTTCTCTTCTGTGTGTTTGAAAGGCAGTGATGGGAAGCAAAGAGCTGAAGATTGGAATAACTGAGAGGCATCGCGGTGCAGGAGCGCGTGGGGAAGGGGGAGGACTCGCCCAGCTGTATTTTGCTGTCGTTTCTCTAATGATAACACTTAAATGGGCCCATTATCCATTCTGAAATGCAATTGTGGGAATGTACAATTTCCTGCACTGCACCGAGTGAGGGACTTGACCTATTTAAATCTCAGAAGGAGAGAAAGAAAATGATGGTGTGCTGTCCCCTGCACCGGGAACCTGCGGACTTGCAGAAATCGCTCCTGGCTGGGGCTGTTCCCCTGAGGCTCCTCGGCCCCTGGGGCTGGCACAGAGACCAGACCCCCCCACACCCCTGAGCTCACCCTGCTCCTGCCACAGGGAGCTCCGAGGGGACAAACCTCTTCCCAAAGTCCTTGGGTTCTGCACGGTTCCTGCATCTGCTGCCAGCTGGCTCGGGGTGAATCCTGGAGACTTCCACAGCTCGTGTTTCGGATCAGACTGGAGATGGAACGGGATAGGGCAGGGGCTTGTGGCTTTAGAGTAAAAGGGGGATTTGGAGTAGATATTGGGCAGGAATTGTTCCCTGGGAGGGTGGGCAGGCCCTGGCACAGGGTGCCCAGAGCAGCTGTGGCTGCCCCTGGATCCCTGGCAGTGCCCAAGGCCAGGCTGGACATTGGGGCTGGAGCAGCCTGGGACAGTGGGAGGTGTCCCTGCCATGGCAGGGCTGGGATGGGATGAGCTCGAAGGTCCCTTCCCACCCAAAGCAGGCCGGGATTCTGGGGTTCTGTGCCATTCACGTGATGGTGTTCAGGGCAGTAACTCTGTCCCGGGAGGAGGGGTCCTGCTGGATTGTGGTGGGGGTCAGAGGGACCCACTCCTTTGCCCACCTGCTGCTCTCACGTTGGGAGTGATCACAGAATCACAGACCGGCTTGGGCTGGAAGAGACCTTAAAGCCCTTCTAGATCCACTTCCCCTTCCATGGGCAAGGGCAGCAGTGCATAATCTGCATTTTCTGTTGATTTGGTTATGACTGAAACTTTACTGGAAAGAAAATAGGAGTTTGTGAGGTTGTTTTGGGAAAAAAAACTGAGGAAAAATTGTTTCTTAGTGAAGCTGACATTCCATTATTTTATTTTTTTTGAGCTCCTGAGCAGAAAGCTCACGTATTGCATAACTCTTTGGCTTCAGCTGTAACAGCAGCACGGGAAGGTGGTGATGCTTCAATATTTGCATGTTCTGTGACCTGGGTTAAACTTTTGCCAGTGTTGTAAGGGAAGACAATACAGTTTGTTAGCCCGCACCAGGAAATTTGTATGGAGAGTTGGGAAGATGTAAGTGAACATTTGTGTGGTGGAGAGAATCACATATGGGTGGGGACTGTGCTGGAGGATGACATGAGGGAGAATTTTGAAATCACATGTGTGTTAACAGATGGTTAAACCTGACACCAAATGTGAATTTCTTAGTGCAGAAACCATCAAGAACAATTTAAAAATCATGGTTTTGTGAAATAATGAAGAAAGCGACCCCATACTTTAATTCTGGGTTATAAATTACCTCATTGGAAAGGAATTGTCTGGTTTGAAATGCTGTCACCTCAGGAGCTGCACAGACGGTGTCAGGCTGATCCCAAGGGCGGTGATGCCACTGCTGGGCAGGGCACCAGCCAGAGCCACCTCGGGGCCCGAAATGGCTTTTCCAGGGCTCCGAAAGGTGCAGAGCTCTGTGAAATGCCTGAGCTGGGCTTTGCCCGGGGCACCTCGCAGGTGGGAGCAGAGGGAGCCTCATCCCTGGGCTGGAAAGGCTCCTCTCGGGATGGGAATCGCAGGGGGTTTGCTCGTGGAAGGGACCTTAGAGGCCATGGCAGGGACCCCTTCCACAGCCCAGGCTGCTCCAGGTGACTGCTCCTGCTCCTGAAGCCCAGGGAAGAGCTTTTCCCAGCCCAGGCTCCCGTCCCGGTCCCAGGAGGGGCTGGAGCTGCTGGGTGCCCCCGCGGGGGCTTTGCTGGCCATGCTCAGGTGTCGCTGTTCATCTCAGCTCTGCAAACGACCCAGGTTCCTGCCTGCAACAGCAATCATCGCTCTGCCCTGCACCTCAGCAGCATTTCAAACACCACCATCAGAATTTTAAAGTGGTTTTTTTCCTACCCTGGAAGTATAAAGATTAGTGCATAACATTCACGGTGCGTTGCGGCTTTTCCTGCTTTGGAAATGCAGAGCAAACCTGCTTCAAACCCAGCAAACGCCAGCTGAAGGCTCGCATGGTTACACAGCCTAATTATAAACATTCTGCACATTCCAAAAGCACAGTGGAGTAAATAAATGTATCACCCAGCTGAAGGATGCATCCCTCAGTGTCAGACAGAGAACTTCTGAAAGTAATTAAAAGCAAAGTATCCATTGGAGTTCTGCAATTTAGCAGAAGTTTAGGTTTTTCTTTAGAAATTGGGATGGAGTTGGGGAGAGCCCCCCCATGTGAACAATAGCCATGAATATTCATGTCTCTGGAGCTGGAAAATGAGCGGTCTCTGCTGAGAAGAGAAACAAAGTGGTTTTTTTCTGGCTATCTTCGATCAGGAAAGGCTGTGTGCATTATAGAAATAACTTGCCTTGTTCTGCTGTCGCAGTTTATTGCTCGGGGGACGAGACGGGCACTGGGCTGGGCTGTCCCTCCCTGAAGCACCTTGGATCTCTTCATTCACTGGTGGAAGTGCAGCGTGGCAGCTCCGGCTCTGCTCTGCTGTGAGCAGCTCCAGTCCATTTTCCCGCTGAATTATCCTTGATGCCAGAGAAGGTACTCTTGAAATAGCCCATATTATCCACGAGAGACGGATAGGAGATGATAAAATCCATTTTATTTATGCTCTTTCCAGCTCTCCTGTCAGTGTAATGTATTGCATCACGGGGAGCCCGGGCTCTGCCTCACCCTTGCTCCGGGAGCAGCTTTGCCGTGTGCCCATCCCTGAGCTCCCCGCTGCTGTGATTTATGGAAAGCTGGCTGGGCCACACCAGCTGTGGCAGAATATTGCACCTTCTGCCCCTCCTGGAAGTGTAACTGCTCAGCCAAACGCCCCAACTTCACCCTGTTCTGCACTGCCGCAGGAGGGCAGAGCCCCCGGAGCCCTCGGCTGCTCCAGGCAGATGTTCCAGAGCTGCTCCCGGGGCCGAGTGCCCCGGGCTGCCTCCCCACCCCTGCTCTGCCCAGGACAGGGCTTGGCTCTGGAAAAGAGGATAATTGAGGTAGGAATGGATGTACTCGGGATCCGCCAGGCCCCTTTGAGTGAAGGAGTGGCAATGGATGGCTGCCGGGCAGGCCGTGTCCCACGCTGGGTTCTGGCTCTCTGGGAAGGCTGAGGCCGTTCCCTGGCCCTGGCCGGGTGTGGGGGCTCCTTCTGGGTTCGGAGACACCAGAAACCACGGAAGTGCTGCTGCTGCTGGAGGAAACCACGGGAGGCCAAGCCTCCGTCTGCCACGGCCCTTGGTCTGCTCCACTGGATCCCAACTGGGGTGTGAGGGTGATGAAGGAGCTGCAGGTGCTGGTGCCGCTGGGGCTGAAGAGCCACCAGCTGTGGGCTCCGCTGCTCTGAAGGAATTCCATCCCAAAATGATGCCCTGGGACAACAGACCGTGGATGACCACGGCTGCGGGAGGTCAGTGCTGGTTTCCAGGTCTGCCTTCCCCGTTTTCTGCTCAGCCCTGCTCGGTGCTTCCCAGCAGCAGGGTTGGCATGGCAGCAAAACCACCCCAAATCTGCCTTCAAGCAGCAGAGAAATACCAAGTGTTGCATACAGGGATGAACACTTAATTAAAATTACAGCCCAAAGCCACCCACCTCCAGACTCTGAGCTCCACACGGTTCCATTTGTACCCAACTCAAGAACTGAACGTATTATTTAGTTCAAATGAAGCCTCCTGTCAAAACACCTCCTTACCTGCTCTGGGGGACTCTGCACGAGCTCCTCGTCCCTGACCTTTCCTATTTCTTTTTGTGGTTAATGTTGCTTCTAACAAGTAGATTTTAATTGTTGCCACTCAAGGTTAGAGAGAGATTTGAAGAGAGAAGATTTGAAAGGCTGGGAAATTAAAAGACTCCTCAGAAGAGAAGTATCTCAAAGATGAGACACAAACACCAGACCATGGGTTATTTAATTTTTAAGCTCTTTCCTGTCCTTGTACAGGAATACATTGTGCATTCCAGGTTAAACCTTTCAGGGCATGTCAAAGTAAATTGGCTCAGAATAACCGACCGGAGCAGGGCCAGGAGCTGGCCTGGATGTCCTTGGGGTCCTTCCAGCTCAGGATATTCTGTGATTCCGTGGTTTGCTTGGGAAGCCTGCTGGCAAAGCCTCAGGGGCAGGTGTTGTCCTGAGCGGGGCTTGTCCCATCCCACACCTCCCGTGGCACAGGGCTCTGGTCCTGGCACTGGGGCTGGGATCTCAGGGATCTCAGGGATGCTCAGGAATCTCAGGGATGCTCAGGAATCTCAGCCCCGGGCTGCAGGATTGTCCCGAGGCTCCACAGCTCCGAGAGCAGGACACATTTCCCACATTAAATGCAAATAATGCACAGGTTCCCTGACCTGGCTGTGAAACTGTAGAAGAAATTGCAGTAATTACCTCAAAATGCCACCTCCAACCACTCTGTACCTTGGATTTTTTTTGAAGTAAATCTGTATTTCACTTTACAAATACCTATGAATGTTTTAATTCTCCCCTTCTACAAAAGAGACGTGTGAGCTGACAGAAATTATTCACCATTTGGGACTTCTGCGATCAGGCAAACTATTTAATTTTCTAAGTGTAGATTCGAGGTCTGACTTTGAGGAGCTGAAGTTTTGAATATTACATTATTTCTTTATTTTACAAGTGCATGCAGGGACAGCACCACACTGCTGGTGAAAGCCTTCAGGACTTTGCGTGGGCAAAGTCTGCACTTGGCTTCGGGTTATCTTGGAGAAAGTAAAACTTCTGAGCTTTCTGCAAGAATCCAGATATCTAGATATTTTATATAGATATATGTATAAGGATTGAAATATATCTGTGTCTATCTAAGCTTCCTTAACTGACCGGACCAAGGTTGGATCTGCAGGAAACCCCTCCCAATTGCCCTGGGTTTCCTTGCTCTGTCTTGCAATTACATCAATCTCACGGAAGATACCTGAGCCTTAATTTGGAATTTTTTTATGACCTCGGGTTTAAAAACCATTATGTGTTTCAGCAGGAATTTCCCCATGGAAAGGGTGCTCAGGGATTGGAAGTGCCCAGGGAGGTTTGGAGTGCCCATCCCTGGAGGTGTCCCAGGAATTCTGGAGGTGGCACTGAGTGCTCTGGGCTGGGGACAAGGTGGGCACAGCTGGGACTCGGTGACCTTGGGGGGCTTTTTCAACCTTAAAGATTCTGGGATTCTGTGTTGGTTTTTCATTGGTTTTTTTTTTTTCTCCAACTCGCAGGAATTCTGTAACTCTTAGACCTGCTGGCTGAATACTGTTGAAATTATGCCTTTATTTTTGAGGAGTTTTGCATTCTGCATCTCATTTTATCGTGAGCATACATCAGCTATTACTGAGCGTGACTCCAGAACTAATTTTTCTTCTATTTTCCCAGTTTTTTCTTGCCTTCATGCCGATTGTGTTTTACAGCACACCTTGCTGGCTGCCCTTTCGTTATAATTTTAGGGGATTGTCACATATTTCACACTAACTTTTTTCAGTGTTGCTTGGAGAAAGGTTAAGTAGGTTCTTGATTACTCCTGTAGTTCTGGGGTTTATGGCCCTGTTGAATTAAGTGCACATGATTTGTGGCATGGCTTGAGCACCAAATGTGTACATTGAATTATTTCTTTACATCTTATTGGAGCTGGGAATATTCTAGAGGGTGGTAAATATGTATGCAAATTACCTATATTGAGAAAACTTCCTACACTTTCCGTTTACAGAAGACGGATTTATTCCTTTGGAAATATATCAACGAAAAGACCCAAATCTTTCCATTTTTGAAAAACCATTCCGGAGTACCATGGGAGAGGGGCAGCTTTACAGCCACGGCAGAAAGTGGTTTTATGTGTGAGTTACTTTTTATGTTGTACTGAGCCCAAATACTTACACGTATTCTGATCCCTGCTCTCAGTTCATATATTTATATTTATTAATTATTTATGACGTTCATTGTTACTGTGTGACTTTGTTCCTTGTCTTGCCTAATGTGCCTTGGCATGTCAAAGCTATATTTTTTTAAAAACCCCAAAATTCTAATCAGAAGATACTTAGTGTGCTGTGAAAATTCCGTTCCCAAGACAGAGGGAGTGGGGGGATGCTTTTTCTGGGCTTACAGGAGTTACAAAGCAGACTGGGTTGGCTTCTTAAGAATGCAAATGATTGCGTGTGAGCAAGATCCGTTGGTACAAAAATAAAATATTCCACATCCTGCTTGGGAAATAATAATCCATATCCAAGCAACACGTAGTAGGTGGCTGAAAAAGACCCTGGCCTCAGCTTTCTGCAAAACACGAGGAGCTGTATTAATTTGGCAGAGATTAAAAATCAAAGTGTCAGTGGTAGCCAGCAGAGTCACGGTCTCCTTGCGCTGGGGGTGGATGTGCCCAACTTGCTCTGGAAGCTTAAAATTCCAGGCACATTTCCCCGTGAGGTTTCCAGTCCTGGTGTTTGATTAACTGTGTCTCACATGAAGCATTTCTTCTCTAAAGTGCTCATGATGTATTTGATAATGTACAAAATCCTGATGTATAATAGAAAGGGGGTCTTAGTTTAAGGCAAACTTTGATAGTTCTTTTAACTTTGGTAAGTGGAGAAATTCCTCCCTGAGAGGGTGGTGGGGCCCTGGATCCCTGGCAGTGCCCAAGGCCAGGCTGGACATTGGGGCTGGAGCAGCCTGGGACAGTGGGAGGTGTCCCTGCATGGCAGGGGTGGCACTGGAGGGACTTTGAGGTCCCTCCCAACCCAAAGCAGGCTGGGATTCTGTGATTCCATGAATCTGATTCTGTCACTAGAGCCAGACTTTATTCCCATGAGATTTCAGTCCTATAGAGGTCCATCCCAGTATTTTTTACAAGGCGGAGAAAAGCGTGTGGCAGCAGCACAGGAGGTGACCTCCGGGAGTCCCGGCCGTGATGCCAACATTCCTTTGGGCTGGTTGTCTCAGTTTTATCCCACCCGGCTCCTGCAAACCCCGCAGCTCCAGGGAGGAGAGCCGTAGGAGAGCCGTAGGAGAGCCGTAGGAGAGCCGTAGGAAAGCCGTAGGAAAGCCGTCGGAGAGCCGTCCTGTCCCCGAGCCCGCCGGGAGCTCTGCTGTGCCGCTTGGAGCCCTGGGCTGTCCGGGAATGCTGTGCCAGGGGTGGGTGGCGGGTGGGATGTGCTCCCGCTGTCCTGCTCCGAGCTGGGAATTCCCAGCGCGGTGCTGGGAGTGAGAAACCGGGCCAGGGGAAGGTAATTAGTCCCTCTCCAGTTAAGGAAGAAGGAAACCGCCAATGCTGTGCATTGTTTTATAAATAAAGCCCTCACAGGAGTGGAATGAGCTGCTCCATATGTGCCGTTCCTCATGCACGGAGCACGGGGGGTTTATTATCATATTTTTGATGACTTGCCGTTGTTCTCTGTTTACTTTTGCCCAAAAATATGTCCTTGCTCTGCTGTAGCAATTTCCAGGTTCCCTAATTTGTTTTGTTTGAAGTGTATTTCTCGCAGTCACACACTCCAGCATAATGCTGGCATGGAGCTTGTTATTTAGCAACTCATTTAAATGAAAATAGACATAATTTAAATAGACGGAAATGTCCTTTAATACTATTTTTAAAGACTAATGGAAGAGCTCTGCGGGCTGGCGCGATGTGCTCCGGAATACAAAATAAACAGAGTTGTTCAGATGCATTTAGATGATTCTTCCACCCTTCATGGGGTTGTTTCAACTGCACAGTGGTAAGATTTATCAAAGGGATTGGGAATCGCTTTGATACAAAAGAGATATTTATTTCTCTGCAAGCTGGCATTTCCAGGAGGTGATGGAAGGGTTTTTCCTTTTGTTGAAGTATTGCTTTAGAAAATGCCAGTGGTGAGAATCCTTTCTGTGTCTGCAGCTTCTGCTCTTTTATGTACAGTGCCCAAACGATGATGGATTGTTTTAATTGGAGAGATTGCTGCATCTCTCTCTGGGATGGGTTAGAGGATGGACATGGCCTCAGGTTGCACCAGGAGAGGTCTGGATTGAGTATTTGGAATTATTTCTCCATGGCAAGGGATGTCCAGCCGTGGCACAGCTGCCCAGGGCAGGGCTGAGTCCCCACTGGAGGGATTTGACAGCCCTGTGGATGTGGCACTTGGGGACAGGGGTCAGTGGTGGCCTCGGCAGTGCTGGGAATGGTTGGATTTGGTGGTCTGAGAGGGCTTTTCCAGCCTCACAATTCCCTGGTTCCGAGGCATGGAACACAGTGGGCACTGCCTGTGGTGTGGCTGATGTTCCACATCGGGGCAGGGTCAGGCCTAGTTAGGGCTAAAGTTTTAGGGACTAGGATTAGGACCAGTGTCTCCAAACGCAAACAGAGGTATTGTAAGCAGGTCTTTACACACACACACACATATATATTTTTTAAAATATTTATTTATTTATATGTATTTGTATTTCTTCTTTTTTTAAAGTAAGAAACTCTGTCTGGGTTCAAAGAATTTAACACAGCATCTGAAGTTTCACGAGTGAGCAGAGGAGTGCTGATGGGTGTCTTTATCCTCTCTTCCCTCCCTCTTTTACGTCTCATGAGCAAAATTTGGTAAATTGGGGCAAGGAATAAAAAGTTTAAGCAAGGCTTGGGCAAAGAAGAGAAAAGGTCTCATGAAGTCCAAGCCTTTAATTTCCTCCTTTTTGGTGAAATCAATATATCTGGGAGGGACTTCAGGAGCTCTGTGCCTGAAAGGGATTTTTAAAAATCATTTTAAATCAATTTTAAGTGAATGTTTGCATTCAAAGAGGAGGTTTCAGTGCTGTGCCATGGGCAGGGACACCTCCCACTGTCCCAGGGTGCCCCAAGCCCTGCCCAGCCTGGCCTTGGGCACTGCCAGGGATCCAGCAGCCACAGCTCGTGCTCACCTTTGCCTCTCCACAGGAAAGGAATTTGTCCCACTCTGCAGACATGTAGTTTTTAAACCATGGCAGCTGTATAAATTAATTTTTATGACCTGCAGTATTTAATCTTATTAAATAATGACTTTAGGAGCCTGTTCCCTGGTGTAAGAGGATTAGGCTGCTCCACACTTTGTTTGTACTGCAGCGTGGAATCAGCTTAACACAAGTTTTATTGAATTTTTTTCCAACTTATCTTTGGAGAAGTGGTTAAGCAGAACTCATTGCCAATTACTCTGCTGAGTTAGGGTGACACCGAGTGCTGCAGGTCTCTGTTGGTCCCCTGGGTGCTCGGGGCTCTCCTGGTCCCCGCTGCCCCTCTTGTCACAGCGAGTGTCTGCAGAAGGGGACAAAAGTGAGAGAATCCCAGAATCCCAGACTGGTTTGGGTTGGAAGGGACCCCAAAGCCCCTCCAGTGCCACCCCTGCCATGGCAGGGACCCCTCCCACTGTCCCAGGCTGCTCCCAGCCCCAATGTCCAGCCTGGCCTTGGGCACTGCCAGGGATCCAGGGGCAGCCACAGCTGCTCCGGGCACCCTGTGCCAGGGCCTGCCCACCCTCCAGGGAACAATTCCTTCCCAAAATCCCATCCAGCCGTGGCCGCTCTAAGTGGAAGCCATGCCCTGTGTCCTGTCCCTCCATCCCTTGTCCCCAGTCCCTCTCCAGCTCTCCTGGAGCCCCTTCAGGCCCTGGCAGGGGCTCTGAGCTCTCCCTGGGCTCCTTTGACTCCCCGGTTTGGGTTCTCTTGGGCTGCAGGATGATTTTATAACCTCCATAAACAATGGGAGAGGCCAAGCTCTAAGCACAGCCTGGGTAAGTGGAGATGTCCCACCTAGGAAACTTCATTTTGATTTTTATGTATTTACACATGCCAATATTTCTAAATATCCAATTAAAATATACCTTTGATGAACAAATCTCTCCATGCTAATAATCTTTAGCATATCCCAGGCTCCCTAAAATCTGAGCTGCAGGGAGAACAAACAGCACTTGCTGCAACCCGTGAAAAGTTAATTTTTTCGTGCTGCTGCCTCTTCCATTTTCCAGCCTTATTTCTATTCCTAATTAAGCAAACTTGAGAGTGATCCAGAAATACAAAGAGGAGCAGTTGAATTTGGAAACATTAAGGGAATTTTAAATGTCTTGCTTTTTGCCTCAAAACTGAATTCAGGTGAGGAAAAAGTAAATAAATAAAATAGGTTTTTTTTTAATCCTCCATGTACCCCTCTATTAACTACAATTACAACACTTCAAAGCACATTAATTTCCTGCTTTTATGTTTTCTATAGCAACAGTTTGTTGAAAGAGTTTGATTTTATTATATTATGCCAATAATACCCTGGTAGAAATTTCCATCTCTTTAGACAGAAAGAAGTGCAAAAACTTACATTAACAACGAGCATAAAGAAATTGAAACTCTCAATGCCTCTAATTTATGCCATTTTTCTGTGGATTTTTTTTAAACCTCATTTTTCTACCAGCTTGATGCTGCCTCTTTAATGCAGTTTGCATTTTCCAGGGGAAGCAGCTGAACGGAGGGAAGGGAGATCCAGGAGCAGCTTCCCTCCCACTCCTGCTCCCCCCGGCACGCGGGGGCTGCAGGACACAGACCCCGGAGAAGCGGCCCCAGCCCCGCCCGGGGGGTGGGAGGGTCCAGGGGTCCGACCTGCTCAGTTCCTGCTGGGCTCTCACCTGGCCTTGTCCACCAGGACACCTCAATTCTGGTGCTGCCTCCAGCCCCAAACTCAGCCCGGAGCTGCTGGAGAGAGTCCAGAGGGGCCACGGAGAGATGCTCCAAGGGCTGGAGCCCCTCTGGAGCCAGGCTGGGGGAGCTGGGGGCTCACCTGGAGAGGAGAAGCTCCAGGGAGAGCTCAGAGCCCCTTCCAGAGCCTAAAGGGGCTCCAGGAGAGCTGGAGAGGGACTGGGGACAAGGGATGGAGGGACAGGACACAGGGAATGGCTTCCACTGCCAGAGGGCAGGGCTGGGTGGGATATTGGGAAGGAATTGTTCCCTGGGAGGGTGGGCAGGCCCTGGCACAGGGTGCCCAGAGCAGCTGTGGCTGGCCCTGGATCCCTGGCAGTGCCCAAGGCCAGGCTGGACATTGGGGCTGGGAGCAGCCTGGGACAGTGGGAGGTGTCCCTGCCATGGCAGGGGTGGCACTGGAGGGGCTTTGGGGTCCCTTCCCACCCAAAGCAGGCTGGGATCCTGTGAGTTCTAATGAAGAATGAGAAAACTGCTGTTAAAAATGGGGATTTCGGTGTCATGGATCCCTTTCCCTGCCTGTGCAAGCTCTGGGTGCCTCGCACTGAGCTCTGGCAGGGCTGGGGGAACCGGGGCTCTTACACTGACACCTCACAGTGAATAATGAGTTTTTTTTTTTTTTTTCTTAAGGCAAAACGGAGCTGTTTGATGTAACAGGAAATTTCCCACACCATTTCTGTGATGGGCTGTTCTGCCATTTTCTCTGTTCCTTCCCTGCAGGGCTGTGAGGGTGACATCCCCTCCGTGCAGGAACAGCGCGGCCCCAGAGCCTGCAGAGCTGCCTGGAGAGGAAAACGTGGAATATTTACAGCTCCGAGTGCTCCTGTCCGGGCACCCAGGGGAGCAGTGCCCTGGGGAGCAGCAGCAGGAGTGAGGAGAGGCCAGCAGAGCCTTTCTGGGAAGGGAAGGGAAGGGGGGTCCGTGGGGCCGAGCTGAGCCCCCAGCAGGGGTGCCTTAGGTTTAACTCTTATATTTTGGAATCCTGTATTGCCCAGTGTGTAACTCTGGAGTTTCTTGTGCCTGCTGACTTCAGCTCTCTGCTCATGACAAACCTCTCTGGGTTTGCTCTCCAAGGACACCCAGGCTGTGCAGGGTCTGAAAATGTGTAACCAACATCTTGGAAGGGGGGTGAGCTCAGGGAAATTACATCATTAGCTGAAGTTTTAATTGGCGAATTTATGCTGATATGGAAATGGACCAAACCGATAAAGGTGTGGGGAACTCGTGACTCAGGGTCCATCTTGGGGTCCAGCTTGGAGCCCTTGGCTCCCCAGGGTGCACCTTTGAAGGCCTTTCCAATAAATCCCCACCTTTATCCCCTTATTCCTGTCCGGTCTCTGTTCTAGGGAGCCCAGGGACTGCAAATAACCACGGCTCCTCCTGCTCTGAGAGAGCCTGGGCGCATTAAATAGGAGATGCGAGATGGCAGGGAACAGCCAGCTTTCCATTTTTTATGTTTCTCCCATTCTGTTTTGTAGATTTGTCAATTTATTGGCCATTTCATCCAGCTCCTACTGGAGCAGTTGCTACTGAATCGATATAAAGATAATTTTAGTTTGCTTGCATGTAAAATTTATTCAAATATTGATAGTTCTCCTCACAATATGGCCCACATAGATCTGCCAGGACAAGGCAACCTATTTCTGAAAGCGATGTTTAAAATTAACTTCAGGATTTCAGAGCTGGACATGCATTACTTGGAATAATTTTAGCACTTCGGGTTTAGAATCACTAGCCCTGTTTGTAACTTAAATAACCATAAGAAGAATTCAGTGCTGAGCACCAAAGTGCCTTGGCTGATGTTTAAAAGCTCTGTGTGTGCATTCCTCAGGCAGGGTGGGGGAAGGGAGGATGATAATCAGAAGGAGGGAAAATTCCTGTTTGTGTTTGCTTTCCCTGTGATTTCTTCTCTTATTGTCTCAGATCTGCTTCGTTTTTCCTTCATCCCTCCTTTTCCTTGGTCCCCACCAGTGGAGGAAGTTCCTTCCCCAGGTTTGATGTGCCAGGGCCGTGGTGGGCCAGCAGCACTCACAAAAGGCTGATTCCATACCCTCATTTTGCTTTTCCCTCTAAACTGAGGATGTGGAGCTGTCCCAATACCTCGGATTTTCCGTGTAGAGCAGGACGCGGTGTCTGGAGGAAAGGATGGCTGACCTGGTTTGTCTGCTGGTCTCCAGGTCTGGAGGGGAGCCCGTGCCTTCCCCAGGGCCCTTCTGCTGCCCTGTGCACGCCCCAGCCCTGCCCTGCGCCTTCTCATCCGCTCCCGGGTAGGTCTGATCACAACGCCTTTGCTGGGAAGCCTTGGGTGGCAGAAAAGCTGATATTTGTTACTTGTTTGGGGGTGAGCTGCTTCCTGGGAATTTTTGAAAGCGTTTATTCCTTTGCTAGGCTTTAAGTTTGAGTTCCTGTTCCAGGTTTTGCTCTGTTTGCCAGTGTCAGTGGGTCAGGAGTGGATGATCCCACTGGGCAGGGTTTGGGATGATTTCCCAACACTTCCCACCTCACACACAACCCTCAGTCCTGCAGACACGGCCAGGGTTACGTTTCAGGTACTTCCTGGAACTGACTAGACAGATCCAGATTTTTTGGTTCATTTCCATCCCCTTTTATATCTGGAACAAATTCAAATGCATGAGAAGGAAATAGGGACCCACCAGTATTGGATGTCAGATTAGAAGCTTGAAATAGGTCTGGAGGGGAGGCAGGAGCACTTACACAACTCCTTTTCCAGGAAATCTCCTGGGAGGAAGAGACATCCTCACACAGCATCACTGTGAAAGCAGAATTACCTTTTCTAGATGGCTGATGAAAGCAGATGTGATGGCTACAAAGCCCCTCTCCCCCTCCCTCCAGTTTTAATTAATAGCTGAACAAAGTTCATATGGAATTTCCCACCTCGCAAAGACACCTCTTTGAACCTTTGGGCAAATATATTTTGAAGGGGTTTTTTTACCAACACTTAAAATATGTTATTACCTGTTTTTTTCCCCAAGTCTTGGTTCCTCAAAATGAAAGTAATGAAAAAAATGCTTTAGCTCCTCAGCCCTTCAGGTGCCCTGTCCTGCACTGAGGGCACAGAACTCCCGAGCTTCCTCGGGGCTGTTCATTTATTTGCCAAAGATCAAAAGGTCGGCACTTCCAGCTCGGTGAAGCTTCCAGTGAATTACATCATGCATAAAAATTTGCTATTTCCAAGCTCCCCAACCTGTCCTGTGAGGATATCCTGCTCGCCTGAGCAGAAAACAGGCTGTGTTAGCAGCTCTGTGAGCAGAGCTCTCCGCGAGCACCGGGCCCTCCACGGGTGCAGCCCCAGCTCCTCGCTGCAGTGCTGCCCCCGGGGGCCATCCCCAGGCCTGATCCCCGTTTGTTCCGCAGGGAATCACAGGGAACGAGCTCCTCTCCAGGGGTGGGATGTGCACACTGAGGGCCTGTCTGGAGCTGTGCCCATAAACAGCGTTTGAGTGTCTGCCTAAGGCTCCAAACCTTCAGGAGAGACGGGGCAGGCAGATTCACAGAATCGTGGAATGGCCAGGCTTGGAAAAGGCCTCCAAGATCATCAAATTCAGCCTTCAATGAAATCCCACCGTGCCCTCTAAGCCACAGCACAAAGTCCCAGGTCTGCTCGTTTTGAACACCTCCAAGGATGTGACTCCACCACCACCCTGGCAGCCCCTCCCGAGGCCTGACCACCCCTTCAGTGAAGAAATCTTTCCTCATATCCTGAGGAAACCTGAGCCTCCCCTGGGACAGCTCCGTTTCCCCTTGTCCCGTCCCTTGTTCCCTGGGAGAAGAGGCTGATCCCACCTGGCCACCACCTCTCTCAGGTTATGAACTTCCTCACAGCCTGGTTGTTGCAGAATCATGGAAGGGTTTGGGTGGGAAGGGACCCCAAAGCCCCTCCAGTGCCACCCCTGCCATGGCAGGGACCCCTCCCACTGTCCCAGGGTGCTCCCAGCCCCAATGTCCAGCCTGGCCTTGGGCACTGCCAGGGATCCAGGGGCAGCCAGAGCTGCTCTGGGCACCCTGTGCCAGGGCCTGCCCACCCTTACAGGGAAGGATTTCTTCACTTACCAAGGTTAAAGACTTAGCAAAGTTTTCCACAGATTAAAAAATGCAATTATGTCACAGCAGTTGTGGGTGCTGGAGCTGCAGTTTTCTCTCTTGGGGTGGCTCTGCCCTGGTTTGTTCTGTGGGATTGGAGGGAGGGGAGGGATGCTCCAGCAGCCCGAGCCTTTCAATGGTAGTTTTGTGATGGAGGCAAATCCGTAGGCAGGACCTGGAAAATAGAACCAAACCCTGAGGGGCCGGGGGTATCAGCCTGGTGAGTGACCAGTCCGTGCCTGGTGTGGGTGGAAGGGGCAGCGAGCCCCTCTGCTGCCCCCGGGCAGGGGGGGGATGTGCTGGCCATTGTGCCATCCACTGTTTATTGTGTTTTAGGGAAGGAGNGCTGGAGCTGCAGTTTTCTCTCTTGGGGTGGCTCTGCCCTGGTTTGTTCTGTGGGATTGGAGGGAGGGGAGGGATGCTCCAGCAGCCCGAGCCTTTCAATGGTAGTTTTGTGATGGAGGCAAATCCGTAGGCAGGACCTGGAAAATAGAACCAAACCCTGAGGGGCCGGGGGTATCAGCCTGGTGAGTGACCAGTCCGTGCCTGGTGTGGGTGGAAGGGGCAGCGAGCCCCTGAGCTGCCCGCAGGGCCCCCGGGCGGGGGGGGGATGTGCTGGCCATTGTGCAATCCACTGTTTATTGTATTTTAGGGAAGATGACTAACCCTGAACGACTCCCAGAAGGTTTAAACCTCCAGCCAAGCCCCACGGAGCAGGATTGTCCCCTCCTGTCTGCCCCCACTGCCCTGGCACCCAGCAGGACCCGAGGCTGCCCCTTGGAGCACCCATCCTGCCGTGGTGGCACCTGCAGCTTTCAGCTCCTGGGCTCCGAGGGACGAGGACTGGCCTGGTGTCTGTGGGAATTCAGCAGCTGGGCATGGAGAGAAGGCAGTGGTGAGGTGAGAGGGGAGGGAACCGGCTGGTTCCTTTTGGGACCCTGTGGGAAGGGGCTGCTTTATCTCCTTTGAGTGCAAGTTCAGCCCTGCTGAGTTTCGCTTGCTTCCCTTTCACTCCTCTGTTGTTTCCTTTCACTCCTCTGTTGTTTCCCTTCACTCCTCTGTTGTTTCCCTTTCACTCCTCTGTTGTTTCCTTCACTCCTCTGTTGTTTCCCTTCACTCCTCTGTTGTTTCATTTCACTCCTCTGTTGTTTCCCTTTCACTCCTCTGTTGTTTCCCTTCACTCCTCTGTTGTTCCCTTCACTCCTCTGTTGTTTCCCTTCACTCCTCTGTTGTTTCCCTTTCACTCCTCTGTTGTTTCCCTTTCACTCCTCTGTTGTTTCCCTTTCTCTCCTCTGTTGTTCCCTTCACTCCTCTGTTGTTCCCTTCACTCCTCTGTTGTTTCCTTTCACTCCTCTGTTGTTCCCTTCACTCCTCTGTTGTTTCCCTTCTCTCCTCTCTCGTTTCCCCTCACTCCTCCGTTGTTTCCCGGGTGCGTTGCACACCCTCAGTGCTGAGGAGAGATAACACCCGATTCTCCTGGTGAATAACAGCAGCGTTGTGGCATTCGATTAACCCAGCTGAGAGCACAGTCTGTGCACGGGTGTGCTCAGGCAAGGCCCGTGGACTGGAAGTGCTGTCACTTCCAGGATCACGTTTCCAGTTATTGCAAAACTGCCAATCCACGGGAACTGGCACCCAGGCTACACTAATGGAAAATACATGTGCAAAAATATCATGGAAATGGGGGTGCTGTGCTTGTAGGATTGCTCCCAAAGCGGGAAGAGTCCCACACATCTTCTCTCTCAGGGATGGCTTTCCTGAAGCTCCAGGCTGGACGGGGCTGGGAGCACCCTGGGACAGAGGAAGGTGTCCCTGCCCATGGCAGGGGTGCAGCTGGGGGAGCTTTAAGTTCCCTTCCCACCCAGGCCATTCTGGTATTTCGTGATTCTGTGTAATATTGCAAAACCATCCTGGTTTTTGCAAATTCTGTTCTGAATCTAGAAAATAATTCTAAATGAGTTTATTACAAAATTAATTCTGATCAATTTTAAAAGGAAAAATGAGACTTACCATGAAAACATTTTGAACCATAGCAACAGTATAAAAATTATTTTTTGAGGGGGATCTTTTGGAACTTAATTCCATCCCTATTTTCTATTTTTAACCTTTAATCAAAGCTTCTGGCTTGTTGGGAAATACAATAAATCTTTATATCTCCAAAGCTTTTAAAGTGTTCACTGTGCCTGCTGTTCTGTTTCTGACAGGAGACTATCCTTTTGAGTTGGAAATTTTCTATTATTTGTGTCTGAAACGGTTGAAGGTTGAAGTGGGCCCTCAGGCCCGTTGAGAGCAGCCCTAATGAAGGTGTGGGATGTGTGGAGGCTTCTCCCGGCAGGGACGTTCTCCGGCCCCGCCGCCGTGACCGCGCTCCAAGCTCGGAGAAAGTCCCACTTCTGTCCTGCAGCTGCTTTTCTTTTTTGGTTGCAGCCCTGCTGTCCCCACACAGCCCCGGCACCGGTCCAAAGCCGAGGATTGTTTTCTCTGCCCCGGAGCCCCCGGGCTGCTGGAGGAGCCTGCAGCCAGCGCTGAGCCCTCCCGGCTGTCCCTGGGCGCGGGGAGCGCTCCGGGCGCAGCCCCGGGGCTCGGCCAGGCCTGACCTCAGCTGGAGCTGCCTCGGCACCGCCGCCGAACCCGGACAGAGGGGATTTCATGGAGCCACAGCAGGGCTCAGGCTGGAGAAGACATCCCAGATCAGTCCCCAGCTTCGCCAAACCCACCACGCCCAACAAACTATCGCGGGGTTCGGCGTCTGCTCGGGTCTCAAACGCTTCCAGTGGGGACCCCACCGCTGCCCCGGGCTGCTGTGCCAGGGCTTGACAAACCTTCCAGTGAGGAAATGTTCTTTAGTATCCAACCTGACCCTCCCCTGGTGTGACCTGAGACCATTTCCTGCTCTCCTTCTCCAAGCTCCTTGGAAAAGAGGCCAACTAACTCACTAACTCCTCCCTAGTTTATTATGGATAAAATGTTTAAAATCATTCTGAGTCAATAATTTTAAGGCATTAGATCCCAGGATGTCCTGCCTGACTTTTTCTGCTTGTTATTTCCTATCTGCTCAAAAACTTCCCTAAGACTCGGATTTCTTCTCTTTTCCTCTTCCCCCTTTGAAATGAATCATTTGTATGTTTCAGTCTGTTGGATGCTCAAAGGAGCACAAGGAAGAGGAACAAACCCCAACCCTCCAGCCGCAGGATGCTTCATCCAGGACCATTTTCCTTGGCTGGAATGGGAAGGTGGAGCTGCTGGAGCCAAGCTCTGGGATGGGGATTGGCACTGGGGAATGGATGTGGTGATGTGGGAAACTTACCTAGGTAATCCCTTGTGTTGTTGCTTTATTTCCTGAGAAATGTTTCTTTCAGGATGGCTGCTTTATTCTGGAGAGCTGGACTTGTTTAATGTATTCATTAGGGCATTTCAGTGCATTTTAGGATTTAGGATATTTTCAATGCATTTTTAGGGGGTTTCAAGGCCAGGGTTGGGGCACTCCTGCACTGTCTCCAAATGATGGGAATCAGATCCAACAGCTCCTACTATGAAAACTCAGGGAAGCTGCTGCAGCTAAAACAGGAGATTGTAATCCTTGAGTGACCATAACCATCGGGGGAGTGGGAGGACAGGAGGCCCTAAAACTGAGCCACATTTATTAAATCATTTTCATAGCCTGGAAATACCCATGGATGCTTCATGTTCCCTGATTTTGTTAATGTTGCCGTTAAATTTAGCTTTAAATTCTTGTTACTGTCAAGCTTTGCTTACGGATTTTGAGCACATGTGAATTAATTGCAGATTATTGCCTTAAAAGTAGGAAAACACAGTATTTGTGCAAGGCTTCTAAAATATTTTGTTCTGAACTTAAGAGTCTTACTGTTTCATACAAACCATCAACACTTTGAGTAATTCTCCTAAAAATAACTCCTACCTGAGAGGGAAATGACTCACCTTTAATGTGAGTCAGCCCGTGGACTTCAGAGCCCCCAGGATTTCTTTCCAGCAGAGGTGGGACTGTGCCACTGGATGACCTCCAGGGTCCCTTCCAGCCCAAACCAGGCTGGGATCCTGTGATTTTGTCAAGGTACAGAAGTCCAGACCCGTGGTTCCCCTTGGACAGCTCTGACACTCCCTCTCCTTCCATGGTGGTGGAGTCCCCACCCCTGGAGGTGTCCCAGGAAGGGCTGGAGGTGGCACTCAGTGCTCTGGGCGGGGGAAAAGGTGGGGATGGGCACAGCTGGGACTGGATGATCTCAGAGATCTTTTCCAACCTTTTGGATTCTGGGCTTCTGTGATTCCCTGCTCCTCCCAGCCTTGCTCTCCTGCCATCAGCAGCTTTCAGCTGCAGTAGTGATGGCACTTCATATTCCTTCCCCCTGCTTTGTAGTCCATAAAGTCACTTTGTAATTCTCTGAAATGAAGCTTCTGTTTTCAGTGAAGCTCTTCCTCCCAGTCTCTCCAATGAGCAACACCCTAAACTCTGTTTTAAACTCTGTTCCCCACCCTGGGATGAACCTGCTGGTGGTTGGTGTTGGGGGAGCAGGGGGGCTCTGATCAGAGGGGATGTCAGGACCTGACCCCAAACCCGTTGCCATCAGGGAGGGCTCTGTGACAGTGCCTCACACGGCTGCTGCTCACAGGTTGTCCCCTGAGCTGTTCCCCTGCAGGACCCGCGAGCCTCCCGAAGGCGTCCCCGTGCTCCGAACCTGAGCTGACAATTCCGTGGGAGCAGAGTCTGCCTCGCGATTTTCTGCTGTTTCCTGCTCTCTGTCCGGATGGCAAACTGCCCTGGGAAGAGCCTCTCCTGCGGGGCTCAGGGACCTGCCTGATTCCGGGCGCTGCTCCGGGTGCCTGGGACAGCGTCTGCACACACGGGGTGAGCCACGGGCACCGTGGGGAAAGGGCTCGGGGCTGAACCCCGAACAGTCTGCCTGAGCTGCTGGGCCCTCCAGGCCGTGCTGTCCCTGCTTCCCCAGTGTCCCGCCCCAGGACAGCGTGGGGCTGGCTCTGCCCCCTCCTGCTGCTGGCTCCCGGGGCTCCCAGCTTTGGGGACAATACCCCGTGGGTTTTCCAATTCTGATCTCAGACGAGCCGTGCCCAGCTCGGGTCAGCACAGACTCCCTTTGCTGCAGCTCTGGCTGGGATTGCTGATAAAAGATATTCCTGAAGACCCCAACACGCCACGGACCCACCATCTCCTCGTAAACAGAACGGGTTCGTTGAAAAGCATTTGGCTTTCACCTCCTGGCCAAAAAAAACCCAGGGTTTTTTCCAGCTGTCTCCTGAGGTGTGAACCACGCTGGCCTGAGTGATGGGGCTGCACCAGTTGCTCAAGGATATTTCGTGTTGAGTGATGGATTTAATGACACCTGAAGGGCTGTTCCTGCCTGGCTGAGTGCTCCAGCCCCACCGACTATCAGAGAAACCTGATATGTGACAAGTGGTATTTAAGGGAATTGTGGTCCTGGGATTTATTTGTCATGGATCAGTTTAATTAGGAATGGCATCGTGCTGATTGGAAGCTGTGCTCTGAAGGACTCGTTCACTTTGGTTTGGATGTTAGAAATTCATGGGTTTCCCCAAGGCCCTGCATTTGGAATGAGCTGATGCTGCTGGTGTAACAACCACTGCCTTGGCAGTGCTGGGGGAACGCTTGGATCCACGGCCTGGGAGGGCTTTTCCAACTGAAACCGTTCCAAGTTTCTGTGAAGATGAAGCTGAACTCTTTCCTGTCCTGGCTTTTAGGGAAGGACTTCACCGAGCTCACCCTGAGGAGGTTTAAGGCGGAGGTACCTGGAGCTGACAGCTCATTAACAATGCACGGGATGGACTGAGCTGACATTGCCCAACGGGCCATTAAGCAAAACTGCTGCCAGCAGCTTTAAACTCTCATGCCGTAAGTGACATCCAAACTACGAGCTTGGATCTCAGAAATAAAGCAATTCCTGGAACAGTGCACTGGAGGAGTTTCCCTGGACAGCAGATTTTTCCAGGGAACTGGTCAGGACCTGACCCCAAGCAGCTGTGCACTTGCAGCATTTGCACTTCACAAAGCACAATTCTGGGACAAACACAAAAGCTCATTTTGTACCCAAGCACCAACACTTCTTGGGGGTGTGGGTGGCTGCCCCTGGATCCCTGGCAGTGCCCAAGGCCAGGCTGGACATTGGGGCTGGGAGCAGCCTGGGACAGTGGGAGGTGTCCCTGCCATGGCAGGGGTGGCACTGGGTGGGATTTAACGTCCCTTCCCACCCAAACCATGTGGCATTCTGAGGTCCTAGGAAAAGGTGTGCTCCCTGGAGAATGGGAATTCTCCCCTGGCACCGAGTTCAGGGCTCAGGAGCTGAGAGCTCAGGGGGGTGAGGAGCAGCTTTCCCTTCTCCCTCAGCTCCTGTTCAGCTGCAGGAGGAGTCCGGACAGTCTGGTGTCTGTCCAAAACCCTCTGCAGTGTGTGGCACGTGTCAGCAGGCAGGGAGGGAAATCCTTCTTGGAATGAGAGGGTTGGTAATGGAAATAATGACAGTGGAATTAAAAATTTCAGGTTTCAAATCCAGCGTGGGACATGGAAGTTTGGGAAATACAGCAGGGCCAGAGCTGTGTTTGTGTCCTGGGCCCTGCCTGGGTGGAGGTTGGTCCCAGGGGATGCAGAGAGGGCCGGGGGTGTTTGGGCTCACACTGACACAGGACTGAGAGGGCTGGGCCAGGGTTTCCCCCTGTGCCTGTGCCACAGGGAGGACGTGTTTTATAAAGGAACCACGTCCCTCAGTGGGGCTGTGATTGGAACGTGGAACTCTGCTCCCAGTCTCAAATTCAGCGTTACAGCCAACGTTAAAACAACACTTCAATACACAAGGCAAACCTCCCAAATTATCAGTCTGAAGTCTGCAGTGCACACTCAGAACAGGCGTGGGGGGGTTTGGGAAGGGCTGGAGTTTGTTTTTGGTTTGTGCTGGTGACAAAGCTGTGGAAGTTTTCAATGTCACTTGGAATGCTTTAAACACAATTAATCAATACCTTAATGACAAGTGCCCCTTTGTGCAGGCCGAGGTAATTGGGTTGAAATTCCCCAGCTGTCTGGTGCAGATGTCACTCCTGGAGCTGGGAGGGAAGAGGGAGAGGAGCAGCTGTGATTCCCCAGGGTGGGAGTGGGGCACTGGCAGCTCTGTTCCCAAAATAAGGGCGTTGTCTCAGGTGTATCTGGCCACTTCTATGTAATGGAGTTTATTCAGGAGTGAGGGGACAGTGGAACTGGCTTCCCACTGCCAGAGGGCAGGGCTGGATGGGATTTTGGGCAGGAATTGTTTCCTGGGAGGGTGGGCAGGCCCTGGATCCCTTCAGGGGCTTTAACGGGGCTGTGCAGGGCCAGGAGCTCCACAGCTGCCATGGGAAGAGTGGTTTGATGGAGATCTGACCCTTCCTTGGCTCTTTCTGTGCCTCCCAAAGCCTGAGCTCACTAATCTGGGTGGTTTAATTTGATATCCACCACTCGTGGCTGTGCTGATCGATATTGGTAATATCTGTTCATAGGGAGATTTTGTAGGATCTGGAGCACGTGTTCCACACTCAGCCTAAGCCAGCCCTGCAATTTTGTGTGGGGATTAGTTTGAGACTCGAGCTACACAATATTTCCCAAAGCCCAGCTCTCCAGAGCGTTCATTGCCTTCAGCCTGACATTGATCATTATTTTTATTATTATTATCTACAGTCCCCGGCAGTTTATTATTATTATCTGTGCTGGAAATCCCAGCTCCCGGAGTCCAGCTCCCGCTCGGGTCGGCCGTGATGAGAAGGGAGCAGTACCTTGGAGAGCTGCTCCGAGGAGAGAGCGCTCCGCGCTCCATCCCGCTGGAACTGTGAGTGTTCCCGGCAGGTTTTCCCTGCTCCATCCCGCTGGAAATGTGAGTGATACGGGCAGGTTTTCCCTGCTCCATCCCGCTGGAAATGTGAGTGTTCCCGGCAGGTTTTCCCTGCTCCATCCCGGCGCAAATGTGAGTGTTCCCGGCAGGTTTTCCCTGCTCCATCCCGGTGGAACTGTGAGTGTTCCCGGGCAGGTTTTCCCTGCTCCATCATCCCGGCGCAAACGTGAGTGATACGGGCAGGTTTCCCCTGCTCCATCCCGGTGGAAATGTGAGTGTTCCCGGCAGGTTTTCCCTGCTCCATCCCGCTGGAAATGTGAGTGTTCCCGGCAGGTTTTCCCTGCTCCATCCCGGCGGAAATGCGAGTGTTCCCGGCAGGTTTTCCCTGCTCCATCCCGGCGCAAATGTGAGTGATACGGGCAGGTTTTCCCTGCTCCATCCCGCTGGAACTGTGAGTGTTCCCGGCAGGTTTTCCCTGCTCCATCCCGGTGGAACTGTGAATGTTCCCGGGCAGGTTTTCCCTGCTCCATCCCGCTGGAAATGTGAGTGTTCCCGGCAGGTTTTCCCTGCTCCATCCCGGCGGAAATGCGAGTGTTCCCGGCAGGTTTTCCCTGCTCCATCCCGGCGCAAATGTGAGTGATACGGGCAGGTTTTCCCTGCTCCATCCCGCTGGAACTGTGAGTGTTCCCGGCAGGTTTTCCCTGCTCCATCCCGGTGGAACTGTGAATGTTCCCGGGCAGGTTTTCCCTGCTCCATCCCGCTGGAAATGTGAGTGTTCCCGGCAGGTTTTCCCTGCTCCATCCCGGCGGAAATGCGAGTGTTCCCGGCAGGTTTTCCCTGCTCCATCCCGGCGCAAATGTGAGTGATACGGGCAGGTTTTCCCTGCTCCATCCCGCTGGAACTGTGAGTGTTCCCGGCAGGTTTTCCCTGCTCCATCCCGGTGGAACTGTGAATGTTCCCGGGCAGGTTTTCCCTGCTCCATCCCGCTGGAAATGTGAGTGTTCCCGGCAGGTTTTCCCTGCTCCAGCCTCACACGAGCAGGGTTTGGCAGGGTCACTGCTCCCCAGCCCAACAACGGCTGCAGAAACCACCCTGAAATTGAATTTCTCTGCCAAATAAATAAGTGTGCTGCACTGGACAGTTACATGGGAAAACGTGTCTGTTTCAGCAGAGAAGTGTCCTCTACTTAGAGGAATTTGTTTTTCAAAGAGAAAATTTGCTTCTCATTGGCCTAAATTGTAGAAAGGAACTATCAATGCCGAGGGGTAAATTCAAGCAATAACACTTTGTAAATCCTCAGGCCTCGCAGCCAATAAGGTGAAGGAGGTCCTGGTTTTTAGATTATTTCCAGCCCAGGTGATCTGACAAAAAGCTGCTCTACAAGTTATCCAACACTTTTTCTGGGAAGTCTTGGAGAATTTTTGTGCTTGGTTCAGTACTGGCATTTAAAGCTGTTCTAGAGCAATTATTTCTGTGTTTCCTCTATAACATGAAATCCTTACTGTAGCAATTCTGAAGAGTTTTCTGTTATTTAATCCTGTGATGTCTGAGTGGAATAACAGGGTTTCATCGGGAGGTTTTGGGCACTAATTTTAGGTGAACGCCATTTGCTGGCAGCTCACAATCACAGCAAGGAAAACTCATCCCTGTGGTGCCACACAGTCCTTAAATACACCAAGTTTGTGGGAATAAAGTTGGTTCTGATGTGTCCCCATTTCATCGGTGTCTGTAAGGGGAATAATATTGGTCAAGTTTGTTCCGAGGTTGGTAAGTGGTAGAACAGAAATGCTGCCATACAGGGAGAATTTGCAGCTGCTTGTAAAACCTCTGGAGCCCAGGAAAACGCTCAGGCTCTGTTTCAGTGAGAGGAGAAGGCTGGAATAGTGCTCCCATGGGAGCGGTGGGAATTGCACTCTGGGGGTGAGCCGGGTCAGATAGATGAGTCAGGAACGCTTCACCGGGGGTCTGTGCAGCCCCCTCGCATCCAAATGCTCTAAGTTCAGCAAGTTTCTCCTGAACAGTGATCATAGCACAGCCACAAATCCCTGGTGCTGGCTGCAGACCATCCACGCTCGTCCCATTAAAATTCAAATGAAGGTAATTTGAATTTGGCGTTCTAATGCAGGTAAATAAAAGGAACGCCCGTGTTAGGTGGCGGCCCCTGCTCGTTTTTAATGGATTTGGCAGTCACTGAGATGGATGGGTCGGGAGCAGAAGGGTTGGGCTGAAGGGCTGTGGAATGAAGCTGGGGATGATGGATTCCGAGGCCTGAGCTGGCTCTTTTCTTGCTGCACCAGCAGCTGTCCCGGCAGACCCTGCACAGCTCCTGCAGCCCCCAGCAGGACGGAGAAATCCCGAGCCCCTCCTTCCCAGCTGCCCGAGCTCAGCAGGGCTGTTCGGAAGGACAGGCTGTCATTGTCACCAGCCTGGTCCGTGTCACACACGGCGTTTTCCTTTGGAGCCCGTGGTGGTCCCACAGCAACCACCCTGACCTGGCACAGGGTGCCCAGAGCAGCTGTGGCTGCCCCTGGATCCCTGGCAGTGCCCAAGGCCAGGCTGGACATTGGGGCTGGGAGCAGCCTGGGACAGTGGGAGGTGTCCCTGCCATGGCAGGGGTGGCACTGGAGGGGCTCTGGGGTCCTTCCCACCCCAAACCCGTCCATGATTCTGTGATTTGCTTTGTCCCCAGCCTTTCCCAGGCAATACCCTCCGATTCCATTCTGAACACCCGGCTGAGTTCAGCAGAGCACGGCCTCCAGCCCCTCCTGCTGCCCTTTCCCAGAGCAGGGACGGCTCAGCTGCCCAACAGCAGCACCGAGATCTCCAGTGATTTCCTGTCCTGAATTCCAACAACCCAGACCCTGTGGGGTAAGTGCCATCCCTCGTTCCCGTGCTCTGCTGTTCCCTTCGTGCAGCTCCAGCCCAGTTTGGGTTTGGCCCAGGGCATTTTGGCTCAGCACATCTTGGGTGGGACTGGTTAAACCCTGCCTAACACAGAAAACTCAATTAGAGAGAGAAGAACTCTGTTAGGGAAAATCGGGTAATAGTAAAATATTGTAGAGCATGGGGATCTCACCTGTATAGTTTGTAAGGCTGGAGAATCCATTTAAAAGATGAATTATTTAATATTAACACCCCCCTTGCCCTATAAGCAGGAGAAGTGGGTAATGTATAGCAAAGACTCTGCCTTCCCCTCCAGCCAGAATTGCCAGTGTTTATTTATTGCCAATATCATCAGCAATGTCCTGAGCCTGTGTGAGGCTGCTGCTCACCAACCACTGGAATGTTTCTAGATGAAATAGAAGATGGATAAAAAGGATCTTTATCCTGTCAGGTTGATGAATAATTACAGTATGGGAGCGACTAAAGAGCTGTGCTTGATGCAGGTTTCATCACCAGAGTTAGGGCTGACAGAGAAATGGGGTTTTTTACTAGATTAACAAAAGCTGTGTTTACAATCCAAAAATTGACTGGATGGCCCCAGTCCTTTACAGGGGTATTAATGCACGTTTAATTCAAATATATGGCATTGATCTGGGTTGTGCTGAATATAATGGAGCTTCCAGCACGATGGGCCTCTCCTAAAGCCTCAGACTCCAGTGCTTGCCTGACTCCACGCTTTCTAAGTCTGTTTTTCTGCAATTAATGACAATCTATGAACTTCCCTCGGCGCGAGGGTTGTCATTGGAAATCAGTGCCTGTGATGAATCTGTTCCACACCAGGAAAGGTCCCTTTGGGGCCACAGCCTCGTGCTGTGTCCGTGTGTTCCTGGAGCTCCTCTGGGGGACTGAACACTGAGACCCCGATTTGCACCCCTGGAGGTCCCAGCTGGGAATATAATCCTGCAAATGATTAATTTGAATTCGAATCCAAGTGGCTCGGTTCTGTGGGGAAGGGCTCTGTGCAGTCAGGGCGTAAAACCCCTCTGAGCTCTCCCTGGAGCGCGGGACAGCACGGGGCCAGGGGGGCATGGGGGAAGCTGAAGGAGGGAGGGTTCAGAGTCTGTGTCAGGAGAAATCCCTCCCTGGGAGGTGGGGAGGCCCTGGCACGGAGCAGCTGTGGCTGCCCCACCCCTGGGATGTCCAAGGGACAGGACAGGGCTCGGACCGACCTGTGGAGCAGAAGCCCCAGGGCTGGCCCGGTCTGTGCTCCTGGGGGCTCTGACCCACCAGCTCTTGCTGAGCTCAGGACTTTGCTCTCGGGGTCCAAAACCTGCCCTGGTCAGAGGAGAAAGGATATGGGCAGAGCGACCCCACCAAAGCCTCCAGGACGGGGTGGGTTCATTGTGATGTGCTAAGTGCCTCCGCACTTTTTCAAGAACATTAATTTGGAATTTAGCCCAGAAAGTGCATCTGCCCCAGCAATTTACACCTCATTGGCTAAGCCTAAGGAGGGAGGAAATGAAGGTGGTTAATTAAGGAAAAATAAATGAGTCTGACTTAGTGTGGACTGTGGCTGATCTGCCTTTGCACAGAAAAGCTGTTTGGGGCTGGTGTACTGTGAACTGACAACTGAGTGTGTGATGGACTGCCAGGGACCGGCTCAGGGGAGCTGAGCGGGGCTCTGCTGAGGAAGGAAAATGTGCAGCACAGCTCAGAAGGGCTCTTCCCCCGTGCTGCCATTTGTCTTTCCATAAGGTTTTGTTCTCACTTCATTCTATGCTAAGGGTGATGCTAAATTTGCTATTTTTGAGACGTAAGAGTCTAAAGGAAAGTTAATTGCTCCTGAGAGTGGATAAAACTTCCCTGAAAGTATATTTATTTGGGAAAAAAAACCAAAACTTCTAGTGGTGTTCAGGCTCTGTGTGGGATTCATTCTTGATGCTGGTGTAAATCAGGAGCAAATCAAGACAAGTCTGGTCTGCCCTTGGGAGCTACTGAGGGGATGTTCCTCAAAGGCTTTGTAAGAACCCCCCTGTTCTAGGTGGGAAATGCACTGGTTTCACCAGAAAGAGGAAATAATCCTTTGTAAGGGATAATTTGCTGTTTAGGTGCTGCTCTGGCAATGTTTATTCCCTGTATTAGCAATAAATCTGACCGTGACCATCCCCATCATCTCCGTGTCCCGCTCCTCGTGCCTGGCCCGGAGCCTTCCCTCGGCTGCTGTGCCACGCTGGAAGGCGGAGGGAAGCAGGATGGTCGCAGGGGCAGGGAAGGGCAGATGGAAGCGGGAGCGGCACCGGGATCTGCGCTCTGAGCGGCAGCGGGAGAGCAAAGCCCTCGCTGAGCGGGCAGCCGGAGGCTCGGCTGGGTTCTGATGCTGGCACTGAGACCTCGCTGCAGTTTTCTGACAGAAGGGGGTGGAGAAGCCCTCCCTGCTGCCGGTGCAGCCCGAGCAGGGCCCGTGGGCTCCCGTGCCAGCTGTGGGTGGGCAGGGGCTGCCAGCGCGGCGGGGCGGCCGGGGCCGGCTCTCCCGGGAGCTGAGGGATCTCCCGGGAGCAGAGGGATCTCCAGGATCCCTGCAGAGGGATCTCCGGGCAGCAGAGGGATCTCCGGGCAGCAGGGGGATCTCCAGGATCCCTGCCGAGGGATCTCCCGGGAGCAGAGGGATCTCCAGGATCCCTGCAGAGGGATCTCCCCGGAGCAGAGGGATCTCCAGGATCCCTCCAGAGGGATCTCCCGGGAGCAGAGGGATCTCCAGGATCCCTCCAGAGGGATCTCCCGGGAGCAGAGGGATCTCCAGGATCCCTGCAGAGGGATCTCCCAGGAGCAGAGGGATCTCCAGGATCCCTCCAGAGGGATCTCCGGGCAGCAGAGGGATCTCCAGGATCCCTGCAGAGGGGTCGGATCTCGCCCTGTGCAGCTCCAGCTCGGGCAGAGCTCAGGGAAGGAGCTCCCGCTGCCTGCCCAGAACACCCCGGGCTGTGCCAGGGCCGCGAGCCCCGGGTCCCCCCCAGCCCTCCCCAGTGCCCCGAGGCCACAGAGCCTGGTGCCACAGCTGTGCCCACCTGGGTGCCTGGCTCTGTGTTGGCTCTGTTTGTTTGCCTGAGCAGCTCCCTGGGTGACTCCCGATCTCCTGTGCCTGCCAGGGCCTGGCTCTTCAGAAGTGAGGACGTTTTCAATGCTTTCTAAACAAAGCATTCAGTCTTCCCCTTTTAGGTTTTAAAGGGGCTGGGTTCTGGTGGTGGTTGGTTATTCTGTGCCCCTCATTACAGGGAAAAAGCTCCTTTGGAAAATGCATCCAGGCTCTCCTTTGTGGGACACCAAAGGTTTGAGTTCATTTTGGTACATCACAGCTAGGAAAAAAAAGTTAGGAAGATTAAAAGACTTATGACCATCTCCTTTGGACTTTGCCTTCAGCAGCAGCATCTTTATTGGCTCCAGGACGAGGAAAATATTCTCTGAGATAATGAGACTGGCAACTTAAATCTAAATATTGTGACTTTTGCTTGGAGCAGGGCAGAGATTGCCTCATGCAAACGTTGGCAGCTTCACTGCCCGACCCTCAGACTTCACAAGAGAAGACCTCAAGGTCACCCTGGGGTGAGAATGAGCAAGGGATGTCCTGAGATGGGGAAGAGGAGCAAACTTGAAGCTGATCAAGCCTTTTGAAATTATTTTTGTTCCAGCTAGACTAAAACTTGTTTAAAAATCAGTCAATTAAGGTAATAGGCAGCATGTTCTGGTGCTAGGGAGAGCCATAAAGGAGCAGCACAAAAAAGAGAAGTATTTCCTTCTGCGAAGCCACTTAGATGAAACAGATCAATAATGCACCTGTACCACGGGAAAACAGCCATAAATGACTCAAAACTCCTGGGTTTGAACAAATCTTTGGGCAGATGGGCACAGGCAGAGCTGCTCTCGCTGCTGCTGGAAGCTGTCCCTGCGCAGGGCAGCGTTAATGACCCCGGCTGCTGTCACCGGCAAATGAGGGATGGGTGGGAAGTGGACACACAGGGAGAAAGCCTGGAGGAAACGCGAATGAAGGCAGTCAGTAATTGTGTGCCATGCCGCGGACTGAAAACCCAGCCTGGACTGCGGGTGGGAGAGTGGGAAACTCCATCTCCCAACTCATCAAACACCGAGGGAACACCGGCTCTGAAATCCATCTCCAGCTGTCCTTCACCTTGCAAAGCCGGGAATGGCAAGCGCTGTTTTCCTTCAGGTGCAGGGTTCATTGCTCTGCCATTCCCAGGCCGGGGTGGGTGCCGAGGAGGGGATTTGGGGGCAGTGCCAGCCCAGGACGTTTGGGGGCAGTGGGGGCAGTGGGACGGGTGCCAGCAGCCCCAGCAGCAGTTCCGTGTTTTCCCGAGGAAAGCCCATCTCCAAGCAGCCCCTGGCCCGGTGCCTGCCGTTCCTTTCGCGCTTTCCCGAGGAGCCGATGGGGGCTCAGAGCAGCGAGCTCGGCCCCTGGTCCCTCTGCCAGCCCCTCCGGCTGTCCAAGCCCGAGCTGGCAGCTCCGGGGGCTCTCCTGCCGCCCGGCCCGCGCTGGGAACGGCAGGAGCGCCGAGGGGATCGGGGGCTGCAGCTCTGACAGGGAAACACTCGGGGAAGCAGCGCTGGTTTTCCCTCCCTGCTCTCCAGTTCTCCTCAGGATAACAAGAGCTGCTGTTTGCAGAACAAACAAGGGCTTGTTCAGGTGTGAATTCCCTGTCCCGGGGCTCTGCAGCTTCACCCCGCTGTCATTCTGGAGGAGAGAGGCTCCAGGGAGAGCGCAGACCCCCTGCCAGGGCATAAAGGGGCTCCAGGAGAGCTGGAGAGGGACTGGGGACAAGGGATGGAGGGACAGGACACAGGGAATGGCTTCAAACTGAAAGAGGGGAATTTTAGGATAAATATTGGGCAGGAATTGTTCCCTGGGAGGGTGGGCAGGCCCTGGCACAGGGTGCCCAGAGCAGCTGTGGCTGCCCCTGGATCCCTGGCTGTGCCCAAGGCCAGGCTGGACAGGAAGGTGTCCCTGCCCGTGGCAGGGGGTGGCAATAGGTGACCTTAAAGGATCCTCAAAGGATCCCTTCCAACCCGAGCCAGCCTCTGGCTCTGTTCCTTCTGCTCTGCAGCCCAGCCTGAAGAGATGCAGAATTTTTTTCCATCTGACTTCTGCTAAATGAAATTTGATGGCAATACTGCCTCAATGAGCTCGCAGGGTTTCTGCTGAAGATGCTTTGCAGAGCTGAATGATTCCTTGGGGGGATTGCTCTGCACTTTGCAGCCTCCTCTGTGAATCTCTCCCATGGCTTTAAAGGGAGAAGCAGCAAAGGGGAGGGTGGGATTCTCCTATCAGCGACTTTATCAGTTACTTCCAAAGCCATGCAAAGAAAATGTTTTATAGGTGGCTCTGTTATCTGCTGCACCATCTTCATATTACAAGAAATTTCCTAGCAGGATATTTTAATATCACTTTTTCTTTGCTTATCAGGAAGTCTAATACTGGGCAAACAGGCCCCAGCTGCTTGGTGGGGTTTATCTGAGCTCAGAAATGCAGTGTAATAACAGATCTTTAATAATGCAGCACGGGGCTGTGCCTGGCTGATTTATAAACTTCATAGGCACAGCAAGTCCCAGCTAACAGGGATTTACTGCTCCCTCTGCACCAGCATCCCAGGAATAATGGGGGAGCAGATGCGGAGTTAAAGGAGCGTCACCGTTTGTTTCAGCAGGGCTTGGGATAAATCTGTCCTCCCGTGTCAAGGATCTGAGCTTTGCTTCTGGGCCAGGCAAACCTGGAGACAAGAAATAAAGCACAGGCGCTGGGAGGGGCAGGACAGGGTTTGCCAAGCAGCTCTGGGGCTGTGGGGAGTCTGTTCCGAGCTCAGTGCCCAGGAGCTTCTCGTGTCCATCCCAAACCTTGTCCCGTTTCCATCCCAACACGGGAGGACATGGTTTAGCAGTGGGACACTGGTGCCAGGACCCCTGGCTGAGGCAGGAGAGGCCATTTGGGTCCTCTGTGCCCTGTTGGCCCTGGCTGGACCAGCCTTTGGAGCCCTCCCAGAGCCTGATTCCACCCCAAAGTGCTGCCCGAGGCTCCCGCCCCAGCACTGACGGCTCCTGGCCAGAGCCTGGGTGAGGGGTGGCTTTGGATGGGCAGAGGTTCCAGCTGTGGAGCTTCCAGGGAACACCAGCAGGGCTTGGGGAGGGGAGGGAAGAGGCTTTGGAGCAGCTCTGGGCTGAAGCCTGGGAGTGCCTGGGAGCCCCGAGGGGCCCTGAGGGACCCCTCTCACTCCAGCCTTGCTCCCCAGAATTCCAACTCCCCGGCACCGTTTCACGGAGCCTGAACGCTCCGGGTGTGTGCAGCCCTCTGGGCTTTCCCTGTGGGATCATCCATCATCCCCCAGCCACTGCTCCCGACTGCCTAATAACAGCTCCAGATGGCACGGGGGCTTCGTGGGAGCTCCTGCCCATGCAGCGGCACAAAATCTTTAATATTGCCTTTGAATATGTCACATTCAGTCCTTTCAAGAGAAGGGTCAGTGAAGTGAAGGGGTTAAATGTGATGCCAAGCTGGGAGAGCTCAAGATCTTGGGCTTTTTCCATCTGAAGGGGAAGGAAAGCTGTATTTGGAGATTCAGGACAAGCAAGGGTTTGGGGGTTGTCCTGTAAGGAGGTTTTAAAACACCTTGGGTTATGTTAAAGCGTTTGTACGAAGTGATGAGTGGGGAGGTTTGTCAACATCTTCAGTCTCAGCTGCCTTCAGAAATCCAAATGTCACAGCCAAGAAAAACACAGTGAGAATTGGCTGAAAACTTTGAACTTTTCAGGGAAAGCAATGACAACATTATCTACAAATTCCCCTAAAAGAGATACTCCCAGTGCTCCCGGGGCTCTTGAGAAGGAGGCATCTTTCCCTGCGCTGGAACAGAAAGGAGTTAACTGCTGAGGGGGTGAGCAGAGCTTTTAAACAGGCTGGGGAGAGAATTCTTCATCCACCTCTTTTCATTCTTCAAACGAACAAATGGCAAAACGCTCCATGTTATGGTTTCTCAGCCCATTATTCTCCCCTCGTTGTCAGGGCAGCTGCTCGCTCCTTACAAAGCAGGGGAAGGGCTGTGCTTGCTCTAAAGGGCATCCTTTCACTTCTTCTGTTCCTGCTGCCACTTTAAAGAGAGATAAGGAAAACGAGGTGCTATTTTTCCCTGCGAATACCTGTTTATCCTCGTTGTCATGTCTCTGCTCTGAACTCTCGGAATGTGGTGGGAGGATTTCTCTCGCTCCTCCTTGGGCTGTTGCACAACTAAATCACAGCAGAAGGCAGAGGGTTCTGGCACAGCCTCCTCAGCTCGTGTGTGTCTCTGCAGGGAAAAATAGAATCGTGGAATGGGGGAGCCTGGAAAAGACCTTGAGGATCATCGCAGAGGCAGGGTCCTGGGGAGGAGGGGTCACGCTGAGCCTGGAATTCGTGGAGTCATGGAATGGTTTGGGTGGGAGGGACCCAAAATCCCCTCCAGTGCCACCTCTGCCATGGCAGGGACACCTCCCACTGTCCCAGGCTGCTCCCAGCCCCAATGTCCAGCCTGGCCTTGGGCACTGCCAGGGATCCAGGGGCAGCCACAGCTGCTCTGGGCACCCTGTGCCAGGGCCTGCCCACCCTCCCAGAGAACAATTCCTTCCCAAAATCCCCTCTCAGTCTCATCTCTGGGTCACTCCTCTTCCAGAACCCCTTGGTGGTGGCTCTGCCAGCATTTCCTCGGGCACGTGCCTGCTTCTCTCCCTTCCCCAGCCCCAAACCTCTCCCCCGTTCCTTTAAAGGCAGTTTTATGCCCTTGGTTCCAGCAGGAGGGCTCATTCTCTCTGCTAGGTTGGCTTTTCTCTCAAATACATGGTTGAGAGCTTTAATCTGCTGCAAGCAGGTGCCACTGCAGGTGAGCTCCGCTAAGAGCATATGTTTAATTATGCTGCTGAAGCCAGAAAAAGCTGTTATTTTAAAAAACTTCCTTTAATAGTCTGGGTAAGCGTTGGCAGCCAAACATTCTCAGCTGCAGATGCATTCAGCTTATTATTTCAAAACAAATTTCAGACTTGCAAAAATACTGAATTGAAGGAGTTTAAGTACAAAGGAAAAATTAGAGGTTTCCTTCAGGGAGATGTGGTCAGCTCTCTGCATCCCCCAGTTCCCAGGAACTGAACTGAACAGAGAAACCTCAGCCCTAGAGGGAGATCTGGGATGAGAAGCTCTGGGTAAGTGGCTTTAAGAGATCAAAGAATGAAGGTGTGTGTGCTTGGAATCAAAGAACCCACGGCTTCCATGTCCCCAAGTGCCACAGCCACTGTTAAATTCCTCCAGGGATGGGGAGTCCTTGGATAGACTCTGCTGATGCCTGACCACCCTTTCAGTGGAGGACTTTTCCCAATCTCCCATCTAAACCTCCCTTGGCACAACTCGGGGCTGTTTCCTTTCGTGCCGTTGTTCCCTGGGAGCAGAGCCCAGCCCCACCCGGCTGCCCCCTCCGTCAGGGAGCTGCTCTGCCAGAGCACCACGGCTCGGGGTGGGGAGGCGGTGGGGCTGGGGGGACAGGACACCCCTCCCGCCAAAACAACTGGAATTTCAACGGTTTTCTGGGAAATAACAATTCCCAACTGACTGTCTCAGGGAAACGTGTCTGTGCACCCCAGGCAGGCTTCAGAAGGGGCAGCAGCCTTTGGATGGAGCCTTTGGAAGGAGCAGGGAGCCTTTGGATGGAGCCTTTGGAAGGGGCAGCAGCCTTTGAATGGAGCCTTTGGAAAGAGCAGCAGCCTTTGGATGGAGCCTTTGGAAGGAGCAGGGAGCCTTTGGATGGAGCCTTTGGAAGGGGCAGCAGCCTTTGGATGGAGCCTTTGGAAAGNAGGAGCAGCCAGCCCACGGTGGGAGCGCTCCAGCAGGATCCCGTTCCAGCTGCAGGGAAGGCTCTCCCGTGCACCGCTGCAGACTCCGTGACTTCGGGGGAATTTTATTCGTGGGTAAATAATCCTCAGCACCGAGCGCCCCAGCTCCAGTCCCGAAGCACGGGCTCTGCTTCCACACTTCCTGCTGTTGCACAGCTGATGCCGGGCGGGAGGCAGGGGAGGGAGCAGAGGCTGCTGCACTCTGCGGGTGCCCGGGTTTGCTCTTTGCAGCCACAGCTGCGCTCCCAGACTCTCCCCAGGCAGATTTCCTGGGAACCTTCGCTGTCTGAGTTCAAGCCGTAACAACCAGGTGCAAATCCAAGGTGATGTTTCAACTGTCTCCTCTCTCACTGAATTAGAGCCCTCTAATGATGCAGCGCTAAATCCATCCTGAAGGCTTCCAGCAAGCAGAGATTCACTGGGAAGTGTTGAATCATCACAGCAGACAAGGTTTGCTGGAACAAAAAAGGTGATTCTGTCTCTCTGAATGGCAGTGACCTCGTTGTTCCCAGTGCAGATGGATCAAATCTCTCCTGGGGGTGTTGGGAAAGGAATTGCCAGCAGGTCTGGGAGGGGCAGGGGCTGATCCCAGGAATTCCCCCTGCACAGGAGGCAGGACTTCTGCCCTGGGCAGTGCCTGAGCTGGAACAGAAACCAGAGAGGGGCTGGAGTCTCCTCCCTGGGGATATTCCAGACCCCTCTGGACACTCTCCTGTGCCCTGGGCTCTGGGATGGCCCTGCTGGAGCAGATGCCCCACTGGGGTCCCTCCCAGGCTGGCCCAGTCTGGGATTCTGGGAAAATGAACCCTGCCAGCCTGCTTGGTGGGAATTCCCTTCTTGTTCTCATTTCAGGAGGAAGTGTCACTGAAATGCCTCCGTGTGAGCAAATCTCTCCATTCACCCTGCCCTGCTCCTGCCTGCAGGGCTGCTCCTGGACCTGGTCCTGCTGGGAAACGCCCTCCTGCCAATGCCTCATTCCACCCCAAACCCCTCACTCTGAATGTGGAGATCAGGAGGTAGAAATGGGCTCTAAACCTGAATTTGAACTCCTAATGCCATTTGTGATGTTCAGGTGCCCGGTGTTGAGCGGTTTCATTGACTCTCAGCCCAAATCAGCAGTGATGGGACCACTCCCCCCCCGGCACCCAGTCCCCACCAGCCATGGGAAGTTTCCACCTCATACAGACTCGGGGTTCACTGCTCCCAGACCACCCCTCACATTTAGAGATTTACTGGGCATTAACCTGTCTCAAAATGGCTTTTAGCTATAAATGTACTCATTTACCTCTGTGGTGTGATGTGACATTTGCTTGATCCTGGAGAAATAGGGAAGACTTCCAGAGATGAATCGAGCGAGGGGTAAATTATTCATATGCAGCGTCTGGAAATCTTTACATTGGTTTCCTAAATCGGAGGCACCGGGAAAATTGGAAACCTCAGCTAATACCCTTGTAATAACGTGTCATCCTGGAAGGAATTAGAGCTCGGCTTTTGTCACTTTTCAGCACTTTCTGCAAGCGCTGCTGCTCGGGAGGCTCCGTGCTCGTGGGGGAAGCTCTGCGTGGCACAGGCTGCCCGTGTGGGATGGCAGGGCGGGGGATACTGCAGGAGCATCCCAGCGTGGGAGAGGATTCCTGGAAGGGCATCCGAACCCTCAGCGTGGGGGAAACCAGGGCCCTGCGAGGGGGGCAGGAGGAGCTGGGGAAGGGGCAGGAGGAGCTCAGGAAGGGGCAGGAGGGACAGGAGGAGCTCAGGAAGGGCAGGAGGATGCTCCGGGTGGGGATGAGGGACAGGAGGGGCTCAGGAAGGGCAGGAGGATGCCCCGGGTGGGGATGAGGGACAGGAGGAGCTCAGGGAGGGCCAAAGGATGCTCCAGGTGGGGAAGAGGGAGAGCCCCCGGGGAGGGAGAGCTGAGCTCTGACCCTCTGGAATGGGGTGACCCCAGGCAGCTGCTGGGGACATGCCCCGGGTGGTGCTGAATGCTCCGGCTGTCGTTGTTGTTGTCACAAGCGGGAGCTGCAGGCGGTGGCACACGGATGTTACACACCGAGGTTACGCGGGGATTTTTGCCTTTGATGTTCTCTTCCTCTGCCCTTCTCTCTTCACCTTCCTGCAGACACGGGAGGACGAGCGGCCCCACCGAGGACGTTCCTCAGGGCACGGGCATTCCGTTCCGTTCCATTCCATTCCATTCTATTCCATTCCATTCCGTTCCATTCCATTCCATTCCATTCCATTCCATTCCATTCCATTCCAGGATGCAGAGCGGAGCTGGAGCTCTTCCTCTGATCCTTCCCTCGCCGTTCCCTGCAGGCTGGGGTTGGGAATCAGCGTGTGGGGATGATTCCACGGGCGCGTTGTACTCCAGGGATTACAGACACAGAGCTCCATGGCTGTTACCTGTACCCTGCCTCTCCGGGCAGCCCTAAGGGGTGATTCCACCCTGGCATTGGGAGGCACGGGAGCAGTGGGGTCTTTGTGGAATCGCAGTTCTTTGTAGAATAATCAGAGAATCCCAGACTGGTTTGGGTGGGAGGGACCCCAAAGCCCCTCCAGTGCCACCCCTGCCATGGCAGGGATCCCTCCCACTGTCCCAGGCTGCTCCAGCCCCAATGTCCAGCCTGGCCTTGGGCACTGCCAGGGATCCACGGGCAGCCACAGCTGCTCTGGGCACCCTGTGCCAGGGCCTCACACCCTCCCAGGGAACAATTCCTTCCTCACAATTCCTTCCTCAATAACGCACCTGCAGTGCCTCGGGGAAAAGGCTCGGTGTGACCGCAGGGTCGCCGCAGGTGGCAGCAGTGACCCGGGCACAGGCGGGGCTGTGGGAGCAGCTGGAGCCTTTCAGCCACGGATCCCTTCAAAGTCCAGTCTCTCCCTCCAAGCCGCTGCTGTTCAGGAGAGCCTGAACCAGATGGAAGCTGACTAGGTAAACATGGAAATAAAAAGCTCAGAAATGGCTTTAATGTTTACTTTGAAGCAAAGTTATTTTAATGAATTCCAATTAACGTTAAAAAAAAAAAAATCGCTTTTGCTGGATGGTCCCTATGGTTAACAAGGGATGCAGATGTTTTTTGCACTAATTGTTCTAATCTAAGTGTTTCCCTACTTTGCATTCCAAGTGCACCAGCTCTCATTGCCCCATGGTACTTAAATAGGAGAAAGTGATTCCATGATGCTTTATTTCCCCAAAAAGCAGAAAAAAACCTGTTATAGTTTGCATTATCTGGCAAATTTGATGACCTTCTGCATTAAAAAAAAAAAAGAGCAATTATTTCAAGGACATTTTGCAGCACTGAAATCAAGACATACCAATTTAGAATTTTGTGTATTGTCAAAAAATTTATTTCACCAAACTTGTACTGTACCCCAAAAACTCCTCACTTGGATCTCCTGTTAAGTGAGGTCATCAAAGAGATTTGATGCAAAGAAAAAGTAAACTGGAGGTCTGGATCTTTCGTTGTTGAAAAGCCATTGTAAATCATAGAATTAAGGAATTGGGTTGGGAGAGACCTCAAAGCTCATCCACGGGCAGGGACACCTCCCACTGTCCCAGGCTGCTCCCAGCCCCAATGTCCAGCCTGGCCTTGGGCACTGCCAGGGATCCAGGGGCAGCCACAGCTCCTCGGGGCACCCTGTGCCAGGGCCTGCCCACCCTCCCAGGGAACAATCCCTTCCCAAAATCCCACCTAAATCTGCTCTCAGTTTGATGTCACCTGCACACGCACTGCAGCTGACTCTGAACGTAGGGAATGTCCATGGAATGGACATGGTTTTCCCACTTAAAACACCGTCGGTGCATGAATTGTTGCCATGACTCGAGGAAAAGCTAAACCCACCCCACACCTGAGCTTCTGCTGAGCCAAATTCCTTCCGAAGCCCCGAAGGCCGGGTTGGCCGGGGCTGGGAGCAGGTGGGGCCGGGGAAGGTGGGTGGGGTTTACGGATGGGGTTTAAGGCGCCTTCCCGGGCGGGCAGGCTGTGATTCCATCACTTCCCTGCCATTCCGTGAGTTC
Organism: Daphoenositta chrysoptera; assembly: GCA_013397915.1. Taxonomy (NCBI): domain Eukaryota; kingdom Metazoa; phylum Chordata; class Aves; order Passeriformes; genus Daphoenositta; species Daphoenositta chrysoptera. The sequence goes on along the minus strand of VZRO01007699.1, from coordinate 18,349 downwards.
CCTGCCATTCCATGAGCTCCAGGCGCGCTGCCAAGCCCGGAGCTGCAGCCACCCAGAGAATTCTCTGTGCTGCGCCTCATTAGCACCGAGCAGCTGCCGGTTCATTCACAATTAATGGCAGGGATAATGAACGACACCCACCGCAGGAAGGGCTGGGGCTGCCCGGGACTCCAGGCGGGGCTGGGGCACGGCCAGCGGGGCTGGGGGAACGCAGGAGGGATGAGGGCAAAGGGGGGAAATGTCCATCCCTGCTCCTGACCCGGCAGCCACAGCGCGTGCCCAGCTGGGAGTAATGCAGCAGAGAAAACTGCGAGGCCGTTGCTGCGATGATTTCAAATAGCAGAACCTGAGAGATATATATTTATATATATATTTATATATATATTTATATATGTGGTGCTGTTCATGCGTGAGACAACCTGACTCTGCTGCTGCTGCATCAAAATTTTGCCCTGGGGAATATTTGAAAAAAACAAACCCTCCTGAAATGAAACTCACTTCATTTGTTTTCCACTTCTGAAAATATAGGAGAGGAGTTTACAAATCCTTAACCATTTTTCTGCCTTTTAGGAATTCAGAAGGAAACAGTGGATCTGCAGTGAGGATGTTCATTGTGTTTCAAACCCAGAAATCATAAAAGCCAAAGCAAAGTATTTGCTGGAGGAAATGTGTTTTTATACAAATTACAATGTCTGCACAAATTACAACTTCTATACAAATTACAACTTTAATTCAAATTACAAATATTTTGCAGAGATAAACAGTGATGGTGCTGCTGAACGAAGGGAGGGCAGGAAATCCGAGCAGCAGCCTAAGGTGAAGGAGAAAATGCCTGTACACACAGGGGTGGGATGGGGAAGGAAGGAGTTGGGGCCATGGGTCAGGGGGCTGGGAGTGCTGCACAGGCTCGGGGGAGCTGGGGGGCTCCAGGGTTAATTCTGGGACCAGCTAAAGGTTTGAAATGTCTCCACCCAGCCCTGCAGAACGATTGTTTCGAGGTCAGGCCCCCATGAGAGCATTCCCCCACTCCTGGGACACTCTGAGCTGCTCTTAATTCAGGTTCAGAGGAATGTGTGGGTTGTTGGAACCACGAGAAGCAGCAAACAGCCAAGAAGCCTTTAAATGAAAGCTGTGAAGGGACCAAATCCTGCACACACAGCCCCAGCCTGGTGCCATGCTGTGCCCTGGAGCCACGGTGACCAGTGTCACTCTGCCTGGCACCCCGGTCCCACCCTCCTGCTGACAGCTGTCACTCCCAGTGAAGGAAAAGCAGATTAAAGCAACAACGACTCTGCCACTTAAAAACCCATTCTGAACAGAAAGGGGGTTGCTTTGGGTTTTTTTTTCTCCGTCAGCTCCTCAGCTCAGGCAATTAAGATCCTTCCCCTGCTGCAGGAGCAGAGAGTCGCTAAGGCAGAACAATTTCCATGAGCAAAACCCGTCCCACTTTCCCTGCCAGGGGCCAGCCCCAGGGACACCCACGGGGGTCACACCCACGGGGGTCACACCCATGGGGTCACACGGACGGGGGGGTCACACCCATGGGGG